>CAXHSM010001243.1:1476954-1685827 GCA_964019185.1 Maratus speculifer | reverse complement strand
TTTTTTAAAATATCTTGTATTTTTTATTACGTTAAATCTGAGTGTGAACCCTGTATGTGTCGTTGCATTTACTTTATCACATCTTTTTTGGTTTAGCATTCATTTATACAATAAACAAGTAAGAAAAATCATGCGTTAAGCATAGATTATGAAGCACTTTCCAACACTTAATGAAATCTTTAACAAAACTTTGTTATTTAAGGAAATAATAGTGTATAGCCAAATATACCCAAATATGTATTCCAGTACATTAGAACAGCCCTGTATTTCATATGTTAGTATATACATTAGCTTAGCAAGAAAATACCCAGTAGCTTGAAATTTCTTTTTCAGCAATTCATACTATTAGATGGAAACATACTTGACTACTTTTGTTCAGCCCTGTAGTTTACATTGTGCCTTTATTACACGTCAGCATTAGGCTAAAATTTATTGTAAACTGAAACACTTTTAAAACAACTGAAATCACATTCTCATAAATCATCATTCGTAGGCGTCCATGTACCGAATTCTTTGCTTGGCCCTGTATATCCCTTTACCTATATTCTGCAAACATTTCTCAGTAAATTGAATGCAGCTCAGCGTAAAAATGCATAGCTTATTTAAGAACCACGTTTAAATAATTTACGCTCATATCCTGAATAAAATTTCATATAATTATTCAGGTGAGCTCTTTTGGGTAGCCCTGTATATCAACTATAACATTTATACACACCATATAATGTGCATATATTTAGCGAAATATAAACGCGAATATCATAATTAAAATGAATTTCATCCCTCCATCAGCCATATACGGTAGACATATACCATAGACATACACGGTACTTCGGAAAGAATATACTATTTGAAATCTTTTGTATGGCCCTGTAAATGCTATGTACTTCATATTATGAAAGACAGTAGCGTATAATTTATACTAAGCTTCAGTGACATATATCAATTTTATTATACATGAAAAAGCTTAATATATTTAAAATATGTCACACATAATTCCCCCTTTTACCATTATCTAATGGAATTCTTTTGTGTGACCCTGTAAATGAATAATAGCAACATTTTCACCTTATATTTTATAGGATGCATATTTTAATATGTTTGGCAGGGTATAACATCTTTAAAATTCCTTTGAAATGATTTTTCCCCATAGGCTGTAATGTAATAGGAAACTTTTGATTCGCCCTGTAGATAAACTAATCATGGTAGAAACTTCATTTTCGATAGGACTTGTGCTAGGGTAAACGTCAATAACGTCCTAAAATTTCATGGCAATCCGAGTATATTAACGATTTTTCCCCATGGGCCGTAATGTAATGGAAAACTTTTGATTCGCCCTGTAGATAAACTAATCATAATAGAAACTTCATTTTCAATAGGGTTCGTGCTAGGGTAAACGTCAATAACGTCCTAAAATTTCATGGCAATCCGAGTATATTAACGATTTTTCCCCATAGGCCGTAATGTAATGGGAAACTTTTGATTCGCCCTGTAGATAAACTAATCATGGTAGATACTTCATTTTCAGTAGAGTTCGTGCTAGGGTAAGCCTCAATAGCTTCCTAAAATTTCATGGCAATCTGAGTATATTAACGATTTTTCCCCATAGGACGTAATGTAATGGGAAACTTTTGATTCGCCCTGTAGATAAACTAATCATGGTAGATACTTCATTTTCAATAGGGTTCGTGCTAGGGTAAACCTCAATAACGTATAAAAATTTCATAGAAATCCGAGTATATTTACGGGAGTTAGAGCGCGGACAGACGGACAGGAGAAAAAACCTTTGTGTGTGAAATATGTTCCAGAGGATTTCTTCAGAATGATCATCTAAGAGCCCATCTCTTGACTCATACAGGAGAAAAACCTTTTGCTTGTAAAGTGTGTTCCAAAAGATTTTCTCAGAGCAACAATCTAAGCAGGCATCTCTTGACTCATACCGGTGAAAAGCCTTTTGCTTGTGAAGTATGTTCCAAGACATTTTCTCGGAATGATAGTTTAAGAAAGCATCTCTTGACACATACAGGATAAATTCCTTGTGCTTCTGAAATGTGTTCCAAATAATTTTCTTGACATTGTCAACTAGGGAGACATTTCATGACTGATATGGGAGAAAATGTTTTGTTTGTGCAAGATGTTTTCCAGAGGATTATCTGATAACCATTATTTAAAAAAGCATTTTTTTCATACTAAATCGATACTTTTTTAAAATATCTTGTATTTTTTATTACGTTAAATCTGAGTGTGAACCCTGTATGTGTCGTTGCATTTACTTTATCACATCTTTTTTGGTTTAGCATTCATTTATACAATAAACAAGTAAGAAAAATCATGCGTTAAGCATAGATTATGAAGCACTTTCCAACACTTAATGAAATCTTTAACAAAACTTTGTTATTTAAGGAAATAATAGTGTATAGCCAAATATACCCAAATATGTATTCCAGTACATTAGAACAGCCCTGTATTTCATATGTTAGTATATACATTAGCTTAGCAAGAAAATACCCAGTAGCTTGAAATTTCTTTTTCAGCAATTCATACTATTAGATGGAAACATACTTGACTACTTTTGTTCAGCCCTGTAGTTTACATTGTGCCTTTATTACACGTCAGCATTAGGCTAAAATTTATTGTAAACTGAAACACTTTTAAAACAACTGAAATCACATTCTCATAAATCATCATTCGTAGGCGTCCATGTACCGAATTCTTTGCTTGGCCCTGTATATCCCTTTACCTATATTCTGCAAACATTTCTCAGTAAATTGAATGCAGCTCAGCGTAAAAATGCATAGCTTATTTAAGAACCACGTTTAAATAATTTACGCTCATATCCTGAATAAAATTTCATATAATTATTCAGGTGAGCTCTTTTGGGTAGCCCTGTATATCAACTATAACATTTATACACACCATATAATGTGCATATATTTAGCGAAATATAAACGCGAATATCATAATTAAAATGAATTTCATCCCTCCATCAGCCATATACGGTAGACATATACCATAGACATACACGGTACTTCGGAAAGAATATACTATTTGAAATCTTTTGTATGGCCCTGTAAATGCTATGTACTTCATATTATGAAAGACAGTAGCGTATAATTTATACTAAGCTTCAGTGACATATATCAATTTTATTATACATGAAAAAGCTTAATATATTTAAAATATGTCACACATAATTCCCCCTTTTACCATTATCTAATGGAATTCTTTTGTGTGACCCTGTAAATGAATAATAGCAACATTTTCACCTTATATTTTATAGGATGCATATTTTAATATGTTTGGCAGGGTATAACATCTTTAAAATTCCTTTGAAATGATTTTTCCCCATAGGCTGTAATGTAATAGGAAACTTTTGATTCGCCCTGTAGATAAACTAATCATGGTAGAAACTTCATTTTCGATAGGACTTGTGCTAGGGTAAACGTCAATAACGTCCTAAAATTTCATGGCAATCCGAGTATATTAACGATTTTTCCCCATGGGCCGTAATGTAATGGAAAACTTTTGATTCGCCCTGTAGATAAACTAATCATAATAGAAACTTCATTTTCAATAGGGTTCGTGCTAGGGTAAACGTCAATAACGTCCTAAAATTTCATGGCAATCCGAGTATATTAACGATTTTTCCCCATAGGCCGTAATGTAATGGGAAACTTTTGATTCGCCCTGTAGATAAACTAATCATGGTAGATACTTCATTTTCAGTAGAGTTCGTGCTAGGGTAAGCCTCAATAGCTTCCTAAAATTTCATGGCAATCTGAGTATATTAACGATTTTTCCCCATAGGACGTAATGTAATGGGAAACTTTTGATTCGCCCTGTAGATAAACTAATCATGGTAGATACTTCATTTTCAATAGGGTTCGTGCTAGGGTAAACCTCAATAACGTATAAAAATTTCATAGAAATCCGAGTATATTTACGGGAGTTAGAGCGCGGACAGACGGACAGACGGACAGACGGACAGACGGACAGACGGCCATCCGGCCAGACGGACAGACGGACAGACGGCCAGACAAACCGAATGCATAAGCACTTTTCAACTTTGTTGGAAAGTGCTAAAAATTGTAAAATTTTTGTTTAACTGTCACAGTTTGTCATTTGATAAAAACCAAATAACTCTAGACCTCTTCATTATTTTTCAGTAAAACTTTTTGATAGTTTTAATTTTTGTTATTTTACTGTAAAGTAACTTTTGCTTAAAATAAAAAAAAAATCTGACGTGAATAGGGTAAATTTTACCTCAATTCGCGTTTGTAATCAACGATAGGTGGCATTGTTCTGTTGGGGGGTCGCACTGATAGAACGGATAACTGTTTGTTTACTTAGTGTTTTTGTATAGGCGAAGTGCACATGTCTGAGTTATTTTTGGTGATATAAGTTAGAAAATTATGGCTGAAGTTTCGAGATTATCAAATATACTCGAATTTCTAGATGCAAAATTATCCAGTAACTGTGTGAAAGAAGCAGAAGCAATTTTAGCTGCAAAAAGGCTTATTATGTGCGGTGTCAAGAGCAGGGTTGCCGGATTTTAGCCGAGCCAAAAAAAGCCGGCCGGCTTTTTTTGGTTTTATCCACTTAAAAAAAGCCGGATAAAATTGAAAAAAAGCCGGCTTTTATTTTTAAAGTGTTAATTTGTATCGAATTCATATTAAATTTCGATTGATTTATTTTTAATACATTTTTAATTATTTACTACTAAAAAAGTTATAAATTTCTATTTAATTTTTCAAATAAATAAGTCTTTATAACCGCTAGAAGTCAACTATGAAGGCATTATGTCTGAAAAATATAAATCTTGGAAAAAAGGAATATACTCAGAAAATGTGTTTTAAATTTCTATATTTCATAGTTCTACTTATATTACACATTCTTAAGAATTATATTTAATTGAATTATGACAAAATGTAACATATCAAAGCATTCATGGAAACATTCTTACAGGCCAATATGTAAAGATTAAGTCATAAAATGAACAATGTTGAAAGAGAAATTAGAAAGGATTCGATATTTGAGGAGAGTTTAACACATAATAATATAAAATTAAACAACAATAAAAAATGTTCTAATAAAATTTGTTGAATTAAAATTTTGAACATGTCTTTGTTATTTAAATGTGCATATATGCCCACTTGCATGAATGAATATATTCATACATATGCTAATTGAGAATACTGAAATAAATTGGGAAATATAATATGTGAATTATGAAACATATATAATTCGAAATACTATTTTCAATAGTGAGAAATGGTGTTTTTTTTTATATGTATGATTTTAAATGTTTATTGCAGGGTTGCAAAAAACCCATCTGGGTGGGTTTTAATGGGTAAAACCCACTCTAAAGAACCCAATAAAACCCACGTTAAAGATAGTTTTATATTGTTCTTTCAATATCTGTGGTCAAAGGGAATAAAACATGACATTTTAATAACTAAGTAATAACATAACATATAACTAAGTAACTATAGTCCTCTTTAATTTTTTAAAGCAGTAAAAATGGAAAAACAAGGGTAAAATTTTTAAAGGTCAATGTAAATCAGAAAAATCACTTGGTATGGCCATTTTATAATTTAGCTCACATATTTACAATTCTCACTATAAACCACTAGCAACTCCATCAATGTGTTATTCTAGTATTAATGTCTTCATTATTGAAAAATTGGGTTATATCCCAATTTCTCATAATGAATCATAATTAAAATCCCAATCTTTCATTTTAATAAATTATTTAACTCAAAGTAAATTAAACATCATTAAAATTAGTTAAAAGACACTTAAAAATGTGTATCTTATCATTAAAATGCTTCACTGTATAAAAGCCAATTATGGCCAAAAAAGGCCAATTTTGGCCAAAAAAAGTCGGCTAAAATCAATAAAAGCCAACCGGCCTGGCTTATTTTAATTTAAGCCGGCTCTTTTGCAACCCTGGTCAAGAGCCACTCTGTTTCTACAATGGAGTTAGTGGGTTCCTGCTTAGAGTCGAGCCAAAGCAAAGGAAATCCTCATGCAATTTCAGGAACCTTGTACAAAGAAAAAGGAATGTGGAAAATAAGAAAATTTCATTGCATTTGCAAAGCAGGAGCAAGTGAATCTTGTAAGCATTGTGTTGCTGTAATGCTGTTTTGCCATGAGTAAGTCAGATACATCTATTAATACTGTATTGTATAAGTAATAGATTAACTGCTATATTGCAAAAAAATTCCATGTGAAACATAATGAAAAAATAATTCAAATAATGATGTTATTGATATGTATCCTACTGTTGCTTATTTTTTGTATTGTTTTTTAAACAGCAGGATTTATTGATAACAGGTGATTATTCATTTTAATCTTGGGTAAGCACATGTCTTAATGAATGTGTTGCTACTTTCAATTATAATGCAGGATTTTGGGCTAAATCACTACACATTTCTCGAACGAAATTATTTTTCAATGACCATTGTAAAAAAAAAAATCCGAACGTAATCTACGTAAAATAAAATTGTCCCTAGTAAACATATATATTAAGAATCATTATACATTTAGATTTTTTTTATCTGTTGTGGAATATAATTCTGAAAATTATCTTCACTTAATCTAAAAAAATTCCTTGCTCATTTCTTCGTAATTTGAATATAAAAGTAACTCTAAGCTGTGTGAATTTTACTCAGATGTTTTTATTTATGTTATTATGCATTATTTTATTAACTTGCATTCTATAAGTTATTCATCTATTTAGCTGTTGTTTTCCTTTTTTGTATGCTTTTTTACTTTTCATACATATATATTTCTTGCATGTCATTTATAATAGTTTTTGTTTATAAGTCTAAAGAAAACAACACGAAATAAGTTTATTGTTACATTCAAATGTTTCTAATAGAACTGCCAATATTTTAAGGGTTGTTAACAATCATGCTTTAGTGGTTACTCTAGGAAAAAAAGTCTGCTGGGCAGTAATTTTTCAAAGAAGGAATGCTGTTCTAAAAAAGGGAAGACATTTTTTTTTTTCAAAAAGGGAACACTAATCAAAAGTGAATACATATTTTCAAAAAGGGAATACTATTCTAAAACAAAGGTATGCTAATAATATCAGAAATATTTTGAATTGGTTTGTTTAGAATCGCCTAGAATTTGCAATATTTTCTCAGGATCAATTGAATTGCCACAGGGCACATAACAAGTGTTAAAAAGGGATTCTTGGCACATTGAAAGGGTTTAAATGAGCCGCCAGGTACTGGGCAAAATTAGCACTAGCCACTGGCTGAAGGGCCAGTAAATGAGAAAAAGAGGGTAGTGAAAAACTATCAGCGGCCACTTCCCGGCCACTTTTTCATATGGATGTAAACTTTTTTTTTTTTTTTTTGGCATTTCATAAAGGATTTTACTTTTTTTGTTCCAATATAGTTGTATTAACATATTTATTTTGGCTATTCAGTTTTATATTAATACTTATAAAATTTTTACAGTTTAGTACTTTTAAATGAAAAAGTGGCTACTAGTTTAAAGAAAGTGGCCACTTAAGAAACTAATCCTACTGGCCAGAGGCCGCTAATGAAATTTCCCAGTTTTGCTCTGTACCGCCAGGAACATAAAAATAAAGTCAATGGGCGATGTACCCTGCTAAAATGGCTTAGAGTCAACATTATGTTTATTTATTATAATTTATATGATATTCTTTTTATCTGAATTTCAATAGGATGCTGTATTCTTTACATCTTTTTGTTTAAAAAATAGCATCCTTCTTGCCTCTCATTGAAACAATTAGCACCCTTTAATGAAAGAAATGCACCCTTTCTTTTTATTCCCCCATTGTCTTGAATAGAATATATCATGATATTTAAACATTAAAATTGGGTTTAAAAATTAAAAGTTATCCTAAGGGTGTTCACTCCTAAGGATATTCACTCAATGTCTAAATTCCCCTCGATAAAGTTAAGTCTACAGGCATGTGATGCATTTTTATATTCAAAATATCTCCTCGGGCAAGTCATATTTTAAATTTCTTTTTTCAGAGTTCTCTTCTTAAATTATGTAACTTTTCTTTGTTAGTTTTCGAAATATTTGTATAATCCATGCATTATTTTATATCAAGCAATAAAATTTTATTTCCAGTTTGTCAGTTTTTAAAACATAAAATATTAAATTAAATATAAGAATGCATCAAACACCCATGGACTCAACGATACCAAGGGGAGTTCAGCTGCTAATGGACTAGCATCCTTAAGAATAAAAAAAAATTAAATCTATGAATACAAACAGTGACTTAGCCGTTTCACCGTCTGCCCCAAGATACGTCGGGGGTAATAACATTGTTTTCCCATACCCATCACTGGTGAAGTGGTTAAGAATGAAAAAAAGTGCCCTGTAATTGCCAGCAGCACTTTGCACTTTTTAAAACTTAGGTGAAACTCAGTTTTCTTATTTGACATCGGATGTATATTTTAAATTAAGTAAATTTTAGTTTTGATTAGCATGTTTACAATCCCAGTCACAGCCTGATGAAGAATATGAAATCTTGTGATACAGTTGATGAAATGAATTAATTAGCTCTGTACACAAAAATGTATATTGTAAGCAGAAGTTTTATCCAGGTTTTTCCAGCAGAATCTTATTTTGTGTGAAATGCTAAAAAATGTTTTATATTAAAAAAAAAAAAAAAAAAAAAAAAAAAAAAAAGGGAATTTGAACTGTTGCAAGTTTTTAATTTTAAAATTTTAACTTGAGTTGTTTTGTGTCTGGTGAGATTTTATTTTTATATGATAAATTTGTGAAAGATTCATTTATTATGTGTGTATTTTGGAAGATAATTCAGAAGTTTAGCTTTTAATTAATATCATTCTAATTTTAAAAGTTCATTTATAGATTTTTTATTGATTCAATATATAAATATTTCCTAAGTGGTGTATCTATCTTGAATGTCCCAAGAAAGACAAAAGTTCAAGAAATTTCACTTCAGATAATTTTTACTTTGCATATGCATGGCAATTTAATATCATACCAAAATTTACATTGCTCATTATGAACAAATTAGCAATGTGCATTTGGGATTATGTGCCAGTACCAATTATCTTAATACATATCTTATATCCACTATGATAGATCAAATGAATTGATTTTATATAATTTTTCTACATACCGTAAAATACCGTTAAACCGCCCCCCCCCCAAACGTGACGAAGAATCATAAAATAATTAGAGGGGGGCGCTTACACGGGATTTTTCGGCGATCGCTTCACAAAATTTGCAGAGATGAATCATGTTAAAATGAATGAATCGTGAATATTTGAACGAATTATGAGTTTTGATACTTGAAGCAATATTTGGAAAAAATTTGTTTTTTCAAAGAAAAAAAAAAAAAAAAAAAAAAAAAAAACGTAAATTCTGTCAAAAAAACGCAGTAAACAAGTGAAATTTGTTTTAAAAAAAGTATGAAATCAATTAAAAAATCTCGAAAAAAAACGCACATTTCATCCAAGATTCATGATTCATACATTTCATCATGATTCAGCCGTTCTCAAGTGATCCGTTTTCAGCGATTTTTTTGAGAGAGAGGGCGCTTTCTCGGGATTTTTTGAAAATTTCAAATTTTTTATAAAGTGGGGAGGGGGCGTTTGATCGGTAAGGGCTGATTAACGGGATTTTACGGTAGTCTAATTCATGATGGGGTTTCTTTTTTATTTATTTTAGAAATACACTAATGGCACTTGAAAGATTATCAGTGACGGATGTTGAGTGTTATTGGAAGAAAAACAAACAGCATTACATTAACAAAAAACAAATTCCAATACAAGATTATTGCCACGTTAATGCTGTACCAATGCATGTTATGTCTGAAGAAAGAAAAAAGGAAAATGCACACAGAGATATGCAAATTGTTGCCAAATTCGGCCTTTGTCTAGAATAAGAAAAGGTACGAAGTCTGGAAAAAGAACAATGATATATCATTAAAAAGGTATGTGTTATTTTTATGTAAATAATAAATATACTAAGCTGTATATGAATTCAAAATGATTGTTTTAATTATTAATAAAAAATATTATTTAGCAGGCTTGTAACAAATGTTGCTGAAAACATCGAACAGTTGGATATATCATTGGTACTGAAAAACATTTTAGAGAAAAGCTGTCTACCACCAATGCTCTAGTGCTCCAATTTCTTACCTACAGACATACAAATGATGACATATTATAGGGATAATGTTGTTGTAAGTACTCGTCTGAAAAATTGGTACTACTCTGTTATCCCATCGACCAATTTCGCCAAATTATACAAATCACCAAACTAATAGCCAAATTATACATATTGACATAATTTTTATTTCAAATAACGAAAAAACAAATAATTAGTAAAATATTAATAAAAAGTCGAAATAAAAATCACTTAATGACATTTTAAACACGTGAATCGTATTTAATGTCATTGAATGTGACATTCGTGACCATCCATTATTGGCATTTGATCTTATAGTTTGGTGATAATTTTTTGGTCGACGGGATAACCTAGTAGTACCAAAAATTTAAATTATGTGGATAAATATTCCAATATTTTTTTCTCCTTTTGACAATTTAATGATGAAGACAGTTTTCTCGCTGACATTTGACCAACGTTAATAATTTGGCTAATTAAAAATAAAAAAACATTCGCCAAATGAAAAAAGTATTAGCAAAATAGATTCGCGTGTAGCACTGAAAAAAAAATCTTTAATCCTTTGATGTATCCTTTTTTTTTCAATATGTTATAAAACAACCTAAATTTTTATAATTGCAGCAACAGTTGTTATTAATCTAATTTCAAATATCCGCTTCAAATATATTAAAAATATGTATGTAAGCATATGCATGAAAAACAAAAAAGAAAAGAAAGAAAAAGCAAAAACTGGGCACTAGCAATTTGCCGAATCTAACTGCTTGTTTACTCACCAAATGAAGATTTTACTCGCAATTTGGCACAATGGTGAGCAACAGCAAGAACCCTGGATGAAGAGTAAAACTTTCTGGTCAAATTAATGTCAATCTTGTCATCAATGTCATTCTTGCATTAAATTTATCTTTTAATTAAACTATTGCTTGTTGGAAAAACATGGTTAGACTGGCATAAAGGGTAAACATATTTTTCAAAGTTCTACTTATATATGTATACCTTTATTACTGTTACATGCTCAGTTTGTTATAAAAAGAAAATTAGCAATTTGATTTATGCTTAAAAAGAAAAAAAAGAAAGGTAAAGTTAAAGTGGCCAATATTTAATTATTTACCATACAATTATTTTTATTTTCTAAGCAACTTGTTGAACCAAAAACATATTTTCAGTTTCATACAAGATATGCAGTTTTTAATGTCTAAAACTGTCAAAAAATATTAGTCTCTGGGTGTAGTTTTTTACATAACCAGGGGTGGGGAATTTTTCAAAAATCTTACCAACCAAGGATTTATTTCACAAGCCCACAAGATGCAACACACACACAGTTAAAAATAGTTATGACAAAATCACACACGATTATACAGAAAATTACTATTACTACAATGCATTTTCGTAATTTTTTTCTTATAACATTAAAAAGTATATACAGCAGAGGTAAGTGTAATATAAGATAGAATGTAATATCATATTTACACTATAATAATTAGGAAAATTAAAATATCTAGAATTAAAAAGTGTTTCTCATAATGTCTTTATTGACTACAGTTTTTCAAAAACTAAAAATGCACTTGCCTTGACAGAAAATAGACTCGCCATTGGTGAACAAATTGATGTATTTTCTCACCCCTAAACCTGACAATGGTTAAAAACATGTTTTACTGGTTTATTCTGTCAAAAACCTATTATTTTTTATTTTCCTCCAATTTATAGTGTAAGTGTAGCATACAATGCATTTCTAAATTCATTTTTCTTTGTTGTTGTTATTCACAATTACATTTGTTAAATTTATCTAAAAGAACATTTCTTAAATAGGATAAAAATAAAAATACTGAGTAAAAATAAAATGAAAAGAATATTTTTCATAATCACCTTTAATGTTAAAAAGTAACATGGGTTATAAAATTTCTTCAAAAAGTCTAATTGTTTTAGACTATGACAAATAGCTTAAGATTATTGTATAAAACTTCTAATATAGATATTAAATACTAGTATTCTAATGCAATTATTTAATGCAGTGAAGAAAAGTAATATGGCATCTCTGTTTATTTATAAATGATGTATGGATTCATAACTGTTTATAATATATATTCTTTTTTGTAGATTTCAAAAGATGAAGCTGTTGAATTAGCGATAAATGCTGTACAGCAGAATTCTGAACAGTGGTCTGATGAACGGAGGAAGAGAATAACAGGAAGCATCTGTTATTCATTGTATACTTATACAAGAAATAAAAATCTGAACTGGCCAAAAAAAAAAAAAAATCGATAGTCTACTTTTCAGCACTTTTAAAGGCAACGAATATACAGCTTATGGTCTGAAGCACGAAGATGAAGCCCGAAAAAAATATTCTGAGATGTCCTCTGTTAAAATTGTAAAAACGGGATTGATTGTCCATCCAGAATATCCATACTTGGGATTTAGCCCTGATGGTTTGATTGTGACAAACAGTGACAAGTTGCGATTGTTAGAGATAAAATGTCCAGTTGAAGGTGTCACAAAAACTGCTGTAGAATTAGCAGGACACATGGACTATGTTACCATTGATGATGAATTTAAGTATGGCTTAAAAACTAATCATAAATATTATGGTCAAATCCAACTTGGACTGTTTTTATTGGGGTTTGAAACATGTGATTTTGTTATTTACAGTTCATATGACAGTAGCTTTTTTAAGGTTACTGTCACCAAAGATAATAATTTTCTTACAAAAATGATCCCCTGTATAACTGAAGTGTATTTCGAATATCTTTTACCTAAATTAATATAAAGTTGATGGGGTTTTTTTTTTCATTTTAAAATCTATCTATTTACTCATACTTAATTTTTAAATATTTTTCAGAGCATCCTGCGTATACAAGATTTTTTTTTTACCTTTCCTAATTATATATAGTTATAGTGTTCAAAAATTTATCCATATATATGTATTTAATTTAATTATCAGGGGATCATGTACATATAATTTTTTTTAATTGGGTAATATAAATACATGGTTGTTCGGAAAGTCCTTTCAGTTTGGGAAAATCAATTCGTACCGGAATATTTTATTACTTAATTATTGGACATTGTTTCTGATATCTAATACTTAGATCAGGGCATGCAATTTCAGCTTAAAAGGTACACGCCAGACTAAAATTTTTACTCGCCACTGTTTTACATTCGTTCAGACAACAACGTCAGTCCCCATACTTGCACATAAAATTAAATATTTATGAAAATTTAATTTAAATTGACGATTGTTTGAAGGAGGCGTCTTTTAAATCCAGAATATTTTACATTTATGAAAAATATGGGATATTTTTAAAATATTAATAGATGTAGTATGAAAAATTTTCTATTGACCGAAAAAATGCAGAAATTGATAAAACGAAACACATTTATTACAAAAAGAAAAAAAATAGCATTAACTCAAAATAACCTTGCCATAACTTTTCAGTGGTTACAGAAATACATACTAATGATAATTTCCTGTACTATTAGCACTTAAGGTTTGTGTAGCGCTGTCTTTCTGCACTGAAATACCACTTATCAATTGCAGCTGTAGAATCAAACTGTGCCAGGGTGAGTCCATCAGCAGAAATTCTGAGCAAATCATTCATTGTCCCAGTCTTCAGAGAGTTCCTGTATGCTGTCTTGAGTCTGTTGTGACACTCGAATCCTCTCTCACATGAAGCTGTGCTTACTGGTAAAAAAGCACAAAATGTTAGGATCTGGAGCGAATTGGTGAATCTTGCTAAACATTTTTCAGTGGAAACTTGCTCCAGCATCTCTTTCAGTTTCAGTGATGGAAACATAAATTTAAATTCTGCCCACTCTGACTCTGCCAATACGATACTTACTTTTTTATTAAAGAGATTTGGTTCAAATGCGTAAAGAGATTCTTTATTTCTTATATCCCAAATTCAAGAATTTTTTCTTTTGAAGGCCAACCTACAGTGTCCAAAATATGCAGACATGCTAACACATCTGATGACATAGATTGCAGTCTTCCTGTAATGTATATCTTTTTATATTTAATTAACGTCCCTCTTAAAGTCTGAATCTCTTTTTCTATATTTGTCAGTTACATATCCTTTATTATCCCTAAAATGGATTGTTGATCTAAAATTCATGTGGGATTGGTACAACACTAGATTCGAGATCTGTTAGAATTGAGATGCAATATTTAATTTTTATTTTCAAAGATGAAATGAGAAGTTTCTTATTTTGTAATGCCAAACTTAAAGGGTTCAATTTCCGGTACAGAAGTTTAACCAAGTACAGAACTTTAAGAAATTTAAAATCCTTCAAACTTTTCAGCAAATCCTTATCTTTAGAACTGTCATTGTCTTTTCCATAGGCTACTTGTTCAAGATGGCTTACAACAATGTTGTAAGATTGCAAGAAAGCTTTTACTACACTTTCTTTGCTGGATAACCATCTAATAATGTGAATATCACTCAGTTTAAGAATTTCTGCTCTTTCTTTTAACATATGAAGTCTTTCAGCAGAGGGATGGTAAAATTTAAAAATACTTTTAACAATTGAATCAAATGTTTTAAGATATTCAACTTCACCACATGCATCCAAAACAGCTAATTGCAAATGGTGTGCAAGGCAGTAAATGTTTATAAGTTTAGGACAAATAGATTACATTTTCATAGCTAAACCTGATTTGTATTTAACTATATTTGGAGCACCATCAGTACCCAATCCTACAATATAACATCTGTTTCTATATTCATTTCGATCTATAATATTATCTAGAAAAGCAGTTATGGCTGTGAAATAACTGGATGAAGTAGAATTTGGCAGCTCTATTAATCCTAATATGTCCTCTTTAATGTGATTATCTTTTGCATACACGAATTGGACATACACATTTATATGCTGAACAGATGATCGATCGGTAGAACTTTCAACTAGAATGCTAATATATGAAAAAATAATATGATATATAACATATCATGCTTTTTTTTAAGTTTTCCACTAAATCTAACATAAAAATTTCAGCAATAAAATGGATAAAATACCTACATTGTTTTTCATTGCCATACTGTGTTAAAAAGTCCACATTTAATTTATCAATAGAGCACAAAAGATCTATAAAGTCTTTAAACGGTTTTTCATGCTATGCAACTTAGTACTCCACATTGAATATATTTTTCAAAGGAGAAAACATCTGTTGGTTCATTTTCTTCTGACATCTTGCCATTGGTGTTTCTGATTTGTATTTTTTTGCCTTTACAATGGACACATTTTCACAGTGAACTTTGCTTTGGTTGAGAAAAATAAATGACACTTTTTTAAATGACTCCGAAAGCTAGTTAACCACTTTTTATCAACATTACTGGAAGGCACCTGCTGGCAAATTTCGCATTTTGCAAGACTAGTTTTATCATCATAGAAAAGCCATTCAAAATGACTTAGCCACTCTTTGTTGAATTTTCTTTTAACTGGAAGTGGTGACTCGAAATCATTGCCACATTTCCTTTTAGCAGAACTGGAAAAGGGGATTATTGGTACACTCAGATTCGTTCTCACTTATCTTAACTTGAGTTTGCATGTGTTCACTTTCAATGTTTGTGATCACATCTTTATCACAATTTTCGTTTGATGTATTTTTTTTTTTGTAAAAAAGGACTCCATATTATTCCTTTGTCTTTTCTTCATAACATTAATTAAAAGAATCAATTAAAACATCACTTTCATTACTGCCAACTACCACAGAAGAAGAAAAATCCTAAAGCGAAAAAAACAAACAAAAAAAAATGAGAAAGAACGTATATTTTTTACCGCATTTCAAGCAGCTGCGCTTAGGTGACTAAACCTGAGTCACTTTGCGCAGAAGTGAAGAGTCATCTGATTCGGTATTGGTACGTACGCGGTACGAAAGGGGGGGGGGAGCGAATGCAGACAGGGGAATTTCATTCTTCCGTAGGAAAGCGAAGGAGCATTTTTACTTCTTTTGGAAAAAAAATGGCTTGATTTTGAAATACTTTCGTGTATCGCCGCCGTGCAGTTTGATTTGAAACACTACATTTTAAAAGACGAAACTTACTCGCCAACCTTAAATATTTACCCGCCAATGGCGAGCTGGCGAGTGGAAATTTCGCGCCTTGACTTAGATAAAAATGGACAATTTTTTTCCGGAACAAATTGATTTTTCCAAATGGAAATGACTTTCCGAACGACCCAATATTTAATTATTTGTCAAAGCATCGTGTACATACAAGACTATTTTTTTTTACTGCTTGCATCCAAAGATTTATTATATATATTTAAGTATTTGTCAAAGCATCGTGTATATACAAGACTTCTTTTTTTTTACTGCTTGCATCCAAAGATTTATTATATATATTTAATTTTAAGTATTTGTCAAGGCATCATGCATTACCATACTTTTTTTTTACTGTTCGCGTTCAAAAATTTATTATCTATATTTAAGTAATTATCAGAGTGTTGTGTACTTTTTTTTTACTGCTTGCATCCAAAGATTTATTATATATATTTAAGTATTTGTCAAAGCATCGTATATATACGAGACTTTTTTTTTACTGCTTGCATCCAAAGATTTACTATATATATTTAATTTTAAGTATTTTTCAAGGCATCATGTACCAGACTTTTTTTTTACTGTTCGTATTCAAAAATTTATTATCTATATTTAATTTTAAGCAATTGTCAAAGTGTCGTGTGCAATTTTTTTTTTTTTTTTTTTTTTTTTTTTTTTACTGCTTGCATCCAAAGATTTATTATATATATTTAAGTATTTGTCAAAGCATTCTGTATATACAAGACGTTTTTTTTCACTGCTTGCATCCAAAGATTTATTAATTTTAAGTATTTTATCAAGGCATCGTGTATATACCACACTTTTTTTTTATTGTTCGCATACAAAAAATTATTATCTGTATTTAGTTTTAAGTAATTGTAAGGATGTTGTGTACAATTTTTTTTTCTTTACTGGTTGCATCCAAAGATTTATTATATATCATTCATATGTGATAACAACGACAAAATGTCAAATATTTGTTTATTTAACTCTGTATTAATATTCTTTTTAGATACTATATAAAATAAAAAGACATTGTGATTAAAAAGATGTTTTTTTGTTTCTTATTTAATGGATTTTGATTTAGCAATCTATTGCCGATTCTAAGAATAGCTGCAAGGTGGATTAAAGATACAGTTCCGGGTATATAACAAATTTATGTAGTCTTAAGAGATACTTAGAAATTTTCAGAAAATCTGTCCTGCTTTTAATTGAGCAGTAAATAATTTGTTCGTAACATTGAAGGAATATTTTTAATTTCTTGGTACTAAGAAAAAAAAAATACAAAAAAAAAAATTGTTTCCTAAACTTTTCTGTGCATAGCAAGCATCTATATTATACAACTCTGTTAGACACCAGTTTTTTTTTTTTTTTTTTTTTTTTCAAAAATTTTCTTTGACTTATTCAGTCACAGAAAAATAAAATGGAAAAATTATTAAATATTATTGGCAGTTGAATAGATTATACAAATATTGAAAAAAAAAAACCACAAATGACAGCTTTCTTTTTTGTGCAAGTGCTCTGAATTATCAATATGTCAGATACATGTCATGTTTTTCAGATTTGAATATTTGCTTCCTAGTAACATAACAAATGAAAGTGATGAAACTTTTAAATGATGTAAAGAAACTTTGCTCAGGGAATCATCTGTATAGTAAAATGAACCCAAAACTTTTATTTATTTTTTTCAATAGCAAAGCCTAATTTTAACAAGATATTTGAAATTTTTGGTTCAAGCCATTCCTAGGCACTAAATTTTAAGTCATTTTAATAAGTTTTTGTATTGTATACAATCAAAATTTAGTGGTAATGTTAAATTGCATTTTCATATTTTTATTAATATCTCCTAATTTTATATTCCAGTGCTAATTTTTTTTTTTTTTTTTTTTTTTTTTTTTTTTTTTTTTTTATATATATTTCAATAGTACTAAAATACACAAAGTATATGAAGGGCGAAAAAAAAAGGAGTCAATTTAAAACATAAAATTTTATTGAACATTTTATATATGCATAAAAAGTATACCATAAATTAGTGAATAAAGACAAATCTAAAAGCATTAAAATAACATTTTGAATATTCATTTACATACAATTTAATATAAAATGCTCAGATAGAGAATTTTTATTTGATAAATACATTTTGTAAAAAATAGATTATTATAAAATCCTAAAATATACAATTGCTTATTATATTTTTTTAAGGTGCCAGGAGAGACAATTCAAATGCAAAACAAAATTTTTTTTTTTTATAAGTTGGTTCAATTCCTATGTATAGTTTTTGCTACTATAAAACTTTTTTAATGGAATAATTTTGACCAACTTCAGGATAAAATCTCTTAAAATAATTCTTGATTATGAAAACTATACGCAACAGTAGGTTTATCAAAAATTTCTCTATAGTGCTAAAAATTTTCATTCTTTTACGTGCACTCATTTTCTTAACATAACAGGCAAGAAAGTGGAAAATGAGAAAAAAATGTGGAAAATGTTTTGCATAGGGAAGAAATATCCTAGGTCACCAGAAAGGTGCATTTTCAAGTCATATTAAAATAAAACCTCAAACTTAAATAGTCTTCTAAAAGAAATGTTAATCTTCTTATAACAACATGTTCATTAAATAGATTTTAACTTAAATAGAAAATATAAACAGATTTTTAAAAGAAATTTAAATATATAAAATGTATAAACACATTTTGCAAAAAGAATTTTGAAACAAGAAAAAAAATCTAAACACACTTGCAAAAAGAATTTTAAAACTATGAAAAAAATACAAACACACTTGCAAAAAGAAAGTTTGAACTAATGAAGAAATGTATAAGCACAGTTTCAAACAGAAAGATTGCAATAATAAAGAAATGCATAAGCACACTGGCAGAAAAAAGTTTAAAATAATAAAAAAGTATAAACATACTTGCAAAAAGAGAGTTTGAACTATTAAATATATAACTTTTTGAACTAATGAAAAAATATATGAACACTTGCAAAAGAGAAAATATTAATTAAAACTCCACCAATAATTTTTCTTCTGCTATTTATTTCACAGCATTTCAATTTTTATTTTGTCACTATTACGCATTTTAATGCTAATTTTGGCTTACATGACCAAACTCAAGCTTTTCCCCAAAAAGACTGAGAAGAGCAACTCAAATATTCAAGTCATGGAGTTCATGGCTGAAATTTTAAAATTAGTTAAAAAACAATTTGCATATGAAAGTGCAATTGGTCTGCCAAGTCATATCTTGGTGGAAAAATTGATTTTAATGGTTGACTAGTTGGTTTATCAATGTGTTTTCCAACACTCAAATGTATGAAAACATGGAGGATTGGAAGCAGGAAAACAACATGTTAATCCTTCGAGTCAACAGCTAACATCGTGTTATCCACCAAGATATGATTTGGCAGAACAGTTGCATTTTAATATGCAAATAGAGTTTGAACTAATTCTAAAATGTCAGCCGTGATCTCAATGAGATGATTCCGCCTCCTGGTCTAGAAGAAAATGTGAATTTACTTACAAACTTCTGGTTTCAAGTTGAAATTAAAAAAAAAATGTATGTTTGAAAAGAAAAATGAAAATAACCTATTTAAAAATTATATAAAATGTTGATCATCATCTACAGAATACTGATCATCATCTGCAGAATGTTATTGAACTACTTAAATTGGTCAATGCAGCAGCAATTATGAGCATATGATCAAACAATTTAAGAAGATTATAGGGAAATGTAGACTTGAAAATACCAAAAATTTTAATTCGCTGGATCACACATTCAATATGCACTCTGGCAGAAGAAATTTTACGAGATTGTTTCGACTCACCTGGAGGAAATTGTGGCTTCATCCTTAAGAAAGGTGGTCGAACAATCTCAATAAAGTGTTTTGCAGACACTTCATCAATGGAAAAACCTTTATCAACCATGACAGCATCTAAATGTGGTTCAGGCATTTCTACTATATTACTGTCAAGAAATATTTGTCGATCTGAGGTTTTTCCACCATAATTGCTGCCAATATGGGTAATAACGCCATTTGGTGTTGCACACACCATAAACTTGATTGTCAGATCTTTATAATAATGCGAATACATATCTAAACGTTCATCCAAACATTTTGGTTTCTGGACCAAAATTTCAGAGCAATCTACAACTGTTCTGACATTTTTGAAAGAAGCGAATGCAGTCGGAAGATTTGCAATAACTTCTTCCTTTGAAGGCCATTCGATAAACGATTGTAAAGAGCTGCACAAAATAGGTATGACAGTATAAAATATATTACATATGGTTTTTATACAGCAACAAAAAAAAAATGGATAAATAGGAAAATGAAATATTGATGTACATTCGCATAATTGATAGAACAATTCTTTCTTTTGCTGGCAAATGGTGCTTGTTACAGAAATTCAATTTGATACAGAAATTCAATTCTTCACTAATAATTTCTGCCATTAAATTCAAGAGTGAAGTAGAGGGCAGCCCTGTAAGCGAAAAAAGTGTCCAATCATTCAAATCATCAGCTTATATCAGTTGTGGCAGCTTTAAGTCCCCACTGCATACTTGAGTGCCTTTATCTTCTTTATTAGGGGAATTTTGTAAGCCCAATAAAGCTCTAACTGCAATAAGCTCATTGTCAGAAGGAGAAATATCGATTGCTTCTGAGCCACAATCCATTGTTGATTCATTCATCTCAGTCGAATATATTGCCTGGACATCGGAAAATGAAGTACTAGGCATGTCAGCTGAAGTGCTTGGCACTGTACTTATTGTGTTTATTTCCCTTTTTCTGAAATTAGAATTAATTATGTTTATGGTTGAGTCTAATTAATGATATTATTAAAAAAATTTAACACAAGACAAATAAAGAATGCAATGAAAGCAACGATCTACACTTATACTAAGTACAGTAAAATCCCAACTATCCGAAAAGCATGAGACCAAAGAATTTTCGGTTAACCGGGGTTCCGTAGGAATTTTTAAATAACCAGAAGACTTCTTTGATGAAAAGCTGTGATTGTAATTTAGAATGTAGTTGTAATAAAAATGTTGTGGTACTGTATTCAAAGTACCCTAAAGTTAAAAAACAAAAGATTTTTTTAAAGCAAAATGTTGTATTTGTTTATTTAATAAAGTGACTAAATTACGCAATGGACCAAATAAGTGAGTTGACTTTATTTATTTAAAACTGATTCAGAATTGTTTTGAGCTAAAACTTACAAGTAAAATAGAAATTGTAAATCAAAATATGTTAAAAAGTATCATTTGACATTGGTAAAAATAGCATTATTCACATAAAAATTTTTCACATTTAAAATGGACTTTAAGGAATTTAAAGGTCTTTCTGTTAAACTGATTTTCGTATAACCGGGGGTTCTACTGTATTACATATTTATGGTTCATGTACTTGGAAGCAAATAATTATTTAAACTTTTGAAATTTAGTAGTAAATAGTGCGGATTATTTATCAATGGCAGAATGAAATTCGTTTAAATAAAAGACAGTAGGTACTTTTAATCTACATCAATTTTATTAATGTGAGTAATGTAATACAATAATTACTGTATCATAAAAAATTCATTAAAATCCTCATTTTTCTTACTGCAATGCAGCATAGTACAACGAAAAAATCTGTTAGCAATAGGATGCTGCAATCAGTTTTTCAACTTAGAATAGATAAATTAAAAAAATATAAAATAAATACATAAATCAAATTTCTAGAGAAAAATTTAAAAAGGTTTAAACACATTTTGACATACTGATAGATATTTTTAGAAATTAGTTCTCAACTAGTTTCTTCCAGAAGAAACTCAACCCTGATTCTTAAACAAGCTACAACAAACGTTAAAAAATTATAAAATAACATAATTATAAAGATACCTGTTAATTTCTGAATAACGAGCCTCTTGGCAGAATTTTCTTCCTTTGCTATCATCATTTCATCAGAATAAGTAGATGTTTTTGGTAGGAAAAGTGTTGGCAAAGCACTTTGACTTCAACCTTGGTCTTGAACATTTTTCAGCTGAAAGTTGAAAAGAATTACTGCAATGGACAATTTATGATAAAAATAATTTCTTGTGTTTTTGCATAAGTTATATAAGTATATAGGGTAACATCCCCAGTCATTGGCACTTTAAGAATTTGTCTTTAAACTTATTTCAATTTTCATAACAAAGAAATAAGATATTTACTTGGAAATATTTTTAAATCAAAGAATGCATATCTGAGCATCTATTTTGCTCACTAAAAGCAAAAAATTTTGAAAAAGTATTTTTATAAATATATATTGATAAAAAGTTGCTGAAATTACCAGTAATTGGCACCTAGAGCACCAATGTATGACACCTTGTGATCCAGTAATTGGCACAAGTTTATATTTAAAAAAAACTTTACATTTTGCATTGGATTTAATCGCTTTAAATGAATTTACTGTAGATGAAGATGCCATATTTCAGGTTTTTCAGAGTAAGAAATCAGCATATTAGTCTGAAATGTGAACACTTTAAAACAATACAATATACTTATATTAATACCCAGTAAATGTCATGCAGTCCCTAGTAATTGTCATATGAAGCTTTAATAGATTCCAATTACTGATAATATTTCATATTTTCAAATAAAAACAAATGATAAACAAAATTAGTCTATAACTTTAAAAGTACTTCCAAAATAAGTGGTTTAATCTCAAATTCCTTGTAATTAGAATAGATGCCAATTACTTGGAACTAGCAAAATTGAAGCACCATTAATTGGCATCTATCATTAATTCAGAAATCCAAATATTTGTGTCGAAAATACTTTTACACAATTAAAGTAACCCTTTTTAACTAAACAAAACCGTTGTCAATTAAAATTTAAAATATATTATAAATCATATAATAATGAATTGAAAAGCATGCCTTCCTTAAACGAAAGAAGAAGCATTTGCAACAAAAATGGCTAATTTCATACAAGCCATAATTGGGAACTAAAACGGACTATAGAGGCGCTGCTCGCAGCCTTCGATACAGGATAACTATCCCTTTAATTTCCCTTTAACTAATGTTAAAATCCCATTGAAACAATTCTTTATTATAAATGTTTTTAAAAGTTATAGATATTCAAATTCGTATAATATTTACTTCGTCATATAAGACAGAACACAAATGTCACAGGAAATCTGAAATTGTGCAAAAGAATAATTATTTTGAACAAATTTAAAATGCATGTAATGCAATGAGCTTACACGGCGTTATCCTGAATGGAGAAGTTACATCTTTTCCCCACCAGATGGCGTATTCGAGTGCTTGAATCGCCAATTGTTTCTCTTTCCTAGGCATTTATTGTCATTTAGTAGCAAAAATCAAAGTTATAGTCTTTAACGTAAATGAGCATATAACTGGTATATGGTCTTGTATTTTTAAAAGACTGGATATAAATCTTATTTTAGGACATGTTTGTAGGATGTGCCAATCACTGGTGCATGCCAATTACTGGGGGTATTACCCTATATTATTCAATTATAGCTTCAATTTCATCTTTCACAAATTAGCAATGTATCTTCAAAAACAAGTAATATATTCAAAATTTAAATGTTTACTCAAAAACAGTTTTTCTGGTTAAACCCCCATAAGTGCCTAGTGGCTGCATTGGATGAACATTAAATTTAGCATGGTAATTACTTCTAAGATATAAATGATTTCTAATAACATTTCCTCAAAAATTCGAAATTTAAAAGGGATGAAAATGCTCAAAAATGTCCTATTAAAAGTTTTAAATGGCAGTTTGTAAGCAATCTTTCCAAGTATCACAACAATTTCAAAAGTAAATTAGTGGTGATAGAACCTCTTAAATATGACAAATATAAGCTATATATATTTTTTTTCCTACTAATTTTTTTGCTATTACTTTTTCCTTTTTTTTAATACTAACAACAGAGGGTTGCATTAGCAAAAAACATTCAAAATGGCAATTTCTGTAGTACTAAAGAGTCTAGAAACTTTAAACATGGCATGGTAGTTAATTATAAAATATACATGTCCTCTAAGTAGTCAGAAGTAAATTCAAAATTTAAAAGTTATGAAGCAAAGGTATGAGCAAAAAGAGTTCTAAAAAATTCCTAGATTATTATTTCTAAGAAATGGGATGATAGAGAAAAAGGGCCGCCGGGGAGGAATTTTTCAAAAAAAAAAAAAAAAAAATCTAAAAAAGAGTATTCCCCCCCCCCCAAAAAAAAATGAACACTATTCTAAAAAGGGGCACTTTTTTTTCCAAAAAGTGCCTTGTTCACTAAAAATATTTTGAACTGATTAGTCTAGTAACCTAGAAATTGCAATATTTTACTTGGATCAATTGAATTGCCACCGGATGCATTAGAAGTATTTAAAAAGAGCCGCAGAGCACATAAAAAATAAGGGCCACAGGGTACATAAAATAATAAAAAGGTCCACAAGGTGCATAAAGAAATAAAAAGGGCTGCCGGGCACCACGCCTGTCTAAAACGGCTTAGAAACAACACTACTAAGCAAGCTGAGAAAGTAATAAGTCGATATGAAAAGAATGGTTGTGAATCAATGGTAAAAATCTCTGATCCTAAACAGTCTATATTCTATAACATTTCCCCTACTACCTAGGTAGGCAAGAACAACAAACATTTTAAAAAACTTAAATGTTAGAGAAACTTTGACATGAGAGAAACTTTGACATGATGATTAATTTTAAGATTTAAATGCATACTAAGAAGATTGTTTTTAAAAGTTTAAATGCTTCAAAATAATTCTAAAAAGGAATGTATGAATTGAGCATAAAAGTTTCAAAATATTTCCTAAATTATCATTTATTTAGAATTAGCTTTATTCATTATTTTAAAACTCACTTTGGAATAATGCAGTAAAATAATGAAATTTAGTCAAACTGTGGCTTAAGTGGAAATTTGTGAATTATTCCTAAATATATTATTGCTTCTAATAAAAATCAGACATACAAATATTACTTGGCATATTCCAATTATTACGTGAGCAAAGCTGTGAAGTTTACTAGTATAATATATATCATTTTTAACAATGTTAATACAGTAGACTCCCTAAAATCCACACATAATTTATAGATGTAAACAATGAAACATTCAGTTCAAATATAGGGGAAAAAATATTTCAGTTTTATATCAATTCCATATATATATTAACTTGTAATTTTAATTAATGTTACTGAATTCATGTTTTTTCATGAAGAAAGAATAAATTTATTTCGGTCAAAATTCAAGATATTGCTGATATCATTGGTATTTACAATCTTCTTACCAAATATATTTATACATTAATCAAGCTTTTTAGGTGCGTTCGTAATTATGTAAATACGTAGCACCTATCGTTGTCACTCAGTCCGTCCGTCTGTCTGTCTGTCCGCCTATAACGCAAAAACTACCCAACCGAATTGTTTGAAATTTAAAATACATAATTATACCATAATTTTGTCGTGTCATTTCAAATTTTATGAAAATCAGATGCATAGATCAATTACAGGGACAATCAAAATGATTCCGTTACATTACGGTCAATGGGGAAACAAGTTTCAAATTAATTTTAATCCTTTGAAATTTAAAACATATAATTATTGCGTAATTTTGTCGAGTGATTTCAAATTTTATGAAAATCGGATGCATAGATTAATTATAGGGACAATCAAAAGGATTCCGTTACATTACGGTCAATGGGGGAAAATTTTTCAAATGCATTTTAATCGTTTGAAATTTAAAACATATAATTATTATGTAATTTTATCGAGTCATTTCAAATGTTATGAAAGTCGGATGTATAGATCATTTACAGGGACAATCAAAGGTATTCCATTACATTACGGTCAATGGGAAAAAAGTTTCAAATGCATTTTTATGATGTTACACTCATTCGAACGTAATAGAATTGGCATAAATCTATGAAATATATATTAAAATATGCATTCTGTACAATCTGTGATGCAAAGAATTTTTATTATTAAATTACAGGGTCACACAAAAGTATTCCACTACATAATGCTATACGGGGAAACATAGTTTGGGGCGTGTTTTAATTATATTCAACTATTTCACATTTTATGAATAAAATATACGTTGCTGAGGTGTAATAAAAATTACTTTCTGCATATTTACAGAAACTCAAAGATTTCGACTACTATACTGTATCCGAAGTACGCTCTACTATATCAGCAAGATCTGAATATTTTTAAAACTTCTTTATCGTACGAACGCTTCTCATTTGCTACATTCACGTGCAATTTCCAACTTGTTTGGTTATTAAGTCTGGCTAAAGTTGAATTGCTTTTAATATTTTAATCATTTAAAAAAATATCTAAATCTTTATTATTTTTGTTTATTACTTATTTTAATATTTCAATAAATTGTAAGCATTTATTATAGATTTGATTGCATTATAAATAACATTCAAAGGTACTACTCTGTTATCCCATCAACCAAAAAACTATCGACAAATTCTAAGATTAAATGCCAAAAATGCATAACAATGAATGTCACGTTCAATGACATTAAATACGATAAAGGTGTTTAGAACGTCAATGTGTGATTTTATTTCGACATTTTATTTGTATTTTTATTAATATTCTAAATTCTAATAATTTTTTTTTCATTATTTAAAATAAAAATTATGTCAATAAGTATAATTTGGCTAATAGTTTGGTGATTTGTATAATTTGGCGAAATTGGTCGACGGGATAACAGAGTAGTAGCCATTCAAATTACTGTTTAAAAAATGTAAACAAAGCAATGACCAGAAATCTGCAAAATTCTGAAATCCGCACAACCTCTGATCTCAAGCTGTGTGATGTCTGAGCATAAGATAATAAAACAATTTTAACAAGATACCTAAAATGTAATACTGTTTTACCAAAATTTTTCACATTTAGCAATATTATGATTATAAAAAGTTCAAATCAATGGCAAAATTTTAAGTAATAAAATGAAAAAGGTACTTTTCTATTAGGCAGTGTTATATATATACACATATACTTTTATAAATACATATAGAAGAGAATGGCTTGGGAATCAATGAAAATATCTAACCGAATAGTTAATATTCGAGAAAACAATGTAAGTATAGAATTTTAACACAGACATATTAAAAATGATTTAACAGATACAATTTTAACAAGTGTAACACAAGTTTAATATATAAAAAGGAAAAAAAAAGAAAGGGAAACCTAATCTTAAAATTACATGGAATTTTGTAAAAGCCATTAGTGCATAAAATATAAAGTTTACTAATCTATTATGGCAAAAAATATATAGTTTCTGCAGAAATAAATAAAATAAAGATTGGACTAGAGATTTTTCTAGAAAGACAATGGAACTGAGAAACATTTCTTGCATCCTGAATGGTTTGTTTATATATGATTGTCAACAGTGACTTAGACAATAAAGCACACGAGGGAAGTTATAAAGTTATAATAAAAGATGAATTATTGGTAATTTATTTGTATTTCATTTTTTACATGAAATTGCAGATAGAGAATTTCGTACTGGCACATTTAGCTTTTTTTTCTTTAAAGTTTTAAACTATGTGTAGTGACGGAAAAGTGGAAATATAAAAGTGGAGGAGGATGGAAATCTTAATTAAATTATTAGAAAAACTGGGAAGACTTGGAAGATTCTCAAGCCAGATATCTGCACAGTGTAATACTATAAAATAGAGTAAACAAAAGTAACCAAAAAACACCAAGTTCATTTGAATGAAATATAAAAGTTACTTACGTGGTAAAGTATATGCATCTGCAGGAAAATGTTTCGAACAAACAATCATCCTGTTATAAACTTCTTTCCCAATTTTTAATATACGTTTCCATTCGTTTCTTCTGTTGACAAGTGATTTGGTACCATCGGATGCAGTTTTTTTTAATGTCACTTTTAATTGCAGGAAACTTTGGAAACTGACTTCAGGTGTCGTTGAGCCATGACTTTTGCATTGCGGAACACAACAATAATTGTTGTTTTTTTTCTGTACCTTTTGATTCCATTTAGATTCAAATATCTGCTAACGAAAACAACGATTTTTACATGTAAATACACGTACTAAGGCAATGGGATACTTTCTCTATTTGATTCAGATTTTGCCCGCGAGAGGGCGAGCATTTCATTACAAACGCGAATTGCGCCTTCTCAGGGAAATATCAACACATAATGAGATGCCTACATTTATGCTTCATATCCTTTAGTGAAGTATTGCATTTTACATCTATTAATGTAATTTTATTAAGAAATTAATTTTTGTTTTTATTAAGAACCTATTTTATTTAATAAAAAATACATATTAATTTTATTAAAAGGCAACACCTCCTTTTTTGTGTGGAGAAAAAAATGTGGGTGATACCAAAAAATTAACATCATTTCTAGGATCAGCATGTCTGATTTACTAAAAAAGTGCTATTCTGCAAATCCCAGTTTTGTGTAAACCTGTGTTATGTATCTGATAAACTTGTATATGGGTGATTCTCAAAATAGGGGACAATTTCAAAAGTGAAATCTTAAAAAAATTACTGTTAGCAAAATTTCAGAAAAAAATAGGTGTTGTTAATATAGTATTAGGTATACTTTATATGTAGTCAGCAGAGCTAAATATTTAAAAATTAACTTTTAAAAAAATAATTAGTATTTTTGAGCCATGCTAATGACAAAACAAATTGCATGGAATAAATATATCAAGAAATTTTTATTTTCATCCTGTTTAAATAGTTTTTTCTATATTTATTAGCCTTCCTTTTAAGCAAATGGTTTCCATTTTTACATATAAGGAGAATAAAAACATTACCAAAGAGCAAACTTTGTTTACATGAGAAACATTCTGACACTAACAATGTAAGAAGCTGTCTTAGTGATTTTCTGACAGATTTAATGCATATTTTAGGGATAATAAATGTAATACCTAAATTTATATGTAAAATTAAACTTTATAAAAGATACAATACAAGCACTGGTTACATTTATGCACATAGGAGTCTTTAGCATGGACAGAAAAACCTTGCTAATGACACTGATATTTGTCCATGCTAATGACAAATTTTAATTTAAATAAGATTATGAGCCATAATATAATCACAATGCAATAGTCCTTTCTGGGGCTTTTTAAAACACAAAAGTTCTATGCAAATAAGTAAAATAAAAATTTTGGCTATAAAATAAACATGAAAATTATTATCCATTCTAATGACATACAATTGATGTACTCCCCTAATATTCAAATTCTATTCTTAAAATACAATACATGCTTCTATTTTCAGGCTGGGATAAAATGGCTACTTGTTGCCATGGAGAAACTTTATATTTTCAAACTATTGTCATATGTGAAAATGAAATTTTGATTAATAACCAGCTGTTATAGTATGACCTTGTTTTGAAAATGGAATATGGAGGACAAACTTTAATTCTTTTTTTATATACTATAATTTTATTTTTAAAAAGAAATTTATTGGATAAATCCTCTCCTTGATTAATTTAAAGAAAGAATAACATTTGTTTTATTTTATTAACATGATATTAACTCTTGAAAAATGCTAGTATACACAAAGCACAGCTGCTGTGGACATCCATGCTAATGACATTTTGAACATTTATTCTGTTATTTTAAGGTGCTTTTAACTAAAAAGTGAGTAATTCTTGAGTGCAAATAATGAATAATATTAAGACAAACATATCTAAATATAAAAACATGACAGAAAACCTCTCAATTTTTTTTGTATGCCGAAAGACATAAATTGTCCCCTATTTTGAGAATCACCCATATGTGCCTTTATTAATTATTTAAAACCTTTTGAATATTCTCGGTCAAAAAAAAGGAAATCCTGTTTCACTCTTAAAAACCTGTTTCGTTGTTATTACATGTTCCAGCAGACCCACTAGCTTGTTATATTTCCGATCTTTACTTCAATGATCCGCCAACCTTTGGCTTACAATTCTTGATGTTGCTGCAACCAAAAGCCAACTGTTAGGCTGATTTTATTTTTGTTAATTAATCTGAATAATTTTGTAATTGTATTACAAAAAGAGCTTAAATGAGTTTGGATTTTATTTTTAAAATCATCACAAAGCCTTATTATTACTATTGCTGCATAACTTCTTTAATCCAGAATCAGCACTATTAGGCGATTCTGAACTATAGAATATTAAATAATTTTCAAATTACACTAACATATTTGGAATAATTATACATAAGGTTAATTATGTAACAACTTTGGTATACAGCAACAAATTTCATATATAGCATCTAGAAAGACCAAATCAAGTCACATATTAAATATTTAAATAATAATAATAATAATAATAAAATCCAATATCAAAATGTTTTAGTGCTATTTTCTTATGTTTGGAGAAAGAGGAATAGCAAAATTGACATTTTTTAAAAATTATTTTTTAGAAATTAATATAAAATAAGACATCTATACTAGCTGCTATGTAATCAGAAAGTTCTTACAATTTTAAAACTGAAAAACAGAACAGTAAATTAGACAATGTTATTTCATTTTTCTTAATCTTCTAATGAAATTCCTTCATATATGTGTGATGGGGCCATCTATGGTAGGTGATTGAAAATAAAAACATATAAATGTACTGAAATGTCCAGATTATGAAAGATTCATAATTATTAGAGATGTCAAGATTAAACACATAAACATGAACAAGATTGTGTACATTTCCTTACGCATCTTCAGACATGAATGAGAGATGATAAAGAGGCTACGTCACTCATGCTGTGAGCTCACTAATAACGACGCTATGAAAGAAATCTTTTTACCCTCTGAGCGTCTTGCAAATGAGTAAAATTGTAATGTTTTTTCCCTGCATTTTGTTTTAAATGCGCAGACGATATGAATCTTTCAATAATTAAAAAAACTTAATTACAAATATGAATATAATCCCTGAGAGGATTAATCATTCTAAAATGTATTGAAAATTCATTAAATTTATTGCAATATATTATCATAAATATTGATTATATTGCATAACTTAAACCTGAAGCTTAGTTAACGGAATATTATGATCTAAACACTTAGGGAGTTAAAATATCTTATTAGCATTTTAATATTTCTAAATCATTTTTTTTTCACTGTATAAACTGAAGTCTATCTTTACAACATCCGTTTTTTACTTTTTCAATTTTGTTTGAAGATTGTTTTTATGAGGCTATTTTTACATGCTGAGTTAGATTCAGAAAGTAAAAATATCCCCATGTCCTCAGACTCAGCCAGGTGTGGAGACCTACCAATTGGTTTGAGCTAAATTATGGAAAAATATTTTAACAAAACTGAAAAAGTAAAAAACGACTTATGTAGAAATCAACTAGCAGTTATCCATTGAAAAAAAAATGAGGCTTTGTGAATTAAAAAAAAATTATAACTCGCAATAGTCTCATTGTTTGCGATTCAATCAAACAGAAAAAAAGACATCCTTTTCAATGGAAAAACAATAATTTTTATTTTTTGATTTCAATATAATTTGAATCTAACACAATTTAAATTTGCTAAAAAAGAAGATTATATAAAAAAGCGATACGTCTATTCAAAAAAAAAAAAAAAAAAAAAGTACAATACAAATAGCACATTTTTGTAAAAAGTTTATAAAAACAAACTTTAGTTGCTAGGCTTTGAAATGCTTTTTTTATTCTTTGCAAGTGTAGGCAGAACTAAAAAAAAAATTCAATTTTTAACAGGAGAGTACTGTTCATAGATTTAAAAGACAATAATGCTTTTAAATAACACCTGATACATTTCTTTTTAAGTTTAGAAAGAAATTTTACAGTCTAGTAACACCTACAATGGAGAACAAAAGTGTGCCGGATTCAAAAAATCAATTTTTCTTTCTTTACAAAATTTCACTTTGTTTGCATTGAAGAATATTTTCCTAAATGAATAATACTGAAGTTTAAACATATGCTAGAGCACATTTGCCATTGGTGTACATAACTCAGAAACACTGTAACAGTATTTTTTTTTTTCAAAATATGATTTTTTGTATATGCTTGTCATGATTTCTCCACCCCATTTACATCTAATGATTTTAAAACCAATACACTTAATAAATGTAAATGGTAATCCCACTGAGACATCGGTTTTAGAATGATTATAGACAAAAGCAAAATAACAACAAATAAGGTGTCACCCTCTGTTTAACACCAACACACTTCAATTTTGCAAATTGATTGATATATAGTTTATATATAATTAATAACAATGTGGTTGTGTTTATGACGGCCAATTATCAACACGAGGGATATTGGCCCAAAGAAGTGGGAGGATTGCCTTCCATGAGGGTCTTTCTAAGGGACCTAACCTGTATGTATGCAAAGAAATCTATAGTTTAAAGAAAACCATGGAAAACTCCAAACAATTAGGCTGATGGGTGTGACTGGGCCCGAACACAGCACCTCCCATCTACCAGTTTTGAGAGCAGAAATCTCTCAGTCACTGGTGTGGCAATAGCTTTGTGCATTGCATTTTGTTTATTTTTTTATATAAAACTTTATGAACTTTTTTTAGTTACCCCTTTCTGTTCTAAACCATGAAAATTTCATTTTTCTAGAGGATTTTTTGAAACTATATGAGAAGATTTACACGATCATTTAGTAAATTTTAGAAAGATTTTGCTAACTACATTTAAGTTAGAATTTACAGGAATTTTATGGCATATTCATAACTTCTCTCAAATCATTTATTCGTTTATTTTTTATTTTGTAAAATTAAAAAATGCACAAATATAATAAAATAATAAAAAAGTTTCCAAACTGAAACTTTTCTTCCTCAATATTCCTTGGAAATGAAAGTTGAGAAGGTTCAAAAGCAAAAGAAATCCTTTTAAAAATATTTTTGTTTTGTGCAACCAGTAATGCTTATAGTTTAAGTTAAAGCAATGTACCTATAACTTATTCTAAACTCCATTGCTACTTATTGATGTATTAAATGAATTTTACAGCAAGCGACGTTGGAGCATAAAAACTTAAACTAACACTGACAAGACTCGCATTATTTTTGTATGGTTCTAAAATATAATGCTTAGAAGACACCTTTTTGTGGTCTCTATGTTGTTCTTTTTAATAATGATCATTAGCCAATAAGTTCCTTAAAATATGCTGTTTCGGCGGAAGCAGTGCCACAACAGTTTCATCAACTCACAAGAAATTCATCTTACAAAACAAGGATAAATACAAGATAACATATGTATTTTAACATTTGCATAAAACACCATTCACTTTTAAAAACCTCTAACATTATAAAAAAAAACAACTTAAACACATTATGAGCAGAAATAATTAAAAAAAACCCACATAAAAAATTATATTTGGAGAGAATAAAGAAAGGAATAAACTCCACCTCCAAATCGTGTTTTCAGTTCATTAAAGCATAAAAACAATCATCCGCCTTCCTCCCTCTTTTCATCACGATATGCTTAGGGCTGTTAAAAATTTTGTAATAAGTAGTTAAAAAAAATATCCAACAACTTAACTGTTTAAACTTTCATCCCACTGGCCTGCAGTGACGCCTAAATGAACTACTTATCCAATTTTCTCTAACATTTGGGAACTCCCATACACCAAAATGGTAGGATACAAAATTCAGTCAAAAAAAGTAATATGATATTTTTAGATAAAATTTTCATTCAAACATATGCTGCTACTATAACATAGCAGCAGGAAGGATGGAGCGTAGCTCGGTCAAAATTGGCCTTCAGTTCAATTCAATAAAACAATGCATAATAACATATAACAATTATATAACACTGCCATAGTCAGTGATATTATTTAGTTTTACACCCAGCAAGCTGCAAATGTTTTGGCATTGTTAATCTTGAAATTTGATTTTTCTGTCAAATCTGGTGAAATAATGCCAACTTTGCAACTTAGTTTATTGTTTACTTTTCAATATGTTAATAACTGTTTGAATCTCCACTCCCATTAAAATACAATGACAAATAAGATGTTAGACACCAAAATGACTCATTCACAAAATTTTCTCAACCTTGTGATCTATCTAAATGGTCTTTTCTTACCTCAAAATAGTAGTATACAAAATTTAGTCAGGATCATCTGAGATTTTTTTTTAGATGGAATTTGCAAACACACAATATTTTCCTTGATGATAGGAAATAATATTGCTGTGGCACAAAACATTCTGAATTTGGTGATACAAGACACAACAAGCACACGAACAAAAATGAAAATAAATCATAAAAAACAAAGTGTACAATTGTTTAGGCTATACAACTGGTATTTATGAATCAAGTAAACATGGTAAATAAATATTGAATTCGTTATTTTTATATTTTTAAGAAAAAGGGGTAAATTTGCCCATAATGTTTGAAATATTACATGATAATGAGATATGATTCACTTAAATTCTTGGAAAAAATTTTAGAAAATTTATTGAATAAGTAAAATATTTTTTTCTTTGCACCAAAAATATTCATAGCATATTTCTCATATTTTTTAAAAAGTGCTACTTCAATAAAGTCTTTCCTATTTGTAAAAGATATTGAGGTACAATTTATAATTTTATGATACAATAAAATTTTAATATAAGGGAAAAATTACTTTACAGAGAAATAACAAAAATTTAAACAAACAAACAAAAAAAACTATAAAGGCATTACAGGAAGTTTTACTAAAATCTAGTGAATAGGTTGGGAGTTATTTGCTTATTATCAAAATATCAAATGTGCCAAGTATGGAAAAATTTTACATTTTTTTAAATCACTAAGTTAAAAAAAAACATGTGATAATAGTAAATGCTAAGACATATACTGAGTACATATTCACTTTTGATAAGAAAAAGAAAGAGATTTTCAGTAGGTGTCTATTTGGTATGAGACAAATAATGCCTCCTTAGACTGCTGTTCTGAGTAAATCCTTTGGAACATATTTCACAAACAAAGGGTTTCTCTCCAGTATGAATCAAGAGATGTTTTCTTAGAGTACTTCTATCAGAAAATGCTTTAGAACATACTTCACAAATAAAGGGTTTCTCCCCCGTATGAGTCAAGAGATGGTTTCTTAGAGTACTGTTATGAGAAAATGGTTTAGAACATACTTCACAAACAAAGGGTTTTTCTCCAGTATGAGTCAAGAGATGACTTCTTAGAGCACTGTTATGAGAAAATGCTTTGGAACATGTTTTACAAACATGGGGTTTCTCTCCAGTATGAGAAAAGAGATGTTTTCTTAGAGCACTGTTATCTGAAAATGCTTTGGAACACATTTCACAAACAAAAGGCTTTTCTCCTGTATGAGTCACGAGATGGCTTCTTAGATTACAACTCTGAGAAAATGCTTTAGAACATACTTCACAAACAAACAGTTTCTCTCCAGTATGTGTCAAGAGATGTTTTCTTAGAGTACTGTTCTGAGAAAATGCTTTGAAACATATTTTACAAACAAAGGGTTTCTCTCCAGTATGAGTCAAGAGGTGGCTTCTTAGATTACTCCTCTGATAAAATGCTTTGGAACATGTTTCACAAACATAGGGTTTCTCTCCAGTATGAGTCGTAAGGTGACTCCTTAGGTTTCTCTTCTTAGAAAATGTTTTGGAACATACTTCACAAATAAAAGGTTTTTCTCCTGTATCGAGGGAGGAGTGTTCTTTTTCACCACCATTTTGAGGAACAAAGTTATGTTCATCAGAGGAAGATTTTTCTTCTGTAATTCATGACATCATCTCATAAGTTTTGTTTTGGATGATAACCGAATCTTCTTTAAGGTATCAGTATGAAGAGATTGTTGCCACGTCCAAGGAAATGTATTGAACTTCACTAAGAGAGTTTAATCAACCTTTCAATCTAAGAACAAAAATAAAAATAATACAATAATGCATTTTTTTTAATAAATAGCAGTAAATTTTAATTCTGAATTAAGTTATCACATATGATAATTTTAATTTCTTTAACCAATACAAAAATCTATACATTAAAGTATCAAATTATACATCATGTATTCTTGAGTACAACAGAACTTGAGTATTTTTTCATGCATACATATGTGTAAGTGTACATGCAATACAGTAGACAATCGCATATCTGGCTTTCTCATATCCATACAGATAAAAACTGAAATTTTATTTTATTACACACTTGTAAATTTACTTTTTTATTTCCTTCAAAATTCCGCCAACTTTTTCAGCATATTCACTAAAACTATCCAAACAAAGTTTTTCCATCTTTACTGTCGATACATTCAGACTTAACTTAATTTCATCACAATTTCTTGCAAGTTATACAAATAGTTATTCATATTTTTAAGCTTTAGATTTATGCATTCTTTTTCTAAACTTCTTTAAACTTTAAAGTTGACACTGAATATTTACATACATTCATATCATTCTGCCGACCCACTTAATCATCCTCAAATGTAATGATAAGGATTTTATGATGTCATAATTGTATTTACTCGTTTATGCCTTTGCCAAATCAGAAAATCCTGATAGAGAAATCAAGAATTCATTCATTCATTTTATATAAAATACACAACTTTCATTTAAAACTGAAACATTTTAAACTCATGACTTTCACATATTTCTTTAAAAAAATAAAGAAAAGAAATAAAAAATAATAATGAACCATGACATTTAACTTTAACATCAAAGATTTATTTTAATTTATTTTGCAGAATTTTTTTTTAATTGGTGAGTTAAAAAGTTGGAAAGATTTTTACTTGGCTAATGTAATCTAGAAAGCTACAAAGAATTCTTTGTGATAACAGCAAATATTTATACAATTTTATTCTAAAAATATCTATTGAAAATGGCTTTGATAAAAAGTTTATTAAATCCAATGCATTTTTTTTAAATCACCAGATTTTAAAACATTCACCTTTTATATAAATATTTTAAGATTTTTTTTTTCAAGAACATATTTAAATGAGCGGATATAAATATTGTTTAGTGAAAGTAAATTATGTTTCAAATCAAATTGTTTTCGTAAATCTATTATAAGAGAGTCCATTAAAATTTATACGCGTAAAAATCTGGTTTGCAATGATACCGTTTCTTTTATTATTCCTAAGTTATGGTTAGAATTAATGAATAAATTCCTCGTGAGAGCTAGAATGGGATGAACTATGTTGGAAATTCTTTTAGATCATGGTCATTTTTTTAATTTAATTTTTTTACAATAGAGCGCATAGTTTTTGAGTTTTTTGTTGTTTATATCTCACTGTCGTGCGTCATTTGTATTGACCGTGAAATATTTTGAAATTTTATTTTTATTTATATTATTATTATGGAACTTATTTGACGGTTCTGAAACATGTCAATGTCATTTATTTTTATTATAACACCTTTCTTAAGTAAAATAAAAATTTTATTAAAATGAAAATGGCTTGTTATGTTTTCTCATAGAAATCCTTATTGTTTAATACAGTCACATGAATTTCCCTATTATAATATAGAGGAAATGATGACAATGGAGGTGTATTTGGAAATTTATCAACTGCGCTAAGTATAAAAAAAGCCGCTTGGAACAGAAAAAGCAAGGCGGCTAGCCCGTAACTGTTGATGACAGTCACCTGACTTAGGCTATTATTATACAGGTGCAGTAGACGCCCTCAAATCTGTAATACTAAAATCCACAACTCTCCAAAATCCGCAAATAATTTACAGATGTAAACAATGAAACATTCAGTTTTGATGTAGGGACCAAATTTGACTTTTTATTTTTATATCAATTCCATACATATTTTAATTTGTAATTTTCATTAAAATTACTGAAGGAAGAATAAATTTATTTTGGAATAAATTAAGATATTGCTGATATCATAATCATTTTACCAAATATATTTATGTATTAACCAAACTTTTTTGGTTATTAAGTCTGGCTAAACTTGAAATGAAACTTCCTCATTTTAAGATTTCTGACGTGAATTAGTAATGTATCTTTATAAAGCAAATTTCATTTATAAAATGCATCTTATCTTTACAATAAATATTTAATCATAAATTACTGATTATTAACTTGACCTTTGCTTTTAATGTTTTAATCATGTTAAAAAATATATAAATTTTTATAATTTTCGTTTTTTACTTATTTTAATGTTTTATTGTATCGTAAGCCTTCATAATAGTTTCGATTTCAATTTTAATACAAAAAAAAAATATTGTTTAAAAAATGTAAACAAAGCAATAACCAGAAATCCACAAATTTTTTAAATCCGCAAAACATCTGGTCTAGCACACAAGCTATGTGGATTTCAGGGAGTCTACTGCACTATATTTTACATTTCGTATTTATATATACAACTACATATTTTGAGTTTGATTTTATAAAACTTGCCTTGTTATTCATAGAACAGCACAGCAAATCAACTCTCTTTATTCTCAAGTCATATTAATAACGCCCTGCCTGACTTGGCAATAAATCAAGTAAAAATGAAAATAAACAAATATAATGTAATGTTTCATAAAATAAATTTACATATATAAAATTGTACTTACAAAAACAATGTGCAAATTTAATGAAAAATGAATATAAACATTTTGATAATTTATGAATCAATTAAAAAAAATTGTTTCCCTGACCCCTCTCTTGTACCTGGATTTTTCATACAACAGAGTGTTCCTGTGCGGATTAGTTTAGTCATGGAAATTTCTTTTTTAACAACTCTTGATTTAAACATTGGAAAACATTGTTCTATCCAATATTTCATTATTTTTTAATTTAAGATTCACAGAATAATTCTTTTGATTTTTTTTCTGGGTCTGTAAGAGAGACAGTAAAACAAAATAATAAAAAAAAAACCTTTGCAAATGTCGAAAAAACATTTTTTGTTTCAGAGGCATTGTTTTTGAAAAAAAAAAATCATACTTGTACTCATTTTAATTAAAAAATTTTTTCTTTTTGTTCATTTTCATGATGAAATTTTCACAAAAGTATTTTCTAAAGGATAGAAAGAAAAATAGATTGATGAAATACACAATTCAATATTAGATCAGTAACAAGCACCTACAGTTTGTGTTTTGTTGAAAGTTTTTGGAAAAAATACATTTTATGCATAAAAGGAGGCTTATAAATATTCTTTCAGCTTTTAATCATCTTGCAGAATTTTTCAAGAATGATTCATGAAATAGCTACCATCAAAGACTTGGTATCAAGAAATCAGTTTGGATTACATTATAAATCTAAATTTTTTATTCAATTGAAAAAATGAACATTTTTATATCAAGCTTTTTGTTTCATTCAAAATTGAATATATGATGGAAAAAACACTAGATTAGGTTTTAAGACAAAAACAATGTGATCTCCCCAAATTAGATCATTTCACAAGAATAATGAAAATGCAGAGAAATCCTGCACACATCAGCAGTTCGAATGAGTAGAAATAATGCATCGTAAATACATGTATTAATCATTCTAAAGTTAAACTTTCCTATAATCAAGAACTTTTAAAAAAGTATCAACAGTTTGTGTTTGTAAAGAACCTAAAATTTGTGTTTTGGTGGATTTTTTATTTTATTTTATATGAGTTTATCTCTAAAACTAAAATTCATTAAATAGTTCAAGAAGGATGTATTTGATCTTTTTTGATTATACACTTTTAGATAGTTACTTTGCCTTTATTTTATAAAAATTAAACAGTTTCAAAATTATATAAATTTTTATCATTTTATTTTATTAATTATTTAAATATTTTACTCTACAGCAAGCATTCAATATCATTTTGATTGTATTATTACATCAAATTATACTCATAAAATTGTAAACAAAACATTGACCAGAAATCTGTAAAATTCTAAGAGCTGCCCAACCTGATATTTCAAGCTGCTTGGATTTGAGGGAACCTACTGCATTACAGTAGACTCTCTTAAATCTGCAATCCTAAAATACATACATAATTTATGGATGTAAACAATGAAACATTCAGTTCAGATGCGGGATAAAATTTGACTTTTTTAATTTCATATCAATTCAATATATATTTTAATTTGTAATTTTCACTAATATTACTGAATTCATGTTTGTTCATAAACGAAGTTTCAATTTATTTCTGAAAAAAATTCAAAATATTGCTGATAGCACTGGCCAATCACAATCTTCTTATCAAATATATTTGTGCATTTACCAAGCTTTTTTGTTATTATGTCAGACTAAACCTGAAATAAAACTTCCTTATTTTACGATTTGATGTGAAGTATTAATGTACCTTTATGAGGCAAATTTCACTGAATAATATAGGAAAAATACATTTCATCTTTAAAATGAATATTTAAGCATATATTATTGATTGTTAACCTGCCCTTTGTCTTTATTTTAATCATTTAAAAAAAATTCTACATTTTTAATATTTTATTTCATTATTTATTTGAATATTTTATTATAGTGTAAACATTCATTATAATTTTGATTGCATTATTAATTATCTTCAAATTTACTATTTAAAAAATGTAAACAAAGCAATAACCAGAAATCTGTAAAATTCTAAAATACGCACAAACTCTGGTCTCAAGTGGTGCGGATTTGTGGGAGTCTACTGTAGTTTGCATTATTTTCAGATGGTAAATTTATTATTATTGGCATAACCAGTTCTTACCCATAAAAACTTTTATTTTTGCATATGTGAGATAGAAATAAAGTTTTGGTGTTGAAATAAAATGATTTGTGACATTATACATTTTAAACTTTTAAGGAAAATAATATAAATAAATAAATGAGATAAACATGCATTTTTAAATGTAAATTAACTTTAAATGGAAGATATTGAATGAAATTATTTAGAATATTCATATTTTAAAATAAATGTAATACCAACTGAAACAATAATTATGTTTTGAACAAAAATTCAGTGTTTATTCAAAGGGTAGCCCAGAGAGGGACATGCTATATCTCCCCCCCCCCCCAAAAAAAAAGCAGTGAGATGTACCTCCCATGGAAAATTTGAGATTTTGTGTTTTCAATGGTGAAAGGCATAAATCATGCCCTACCCGGAACGCTATAAGATCCCCTGTAGAAGTCACAGAAAGCCCTCTGGGAAAAAAATATCAGAATTTAACAGTGCAGACAGTTTTTTAGTCTCCTTGTAAATAAATAAATATATTTATTTATTTATTTATACATGCTATAAAAATATTTTAAAAACAGAGTTCATTTTAAAATAAAAGTTTTGTAATGACTGGGCAGTGTTATTAAAGTTATTTTCTGGAATGTGAAAAGAAGGTGGGTGTACTTTTGTTACCTGGGCACCAATGATAGGCAAAATATTTTGCATCTCCATCTCTTTTCCTTGCAAATCTTATAACATTAGCCAATAACAAATAGGCATTTTGAATGATGCAATTAAAATATTTTAACAACAGACAGGTAGGTTAGTTAATAAAAATCCAATAATTTCCGTTAATTTCTTGATAGAATAAAATAAAAATAATGATAAAATACATAAACAGCAAATAAGAAAATGTCATGTCTCATCATGTCTCTGTAAGATGAAACTAAGTCAACAACAGGAATGTTTAAATAAAGTAAGCTAGAAACATTATTATGAAGAAATATAATTAAAGAAATCTATTGCCTTCTTGTAAAAGCTATTTCACTCACACACAAATATTGCCTCGCTAATATTAATCCTATGGGAATTGTTTTAAAATCTCGTTTAATTAATTAATATCTTGTTTGCATTTGACTATTTTTAAAAGATAGTTTCTAGCATTAAATAGCCCTACAAATGTAACTTTTAATTATTTATCTCATTTTGGCTGTAAGTTTAAGTGTGAGGATATTTTGACTTTAAAAATTGGCTCAAGAAATAAAAGTAAATAAAAAAATAAATAAAAAACATAACAAAAAAATTAAAAAGTAGCCTTTGTACAGATGTCAACTTTATCTATCCAATACAAAAAAAAAAAAAAAAAAAAAAAAAAAAAAAAAAAAATCACATAAAAATACACAGAAATGTGAATGACATGTAAAAAACTATTCGATAGGTTTAACCTCAGCAAGGCAATGCCGTCTTGTCAGGAAAAATGCTTCTTCAGATGCACAACTAAAGATTTATGCAATGGCATTGTAACAAAAGATATATTCATCAAATCATACCAAGCAGAAATAGCATAAGTACAAAAGTTGTTTTTTATATGTTGTGACGATGTGATAGATTGTTTAAAAATAGCTGAGAATTACAGTCTTGTTTATCAAAGCACTCAAATTCAAAGCAGCAATTTGACATATTCACACTTAATTCTTAGAAATGGTAAATAACATTAATTTATTAAAAGAAATACAGTAGACTCCCTTAAATCCACAAACGCCAGAAATCTGTGCATTTTTTCAAATGGAAACAATGAAATTAAAGATGGTGCTGAAGTCAGCAGCTAATGCAATACAAATAATTCCATAACAATATCTATTTTTAAATCATTTTTAACTTCTTCCTTTTTTTTAATGTCTTTCAATTTAAATTCTGCAGTGTTAAATAATATGTTACTTAGATGTACAATGATCGATATTTAATCAAAATAATCATTATCGTGGCGTAGTTGCAACGTAATATAACTTTCAATGGTTGTTTGGTAGTGTTTGTAATTAAATGGCAGGATAATTTTTGCTATATAAAATTAATATTTTATAGTTCTATTACTATTTCCTTATCCCTCCTAGTTAAAAAACGAATTTAGGATCTGCATCCAGTTTACTAATTACGATGATCAATATTTAATCGAAATAATCATTATCGTATCGTAGTCCCAGCGTAATGTAACTTTCAATGACCATTTGGTAGTGTTTGTAATTCATGGAGCAGGATAATTTTTGTTCTATAAAATGAATATTTTAAAATTAATTAAGCTTATTTGTTTATTAACAAAAGGAAATATTTTTCTTTATAAAAAAAGATTGATTCTTCCACATCAAAATTTATATTTAGTATTGTATCTTAATTATTTACTTTATTTTAATATTTTTCTAAAATTTTATTTTACTTAACTTTTTTTGTAATAATTACCTGTTTTATAACTATTTATTTATTTAAATATTTTACTTAATTATTTTAATGTTTCAGTTTATTATATGCATTCATTATAATGCTTAATGAATGCATTCATTATAATGCCAATCAAATTTATGTTTCAAAAATGTAAATAAATCAATGGCCAGAAATCCTCAAAATTATAAAATCCACACAATCCCAAGCTTTGCAAATTTGAGGGAGTCTACTGTAATAGAGTCTATAGTGAGTGTAATAGTCATGACAAAACACCAGACGCAGGTTTGGCAAGTTTCTGCCAGTGTAATTAAAACGAGTAAAGTTTGTAACCGGTTAAAAACAGAGTGGTAGAAACTGTAACAAGAAATAATAGAAACTAAGAATCCATATTAAAAAGAACTTAAATTTGCATTGATTTACAATTCACACATGTATTTGATAAGCTAAGTTAAAAATTAAAACCAGAGTTGGGTTTCTGACGTCAGAAACTGGTTTTTGACATGACAAGCATCAAAAACTGGTTTAAACCGTCAAAAACTCGCTTAAACCGTCAAAAACATATAATGCGCTTTAAACATTTTAAGAACAAAAGGGAAACATTGAATAAGTCTTAATGATTTAAGTAATTTTTTATTTAAAATTAATTACTGTAATTTAATAATTACAAAAAATTAAATAACTTTAATTGCAATAAAAGATTGTTTTTTAGAATATTCAAACAGAAGAAAATGATTTTGTACAGATAATAATCCGGATCAATTTTATAGTGCAGTATCCTATAGCAATAAACAATTTAGCACATTTATTTACACCCAAACAATTTCTCAGTTTAAAGTGCATGAAGCCAAAGTTAGAAAATACTCTCTCAAAAGGTGTTGAGCTAGCAAGGTTTGATAGCAGAAGCATTTTTAGTTGAGCAAGTTTAGAGGCAGGCCAAATTTTCAGATTTATGCCATTTTTTTTTTCTTTTTTTCCGGAAATGATAATATACAATACAGTAACAGTGAATTTTTAATGTTGCATCTAATATTGTATATGTGTGACAGATATTTAATGTAAAATTTTACAGATCACTGTAGTGTTTGAGGTTTCTGATGAGGTTTTTGACAAGAGGTTTTAGACATGACGGTTTAAACCACAGTTTTAACCGGATAAAACTGCACACTGTCAAAAACTTGCCAACCCTGATTAAAACTAAAGATTTTTTAATGTTATTTAACATAGTAAAAAGTCTCAAAAAGTTTCAGAAGTATCAAACATGTAAATATAAGACTTGGGGGGGGAGGGAAGGGGCATCACAGACAATCACGAACATCGAGTTCACGACTGAAATTCCAGAATTAGTTAAAACTCGGATTGCATATTAAAACAAAATCAGTCTGCAAAGTCATAACTTGGAGGAAAATATTCGAAAAATCCAAATTTAACAGTTGACTCGTAGATTTACCAATGTGTTTTAATACACCCAAAAGTATGAAAACAAGGACTGACGCCAGGCAAACATACAAATCAACCAATTAAATATTGGGACTGGAAGTGATTTCCATCAAGATAGGACTTGTCAGACCAGTTGCATTTTAATATGCTTATCGAGGTTTAATAAATTTGAAATTTCTAACCATCGTCATTTCGATGAGGTGATTGTCTGTGTTTGTACCTCCCCCCAATTATATAATATTAATCTTCTTTCATTTGAAAAACAGAAATTTTCATAATTTTATTCTGATGCTACACAAGTTTAACTATTAACATCATAGTTCATAATTGAATTTAAATAAAAAAGTACAAATTATTCGATGATATTTTAACAAATAACTTTTCGAATTTTTTTTAAATAAACTAAACAGTCCAGTAACTTACAGATTATCTACTATATACAAATAGAAATGGTTCTTATGAAAAGATATAAGTAAATAATACAAGCACAGAAATAACAGAGAAAAAATTTTCAATGAAACATTTTGTGCAATTATTTTACAAAATTTAAAGAACAAAATTACCACTCATATATAAAATATTATTACTTTTTTCATGGAGCATTCCAGAAAAGGGCTAATTTTGCTAGACTTTCTGAACCCTGACAGTTTTATAACTCTTTAAAAAAATCGAAATGTTTGAAAATATTCTTCCAAGAATAGCATTACTTATTGGCAATGTGTTTAATTTGAAAAAAATATTGGATATAGTTTTCTATTTTGATTTTTAAACTGAGATTTTAAAATATTCTAATAATTGTTTATACATAAAATTGCACAAACATACTATAACAGAAATTTTATTTGTAATGTAACTCCTGTGATTCTAAAAGTACAAATTTATTTATTTTTGAAGTAACATTATTCACAACATTTCATCTATTTATTTATCCCGAATAAAAATGTAAATAAGGAATTTATTATTACTAAACAAGTCTCAGATTATGTTGTGCAATCAGTTTCTATAAGTTGAAAAGTTGTTGTCAGTTTCAGAAACTTTTCTGCCAGCCAAAACCCAGCTCTGGGAGGAAAAAAAATCCTACAAACAAAACATTTTATTTTAAAAACAAATCAAGCAATTATGGGATCATCTTTAATAACAATAATAAAAAATATTGTTAATAATAAAAAAATTAGTGTTTAAATTTTCAAAGAAAGTCGACATTTTCTCTCAAATTAGATTATAGATAAGTCGACTGAAGGCAATCATAGAATTAATTGAAAATAACATACGAAAACTTTCATATTACAAATAAATAAGCAAAAGTCATGTTAAAATTTTCTGTGTGCCTTTCAGGAATTTCCATAAACCAATGATTTTACAGATTTTTTTTTCTTTTTTTAATAAAAAAAGTGCATTTTTTTTAAATATATGTGTTCTACTTTATACCTACTTTATATCAAATTTAATAAAATTTATACCTATAATAATTACCTATATCAAATTTATAAAAAAGAAAATTAAATCATCTGATTATAATTTCTCTATTGGTATATTATGTAACAAAATTTGATTGTATGTACATATATTGAATTAAAACATATTTTCATTAAAAAATACCCATTTAAAAAATATATATCATGTTTTGTATACAAAATTTGGAATATTTTAGTAAATTTGAGACGTATTCCAAATCTTTTGCTTCATTACATGGGTCAATGGCTCCCTAATACATTCTTGAAAAAAAAAACTGAATAGACTTTGTTATAGAAGGTTTGGCATTAAAGAAATTCTTTACTAAAATATGACAAAATATTACCTAAATTTGATAAGTTGATAAAAATTCCATTAAAACTTTATTTGAATTCATCGTTTTGTGTCCTGTTTTACTAAAACAACATGTGTTTAATAAAAAATTCACATAAAAAAATAAATAAAAATGAAATAGAACTTAGAAGGTAGGCACATATCCTTAGGAAATATTTTTAGACATTCATATTTAGTTCCATAATATAGGATTGAATGTATTTTTAAGCAATTACAGTGAAACCTCTAAATAAGGGACACCCTTGGGACTGGAACTTTTGTCCCTTAAATAGAGGTGTCCCTTATTCAGAGTTTTTATCATTATTTTTAATTAATCGGCCAGAAAGTTATAAAAATAACAAACATTAAAGGTGAAATATTAATGTATTTGAATTGTATAAGTCATGTTAACAAGGCACAAAAGGAATAGAAAATTAATTAAAATTTTCAATTGATTACTAAATCATTAAATGTTTTGTAGAATTATTGATTTATATTCTTTTATGCAAATTGTGTGCATGTAAAAAGTATAAAAACATTTAAAATAATTTTACTTGAAATAATCAAAGGTGATCGTTTTGCAAATGTCACTTTTTTTTCACTATAAACTTTTCAAGTGTTTATTTATCATACTTATAAAATTTAGTACTTCATTATCAGCAGTATCTAGAAAAAAAAAAGTATTCAATTTCAATTGCTTTGCATATTTTAAGGCAACAGATATTTCAGCAGGTCTGTTCAACATGCAGAAAACTTTGAAACATTTAGAAATTAATTTTTAATGGAAAGGTATAAAATTGGAACTCCTGATTATGGAAGCCATTTGGAATCAAATTCTGTTTTCAAGTTTTGAATAAATTACCTATTGAGTTTTAAGCATTTTGATTAAGTGCCTAAGATGTTTTCTACTCTTTCTGGAGTAATTTATTTTAGCATAGAAATGCGATTCAAAACCGCCCACATTCACAATATTTTCTAAAAAATCTATTGCGCTAAAAAAACAGTTTGATTACATAGTTTTTGAATAACAACGCCGGCTAGTTTCAGACATTTATCAATATAAATAAATTAAAACTTACATAATAAAAGTTGCTCTTTTGGATTTGAGAACAGCCTTCAAGCATTTGTGAAGTTCTTTACTTCACAATTTTCTTTTATTCTCCATTTTCAGAATCATTCTCACAATTTCCAACATTACTTTCAATGGGGATAAACACACTTAAATCGAATCAGAATTATGGGTAAATAAATGCTCGTCAATTGCGTACATTCCTCTGTATCAATTTGACTGTCTTTGATAAGTTCGCAGAAATCTATTTTCAGTGTCATCACAGACAACTTCATTATCTCATTCAACTTCATTCAACTTCTCAGACAACTTCATTATCCCTTTTAATCTCATTTTCAAGTGTCCCTTAAATTGAGTGTCCCTTATTCAGAGGTATAAATACATTACACGTCCTATACTAAGGGACTGGGACCGGAAGTTTTGTCCCTTAAATCGAGGTGTCCCTTATTCGGAGTACCTTTATTTGGAGGTTTCACTGTAACAACCATTTTTTTACATTCAAAACGTTTTTCCAACAATTAAGATCAGCACAGTCAATCAGGATAACTTTGAGCCAAGAGAGAAAAAAACATTACATTTGTTACATCACTTAAGTTAACGGCAAAGACTTGGTGTCAAAATGTAGAGAGCAGCACAAGTGTGAGTTTGGCAGCTCCATGAAAATAATTTGTCAAGATTCTACCATGACAGAATGTATCAAAGTTTCGTAAAGATGGAACAAATTTAGTTCAAAGTTACCTTGATTGACTGTACATACACCGTCATTTTTTTTTTCTCCCTAAATCAATATTTTATTATTAAGTATATAAAATTTATTTAACTCATATTCTCAAGATACAAAGTTTACAAGAATATAGATAGATACATATATATATGATTTATATCGCGTTGTTCCAATAATAAGCGTGATATTGATATCCATTTTTCAGCAATAGGGAATAGAAATTTTAAAGGCAAATGAGGCATATGTTTAAAAGAAAAACATATACATATTCCAAAGAGTATATAAATTTAGACATGAAACTAAAGATAATATTAAATTGAACAATAACAAAATTTGATTTTTTTTTATGATAACCTTCTGCTTTATTCTATAAACAGACATCAAAGTCCAAGAGCCAACCGCTCAAAATCCTATGTCACCGAGCACAAGAAAAATACCTTTATTTTATGGAAGAGTAGTCATGGGAGCAATGGCGCACCCACGGTGGGAGCTAAGGGGGCTGAAGCCCCTCCCAAACCGCAAGATTAAACTAACTACTTAAAGTTTTCTAAAATTATGAAATTTTACTTTTATTATTTTTAATAGATTCTGCAAAATAAAAGCTTTGAAAAATAGTAATATTTTTATATTTTTTTTTCTTATTTATAAATTTTCATATGAAATTTGAAATATCACCATTTTTAAAAATACTCATCACTTAAAACAACATTTTCTTTTTATTTATCAAAGAGGTTTAAGCCTCCAGAATCAGCCTCATCAAAAATTTTAGAGCCCCTCCCCCAGGTTTCGCTGATTTCTTCGCCCCCCCCCCTCCCCAGTCTTCGTTCTGTATCAAATCAAGAGAACAAATTTATGTACGGGAACGACATATCTCGTTCATTTTTAATAAAATGTAAAAAAAAATCCCACCAAACTCGAGTGATATTGTGATAAACCGGGCCAGATAAGGAAAATATAGACCTCTAAAATATGCAAGCCCCCTCCAAAGCTTAATCCTGGGTGCGCCACTGCATGGGAGAATCTAATCATCCATGTCTGCCAAAAGTGAAGTGGTGCATGAGCCAAAAAATGATACCATTAGTAGTTGAATTACAGATTTAGCATTGTGTTTGCCATACAATCAAAGATATGAAAACATGAACAACTGGGTGCAGGAAAATATAATGCTAAGCCCACAAGTCAACCATTAGTGGTATCAATTATTGGCTTTTGCACCCCTTCACTTCTGACAGACAGGAATGAATAGATTTTTTGATTAGTACTTATCCCTAACACGTTCGCTGCCGCTTACATGAAGCTATGATGATAATTAATGCCTCACAGTAGAAGTGGGTTTTTCCCAGAAGCTGATTTACTTTTTATAACAAAGAATCAGTGAAAGATTTTCTCGCGGCAGCATGTGACTTGCTATTGGACATCATCCCACATCATGCGCTGGTACGTGAATGGCCCTTAACGTTGGATCCATATCACGCACCAGTGAATGTGTTAAAATAAAGGATTTTTTCTTGTGCTTGATGACATAGGGTTTTGTGCAGTCGGCTTTTGGACTATCAGCACCTGTACTGTAACAAAGTTCCATGGCTCTAATCCTTTGATGATTTAATTATCCAATCTGCCTTGATTAACTACAGATGCATGCAACTTAATTATCATAAAATTTTGAAATCTGTTCCCCCCGCAATTTTCAACAAATATTCTTTTAAAAAAATTTGTTACTGATTTTCTAAGCTTTGTGCTTTAAAATGCAAACCTCTTATTTTGGCGACATGTTTTGTATTTCTTATTAATTTTTTTAAAGTTTAGTTTAAAAAAATTTTTTGGCATTTTTCTACATAGCATAATGTTTTATTTAGGTATGCAAACTTCATAATGTGATTGTGTAAACAATCCGTTTTTAATTTTGCATAGCAAACTGAATAAAGAAAATCAAACCACCGATAATTTTCTACTTTACAGTTTTTATTAAGTGGGTTCTTTTCACAGTAACTTTCTAATAACTGATTATATTTTAATAAAAAATTGTTACACAGAATAATTTACAATTATTCTTGTTGAAAATTTCAAAGAAATCAGTTGATTTACATAAGAAATACTATTTTTTTTTTCTTACAGTATGGAAAAGAAAAAAAAAATTTTTCATGAATTTTCTTTTTCTCTTTGTTTGCAATCTAAATTTCTTAAAACGTGGAATTTAAATAGATTTCTTTTATGTAAAAATTGTAAAAAAAAATGCTTTTTTTTTTTTTTTTTTTTGGACGGGAATCAACTTATACAAGAGTTTTAACCTTTTCCTTATTTTTAAAAGCATGAATTATGGGATTGACTTACACACGAGTATATATGGTGAATAATTTAGTGATGAAAATTAACTATCTACAAAACATAAAATTATAAAAAAATAATTTAAATATAAATTACCTCAAAATTTAAAAAAAGACCCCTCTACTAAAAAAATCCTTTTGTAAGAGCAAGTCTTTTACTTTTTAATTAAAGAAAAAAGAAATCTATCAATGGTTTCTTTCTGCATTCAAAACATTAGAAAATTTATCAAAAGGTGCTAATGTAGTTTTGATAACATTCTGATTTCTGACATAACGGAGAGGAATATGCAAAAACAAACTACACATTTCTCTCTCATTTTTCTTGATTTTTTTTCACTGTAAGCCTTTCTGTGGAATGCTCTAACTTACCATTAGCTCTAATTTTCTAATAGCTAAGTTTAATAAAAAATTTTAACACAGCCTAATTTACCATCAATACAATTAGTAGAAAATCGGAATGAAATTTGCCAATTTTTAGAGGAGATAGCAAATATATCTGTATCTATATATATTTAGAGCAAGGAAAAAACAAGCTTTTCTTTTTATAATTTTCTTTCTATTTTTTTTTCTGTTTGTTTGCAGATAAGTTTTTTCCCACATTCACACTTCAAGTTTGCAAACACTTTCATGAAATAATATTTGAATGTTTTTTTATTTTGTTTATATTAAAAGTCTTCTAGAACATTTTTTACTTTAAAAATTTATGAAATGAATCTTATCAATTAATTTCTGTGAATAGACATTAGTGTAAAGATTTAGCATTGAGAAAATTTTCCAAAAAGTTTCATTTATAATCATTCTCCCTCATACATTTTCCAGAATTTCAAGCAGCGGAAGGTGAGGGGGGGAGAGGCTTGGGACTTATTTCTTGAATCCCACAGTAACTTTATTTAAAACATAATCACTGAAAAGTGTGAAGGGAATAAAATATGAAATAAGATTAAACAAATGAAAAAAAATTGCACCACTATTTTATTTCTACATTATTACAAAAAATGTCCATAACATTACTTATTTACCTTTTGTCCTCCTGCATAATAAAACCCACAAGAGTGACTCATCACTCAACTCTTAGTTAATATAAGTCAATGTGCTGTCCTTATGTAGAAGAAAATTTTTTTCTTTTAAAGTTAACTTTCATTAACCATTTGTTAAATAGGTTGCTTTTTGGTCTTTATTTAGAAAAAATTCACATTCTTAAAAAAAAAAATAAACTCTGTTGCATTGTGCGTTAGAATTTTCATTTTATTTCAGAATTTTTTTCCATAATCTTATAAGATAATATATACCGTAATTTCGGGTGTATAAGCCGGGAACAAACAATTCTTTTTGGACCCAGAAATCTTATTTAGTGATTGAAGACAAATATTTATGGCCATCTAATTAGTTATACTTGTCTCTTAAAAAATTCTGAGTCGAAAATGAATTGTTTGATCTGTGACTTATACACCCGAAATTACGGTACATAGATTTGCAAAAAAAAAAAAAAAAAATTAGATGTCAACCTTTAGAGCATGACACCTGGGGCGGACCCTGTCCCTTCGCTTTCTAGGCAACTGATATAAGAGAATGTAAGCATGACTATTCTGGAAGTAATTCTGAGTTTTAAAAAATGTTCTGAAAAGTTACTCCAGAGGAGAGAAAGAGGGGGGGGGGGGGCTACCATGTCATGGAATGAGATGAGACAAACACTGTTGTAAATTTAAGAATGAAAAAGAAAATTTTTGGTAAGGAAAGAAAATAGCACAAAGAAATTTAATTCTGATAAAAAAGGAGAAACAAAACGACTATTTTGGCAGAAACATGGTTAAAATAATCCATTTGTAGTAGATAATTTCATTTCGCACAACTAGTGCAAGATTATAAATACCCACATAAGTAAAAATTTTCTATATTTATTCAAATGGCACAAACATTTTTTTAAATGGGTAAATTTATTTAATGAATGCAATGAAATAAATCAGTATAACATAGAGAGAAAACACGTTATAATGCATATAAATTTTCTGCATAATTCCAATTGGAAAATAGAAAGCAACATAATACTAAATAAGTGGTATTACATAACAAACACTTCCTCAACTTTATTTAATGTGGGAACTGTATAAGATTAAATAGGATATAAAAAAAAGGAAAGAAAGAAATCTTGTAAGTGGTAACATTGTTGTTACGGTGTAACTTTTCAGCGTGAGATTAGACAAGTACCATTTTTCTAAATGAAAGAAAACAATGAAGCATTTTCTTTTTTATCAGAGCAACTACAATACTTATTAGCAACGGATCTAATATCATGAAGACATTGGAATTTCAGATTCTTCATTTCGTAAATTGGTTTGATATTTTATGTAATTTTTGATGAATTTTTTTATAACAACTTCAGCATGAGATTTAATTATTTAAAAAATATTTATTTTCAATAGAACAGAATACAATCAAACTGAGCAACACAATGTTTTAAATGAACCGTCAATAAAAATTGAAACAAATGCTCTGTTTGTAAATATAAATTTGAATAATATTCATCTAACTAATTACAAATGAATAAATAAAATTATATGCTATAAATAAACAGTTTAATAATACTTTAACTCAAAGGCTTAAAGGCGATTGGTACCGGAATACCTACGTGGGCGTGATGCCCACGTTAACTTCCATCTAACAAGAGACGATCTAAGCAGAGTTCATCATGATGATAATAAGAGTCTAATGTTCATCTCGCAGGCAGCTGCGGTGGTGAAGAGCAGATGATATGCTGTCGATAGGTGGTCTTTAAGCAGTTGAGTTTTAGAGACATGCCAGGGCAGGGAGGGGGAAAGGGCTGACCAGAACAATAATATAAGTTATTTTAATTATTTTAATCGCAGCAGAGTGAAATTATCAAATGAAATATTAAAATCAGAGACAAGTAAAAGGTAACACAATGCAAATGAAAGAAGTAGAATATGTGATGCAAACAGATAAACATGATGCAAGCAATTTCAATTAATTAAATAAATTTCTATGTACAAAATTAAACAACTTAAAAAAGGATAACAAAAATTTATCTATCTCATAAATTAATCAATTATTTATATTTATTTATATATTTTTTTTAATCCCCAAGGTAACTAGGAAAGAGTTGGGAAGGTAAATATTACCCGGTGCCAAAAGCGAGGCAGGAAGACGTCATTAGCTAAATTAGTGGGAGGATGCCGAATAAAACAAATGAAAATGAATTTTGGAATTTGGAAAATCCACAATGATGCGTTTAAGGGGGTTCATGCCTCCTTCTTTTCGATGGAGGTGCAAATCCGTCATCTCTACTAAGGATGACCAGAGGTCTTTTCTTTCCCTGAGTGTCATTGAGACTGTAAGGTTGGATGGATCGCAACGTATCATTGGGTATAAGAATGCGATCTCTACTTTAAATAACTATCGGTAGAATATAAGTACCAATATAGGAAATTTCGTGTAGTCCTATTATCAAACTGGAAATTGTAGAATTTTAGTTAAAGAATAACAAAAGGAAAATATCTGAGCATTTACTTATTTTAGTAAAGAGGGTGAGATCAATAAATTCATATTTTAAAACTTACCTGATACAACATACAAGATAAAACACAAGACGCCAATGCAAGAATGATTCGTGACTTTTGACAATACGGAAATTAAAAGACTCATTCACTGAATTAAACAGCGAAAAAATATATATCCGAAGGCGTATTTAATCGCTAAATTCCCTAATTCTAAATAATTTTTTCTGTTTTTTTTTTCTTATAAATAGATGTTTTTATTATCAATTAAAAATTTATTGATTGAATCATTATTCGTGAAAAAAATTCTTCTCCTGTGATTCATTCATTGTGATAGCGTCTCTTTTTCGAAATATTTCCTGTAGTCTGGATTTTGATCTCGTTGTGCATTTGTTTCTTATGATTAGTTTAGAGAATGAAACAATTGGAATAAAGTAAGTTTTATAATTTGCATTATTTATAATTATAGTATGTAAATTGCAGTTTGTAAAGTGCTTTTCCCAAATTTATACATGCATCCGAATAATCGTTGTATATATAAGGAAAAAATGGCAAATGCGTCAGAAAATATGTTATAAATTGTCACGTTTTCTTCTGTAAATAAATATATTTTATATCGCGCTGATTATTTTTGTAGCGTGTACAGTTTGTACATCTTTTTTATAGCATTTTTTTTTTTTAAACGTATGAAAATATTTTGCATTATTATTATAATATGATAATATCGCAATGTCACATTTTAAATAATAATGTACTGTATTTTTAACAGACAGTAATTTATGAAACCTTGTCTTTTAAATTGTTTTTTTTTTCTTCATAACATTGTTTTAAGTTTATTTAATTAAATGTATTGTATTTCTGCTATAATAAAAGAATTCAGATGTTTTTTCTTATTTAAAAGATGTGTGTGTGGGACACATTGTTATTTTGTTCCAAAATTTTAGGAACAACCTGTATGTTGTATAACCTAAATGATCACTCACTCCAGACTTATTTTTTTTTCTTTTGGTGCATTTAAAAACTTTCTTGATAAATCAAAAGGAACAGGAACATTTTAGATTTTTCCTGAGATGTCACCATTAAAAAGGCTGTATTATTATATTTTCTTCTCTGCTGTATTATTATATTTCTGATTGTCAAATAAGTAGTAGATGGCCATCTTTTTTCCATTTCTTTAAAATATCTCTTTGATTTTAAAATATTTCTTTTAATGCGAAATAAGATATTATTTATCTGTTTTAATTAATAGAAAAAGATTAAGTTTAAAATTTAGAAAGTAAAATAAAAAAGATTTAAAGCTAATTTCTTCTTAAAATGAATCAAAGGAAAGAATTTAGATAATAAATTACAAAAAATAAACTGCTAAACAAACCCTTGATAAGCTATGATAAGTAAATAAACTATTCTAGGCGTTATTATTATTACATTATTTTTCTTGTTAGCTTTGCTAAGCTAACAAGCATTAAAAAATTATGGATTAATTAAATCTATACAATTGGGTCATTCTTGGTTCCTGACTTTTCATAGTTTATGCACAATTAATATGAGTTACTTTCAAATAAATAAATTATTTATGTATTTTTTGCTTCAGCGTTTTATTATTATTATTTTCAAACAAATATTTGACAATTTTTTTTTCTTTTCAAGTCCTTCAAAAATTATCTTTAATTTTAAAATAAATGTTTTAGAATTAAAAAATTGTTTTCATAACCTTGAAATTTTAAATTTTGTTAATTAAAAAGAGTCTCTTATGCAATAACTTAAAGCATAGTTTTTATAGTGCATATAATGCACTGATTACAGTACTTTACTTCTTTAAAAAAATCTTGTTTATCGGAATGAAATTATCTGTTTTAAATGTTATGTAAATTTTAACATCTTTAAACTCTTAAATAATAAAGCAATTGGCTAGCAGAGTTATTCGTTTGACATCTGTGCGGCTTATTTGAAGTAACTATGAACATCGATAAAAAAAGCAAATTGCAACACAAAATTTTGTGTCATATGATCTAACGATCACTACAAGTTCTGGAGAAGTTCTACAAGAAGTTCTACAAGTTCTTCTGTTCAGAAGAATAACTAAAGAAGCATATCTTACTATTAATGATTTTAGTAAAGAAGATGGTTCAGTATATTGAATTTTTAAAATGTCTACTGTTGCAATCAGAATATCATCATTTTGTCCATTTTATTACAGACACCAACACAATGAATGAATCATGAAAAAAGGGATCATTCATGAGTAATGAATCAGTCGATGAATGCAGTGGTAGACAGATAAAACTTTTGTCATCATACAATCAAAATACAAACCCCAGATTTTTCCTGGCCCAGACTTTTTCACCTACTTGGAAAATTTACACCGTTATCAAATTACAAATTCTAAAATTTTGTGAAGAATAACTAAATAAACACACCTTTCCATTATTTATTTTGGTAAAGAAGATTGGTCAGTGTAATGAATTTTAAAAATATTATTTCATAAAAATGCTTGAAACTTGAATTGTTTGAGTGCAGGAGAAAAAAAAATGGTACTATAGTAGACTCCCTCAAATCCGCACTCCTAAAATCCGCAACTCTCTAAAATCCGTACATAATTTATGGATGTAAACAATGAAACATTCAATTCAGATGTAGGTGCAAAATTTGACTTTTTTAGTTATATATATATTCCATACATTTTTTTATTTATAATTTTTTTTAAGGCTATTGAAATCATGTTTTTTCATGAAGAAAGAATAATTTATTTCTAAAAAATCAAGATATTGCTGATATAATTGGTAATCACAATCTTACGAAATATGTATATGTATTAATCAAGCTTTTTTAGTTATTAAGTCTGGCTAAACCTGAAATAAAGTTTCGTTATTTTATGATCCTGATGTGAATTTGTAATGTACCTTTATGAGGCACGTTTCATTGAATAATTTAGGAAAAACACATTTCATCTTAACAATCAATATTTAATTGTACATTATTGATTATTAAATACAGTCAAGGATCGATAATCCATGCACCCATAATCTGCAATTTTCCGTAATTCGCGTTACTTTATGAATGTAAACAATGAAATAAACAGTTAAGAAAATTTACAAATCCTTGATCCAAAAATGATTTTTTTAAAACAAATAATAAAAAAATTAATAATAATAATAAAACATGTATTTTTAAAAAATTTACTCTTTTATTTTATTAAAAGTAAAAAATTAAACTGTATTATGGAACGCACCTAAGCTTACTGCACGTTCGAAATGCCGACTTTTCATTCATAGCTATTTCAGTTTGTGTAAGTTCAGAAGAGTAAATAACCAATGAAAATGCTCTATTTTGTGTGCATCGCGTGTCCTAGCAGTAACACAGCACCAACTGAGAACGAGATATTATGGGTTGGGAAGGTCGAATCAATGTAACCAATCATAGTGATAGATTGCCAAGGTTTTGCCAACGTCACAAAAGGCAAACAGGAACCTTCAACTACAGGCTAACTCTGATTGATTTCTCAAGTTCCGATCTTTCTGGAAACTAAACTTTAGCTGGGAAGCTCTTTTTTTTCATTCTATTTACGTTCTTAATTTGGCAACAATCACAGTTTATGAGTTGATGTTTATGAATTACAGCTCACGTGTCGTCTAGTATTGATTTTACTTTTTACTCTAATGCATATGCAAGGTGCAAAATGAATAATGGAGAGCGTAGTAATGATGCTTCAAGTTCTTCAGCAGCTAAAAGATCCCACATATCGCTCATCTACTTTTTTAATATAACTACTCATCTACTTTTTTAATATAACTTATTAACAGTAACAGCAAACTGTATTATGGAACATATGTAATTGTTTTTATTTAAAAGCACATGTGTATCATTGTATGAAAGTAAAATAACTTTAAATTGCATTTTTTGAGATTACTTATTAAATTAATCAATAGATTTCATATTTATTTTTTAATATTATACTGATTATGAAATTAAAATGCTGTCTAAGAATAATAAAATGACGCATGATCCTATTTACTCTATAATCTGCACAACCTTTGGCCCCTCTTGTGCGGATTATAGATCTTTGACTGCATACCTTTGCTTTTAAAATTTTAATTATTTTAAAAATTATCTAAATTTTTATTATTTTAGTTTTTTTAGTATATTGTAAGCATTCATTATTAGTTACATTCAAATTACTTTAAAAAAATGTAAACAAAGCAATGACCTGAAATCCACAAAATTCTAAAATCTGCACAACCTCTGGCCCCAAGCTGTGCAGATTTTAGGGAGTCTACTGTACTTTTTCTTCCCATCAACGAATTTCGCCGGACTGTGCAAATCGTCAAACTGATTGCCAAATCATGCTTAATGAGGTAATTTTTATTTTAAATAATGAAAGAATAAATAAATTAGTAAAATGTTGCTATAAATACAAATGAAAAATTGAAATAAATATCATTTGATGATCTTTTAAACACATATTTCGTGATTAATGTCCCTGAATGTGGTATTCACTATCATCTATTATTGGCATTTAATTCTGTAATTTGGCGATAGTTTTTAGGTCGACAGGATAACCAAGTAATACCAAAACAATATTTAGCAGTAAAAAACAGAAATGATAATTGAAAGAAAAGCTTTTTTTAAAATCTTACTGTGTATATAAAAAACTGCTGTCTACGCCAATAATTGACAAATTTCATTCCGATTTTCAGCATTGATAGAGTAAATTAGTATGTGTTAGAAATTTTCATTGAACTAATCTAGAAAAATATCAGTGCATTTCACAGAAAGTCACATAACAGAATAAAAAAATCAAGAAAGATGAGCAAGCAATGTGCAGTTTTTTTTGTTTATTTGTTTATTCCTTTCAGTTTAATCAGAAGTCAAAACATTATCAAAATTTCATCATCTCTTTTGCATGAATTTTCTAATGTTTTGTTTTACACAAAAAAAACCATGCATAGATTTTTTCTATCATTATTAAAGAATAAAAGACATTATCTCTTACAAAAGGACTTTTTCAGAAGAGTGACATTTTTTAAATTTAGAGTAATTTCTATTTTAATTAATTTTTAGTAACTTTATGTTTGAATATAGTTCATTTTTTACCATAGTTCATATTAAATTATATACCACACGTACTTGTGTATAAATCGATCTTCTAACATATGTTATTAAAAATATGGAAAAAGTCAAACCCTCGTATAAGTCGACCCCACTCCAAAAAAATTAAGACTATTTTTTTTTCATTTTTTGCATGAGAAAAATATAGGCAAATTCTATTCTGTTAATTGTCAAGATTCTGTTAATTGTCAACAAGTTTGCATTGCCAGCAAAGATTTAAAAAGAAGAACGAATGAAAAAAAAACTTTTTTTTCATATTGTAAAGAAAAAAAAATCTATTTTCTATGTAAGTTGATTAATTTGTTTCAAATTTTCAGCAAGTTGAAGTAATAGTAAATTAATCTGCATTACAAATTTTTATTAAAATATAATCAGTTATTAAAAAGTTACAATGCCTGCCAAAAAATCCCCTTAATAAAAATTGTAAAGTAGAAAATTATGTGAAATTTACATTTGTTTATTCAGCTCACTACACAAAATTGAAAGTTGAATGTTACTACTACTGACTGACATTGAATTTCTCGATTTTTTCCCATATCGCTTCTCAAACAGTAATTGTGGCGCATGTTATGAGTATAAGTTGGCAATTGCAAGTCTTTCAATAAGCTTGGTGCCCCAAAAAGGATACTTTTTGTGCTGTCATGTGTCTTTTACATTGCCATGGATCTTCATACTAGCCATTTCTAGGCTCGTCGTAATAAAACGCACAAAAAACTGTAATGGCTCGTCATACGATCCAAAAAGTACAGAATGTCACTTGGAAAAAGTTTCACATCCACACTGAACACGCATCGCAGGTTTTAAGCATGGTAAAATAATAACAATTTCTTCGCGCATTTTGTCCTCTCTTCTATTCCTCTTTCACTCCTTCAGCATTACGATGAGGCATTGCGCCCAGCAGCAGAAATTTTTTCTGCAGCCTGCAACACAAGTAAAAACTTAAAAAACAGTCTGCAACCAATCTCTCGCATTACGCTATATGCACTCAAACCATCCAAGTATTTGTAATAGACATAAAAGAAAAGTATGTTTTTAAAAAGAAATTGCCTTTGTTCTCAGAATAACACTTCATACATTGTCCGAAAGAGGAAGGGGGTCTCCCTTTTGACAAAAATTGCGGGTTTTTCACGATCTTTTGATGCGATGTCATTTTTTCGCTATCTTTTGACAAAATTTGCATTTTTTTCGCATTTTTTATGACAAAATTTGACGTTTTTTTCCGATTTTTTGATGGAAACTCGTTTTTTTCGCGATCTTTTGAATAATTTTGCCGATTTATCGTGACCTTAAGGCGAAAACTGCCATTTTGTCGCGATCTTTTACAGAAATATTCCGTTTTTTCGTGATTTTTTTTATTAAATTTGCGTTTTTTCGTGAATTTTTGAAGAAATTTTCCGTTTTTTGCGATTTTTTGAAGAAATTTGCCGTTTTTTGCAATTTTTTGAAGAAATTTGCCGTTTTTTCGCGATTTTTTGAAGAAATTTGTCCTTTTTTCGTGATTTTTTGACGAAATTTGCCTTTTTTCACAATTGAGAAAAGTTGCCTTTTTTTCGTAATTTTTGTCGAAATTTGTCATTTTTTTGCGATTTTTGCACGAAATTCGAGTTTTTTTTCCGCGATCTATGACAAAATTGATTTCTTTTCGAAGACTATTTGTCGAAATTCGCGATACATTTTATGTCCGAATTTTTGGATTTAGGATAGAAATTTTTTAATTTTTGCTAAATTTTAACAGTTGAAGAACAGTCTGCAGACTTTCCCAAGAGTCTGCGACGTGTGTCGCAGCGTTGCGCCGATTCTGCTCCCGAGGCATTGCGGACGCTTAGAGTCCTGCTTCACCCCCTTCCCACCTTCCAGATGTGTTTTTGACTTATACTGCTGTCTGTTGCCCAAATATATGACCTTTGACACATAGAAAAAAATATGAAGACCAAGGGACATAAATAAGAGAAAAATTAACGAACAAATCAAACCAATACAATTTTTGTCTGTTATATGCGAAAAAGCTATGAAAATCGGCTAATTAAAAATACACATAGTAATTAAATAATGCATTATGAGAACTTATTTAAGCATTTGGTACGTTAAATGCCTTTCAAGTAAATACAACCAAAATAAATTTAATTTAACATTTTTAACTTTTTAGCTAAAGAAGTTCAAAAATCAGCATTTTTGCAAAATTCAAGCCATTTGCGACAGGGTAAGGAAACGTCCAAAAAATCTCAATTTTTTGTGTGAACTGAGTGCCACCAGTGGTCAGTGACCATTGGTCATTTTTCCGCACCCGCCATCATTGAAAATCGAAAAAAAAAATCAGCTTACCCTAATATCGACGATTGGTAAGTATTACGGTGGCCCCCAACGACTAGTTTTTATTATTATTAAAGAATGAAAGACTATCTCTTACAAAAGGACTTTTTCTCTTTCAGAAGAGTGACATTTTTTAAATTTTGGAGTAATTTATATTTTAATGAATTTTGAATAATTTTATGTTTGAATAGTCGAGTCTCTATACAACGAAATCCATTGTTCCAGTAAAAAATTCGTTATATAGAGAAATTTGTTATACAGAGAATGACGTTAAAACTCTTATTTAATGCGTAAATTTTGAACAAGTAGTATATTTGATGTGTTTAATTACGAATTTGAAATTTTTAACAATAAATATTAACCTAATATTCTATTTCTTAATATTTAAATAGTTTCATAAAAGAAACAGACATTTATTTTAAAGCCTAATGAAAATCGCATTAATTTAAAGCGAAAAAATCTAACTTTACGTTGTTTTGATTTCAAAATTATTACACTCTCATGAAATGTTGACATTTTAGCAAGGAATGAAAATTTGTATAAAGAACATTTTCCTCCATTTGAAGAGCTCTCTTGATTAAAAGAACTCATCAATTCACTGCGTGATAGTTTTTCTCTTGTTGTATATAGTTTTTATAGCTCATTGTCACTCTTAACATCATTGTTTATAACTCTGCTTAAAAGGTAGGTAGTTTCTAGGTAGAGAAGTAAGTAATTTAAAAAAATGAAAACTGAATGATAAATCAAGAATAATTGATGGAAAATTGACTACATGTGATTTTGAAGCTTTTTTTAACACTAGAACGCCCGGATGGAGTCGATTCGACTCCAATCATGTAACTAAATTTCAATTCGAACCAGAAAAATTTTCTTGAAATAATTTAAATCTAATCCACGCAAATTTACGTTAAATAAATCAAATAATTTTGAATAAAAATTCTGGTGAGAAATATTATTTTCAAACTTGAGTAGAATTTCCGGGCGTTCTAGTGTTAAACTGAATAAATAAAGAACATTTTATGAAAAATTCCGTCGTATAAAAATAGATATTTTGCTACATAGAGACTGATTTTAATATAATCATTGGAAAAGGGGACCGTTTTTATAAAAACTTCGATATATAGAGAAATTCGATGTATGGAGTTTCGTTATAGAGAGACTCGACTGTAGTTCATTTTTTATCATAGTTCATATTAAATTATGTACCATATAAACTTGTGAATTAATTGATCCCCTAACTTATGTTACTTAAAACTATGGAAAAGTCAAAACCTTCATATAAGTTGACCCCATTGCAGAAAAAATTAAGTCTTTTACTTTTTTTTTCATTTTTTGCATGAGAAAAATCTATACAAATTCTATTCTTTTAAATTTAAAATGTATTCTGTGAATGTGTCAACAAAGCAAAGATTAATAATAATAATAATAATGAAAAAAACACTTCTTTTTTCTATTGTGAAAAAAAAAAAATCCCATTTTCTATATAAGTTGACTGATTTTTTTCATATTTTCAGCAAGTTAAAATAGCAGTAAATTAATCTGCATTACAAATTTTTATTAAAATATAATCAGTTATTTAAAAGTTATAATGACCTCCAAAAAGTGTCCTTAATAGAAACTGTAAAGTAGAAAATTACAGTCTGTGTTTTATAATCCACACAAGTTGGGGCCAAAGGTTGTGTGGATTATGAAATATTGCAGATTTTAGAGCATTGTGGATTATGCGTCATTTTATTATTCCTAGATAGTGTTTTAATTCTATAATCAGTATTATATGAAAAAATAAATATGAAATCTAAAAATTAATTTAATAGGCTATCTCAAAAAATGCCTTTTTTAAATTATTTTATAAAAAAAATTATGTGCATTTAAATTAAAATAATTACATAGGTTCTGTAATACAGTTTGATTTTTACTGTTTATTGAATAAAAGAGATATATTTTTTAAAAATGTTTTATTATGATTTTTGTTTCCTTTTTAAAAAAAAATAGTTTTTGGATCACCATTTTGTAAATTTTCTTACCTGTTTACTTCATTGTTTACATTCGTAAAGTAACGCGAATTATAGAAAATAGGGATGGGACGAATATTTGGCCAGTATTCGGCCCTTTTGCCGAATATTCGGTTGGTCGAATATTGAAGGCTTGTTGAATACTTCGGCCGAATACCTGTAGCCGAATATTGCTAAAATCCCGCTGAATAGTGAAAGATATATAGCCAAATAAATTTAGGATTTAAAGAATATCATTTCTTGCATTTTTTTTCTCCAATCCAAATTGGCTACTTCATGAAGTCATTTTCATTCTTACTTGCAAAATATACAGTTATTCGATTGCTAAAAAATACACAGCATTTCTGTATTTCCTATAAAAGTTAGTGATATTTTAGAAAAAGCTGCCCAAGTTGGAGATTTGATTGTACGGGAAATGTCTTCATTAGAGAATGATATATTACAATTCAAAATATAAAAACACTTTTAGGAAAAGGAGAAAAACACTGCCTTATTCTAAAACACTTGAATGTTTATTAATGTCTGCATATTCCATGCACATATAAAAAGGCTCTTATGAAATTCGTAACTTATTTTCTATAAAGTAAGAAATGAAAAAAAAATCATTCACTAGGTGTATTAACAAAGATTCATTTTCAAAATTAGATATCAAATATCACTATTCCAAATACAACTGTACATCTAAAAACAGAATTGGTGGCAAACTAGATACGCATTAGATGACACAGCTTGCTTTATGAAGATGGTTCTATAAGTATTTAAACCTAAATTCTGAACAAAATATTTTTTTTATTCTATAGTTTTCACTTTTAAATAATTATTTGCATAATTACTGACTTAAATATGTAACATTATTATGTAGTATATATTTTTAATTTACATATTCCTTCATTCATGTTGTTATCAATTTCGGTTTATCCTTTTAGTGCTTGTTGATTAAGTGGAATATTGAAGTTGAATATCGTATGCTCCAATTCAAATGTCAAATATTTTGATGCCATATGCATTCTATTTTAAGCATAATCTTTTGCTTTCAAGTAATTTGTAATTTAAAGCTTGGCATCTGATTTCAGAGCAGTTTCATTCTTATGAATTTGCTTATCATTAGGGACACAAACTCTAAATGATCAAATTTGCTTCTTTAAAAGTTATTTCAGAAAATATCTCCTCGTGAGTTCTGAGAGAGAGAGATTAAGAATATTAGTAATTTTGGATGTAAGAAAGGATAAAAGTATTATTTGATAGTAAAAGTGAAGTACATTCTTCATATTTTAATGCAAATATTTTAACATCCTGACTTACTGAAAATCAATTTGATGTACTTTAAGATAAAATAATATAATGCAAATTCATATTTTTTTTGTTAAAATAATGTTTCAAATTTAAAAATATATTTAAAAGCACATTTAAGAGTAATAATTATTAATGAGCTCCTATTTTTAAAATCATATATAATCAAAATTTATTTTCTTTATTGGAAAAAAGTTGGTATTTGGCCGCTGAATATTCGGTATTCGGCCTCAAATTTGGCCGAGTATTCGGCTACTCGGCCAAATCACCATTCGTCATATCCCTAATAGAAAAATGTGGATTATGGGTGAGCGGATTATAGAACTTTGGCTGTATGTGTGGTTTACCATTTGTTTATTAAGCTCACTAAGTGAAATTGAAAGTTGAATGTTTACAGAATAACATCATGAATATTGGATAGGTATCTAAATAAAATGTTTCGCTAAGCAGAAATAAACAGATGACTTGTTTTTCAACTAAAGATTTAAAAGAAATAATAAAAAGTACAAAAAGCAAACCATCCAAAATAAGATGTTTACATGTTAATCTACACAGCTTCGAAAATTAGTAATGTATTTTTAAAAAATGAAATTTTCGAAAATTGATGAGAGGAAGTTTTTATTTGGGTGCAGAAGTTCTCAATTGCTCCGCTCAAGAAGCGCAAAACGTTTTGACACATTTACAAATTCATTTGTAAGAGAAAAATCTAAAATTGAAAAGCCTGACTATGGAAGCGATTTCAAATTGAACTTATTTTTCCATTTTTTTTATCAATAAATTACCTATCGAATTCTAAGCTACTTCGATCACGTAATCAACCGTTTTTCTGCTTTCGATGAAAATCGTGTTCAAAAACATCAACTTTGAAGGCTTGTTATGAAAGATTTATTATGTTAACAGAAGAATGAGTGCAATTACACAGTGTCTGAATAACAATACCTGCAATTTTCATGCATTTCCGAACCAAAATAAATTAAAGCATATGTCACAAAGTTGCCCTTTTTGATTTAAGGACAGTCTTAAGTTAAATGAGTCAATAATTACAGCAGGGCGGATTGCACAGTTAAATCATCAAAGGATTGCTACAACAAAACATCGTTACATGATAGGCACTGATGTCCTTTTATAGAGTAACAGAGAATAACGGAACATCATAGAAAAATTGAAATTAGTGAAGCAGTGCAAAATATCGGACATGTTCAGTGTAAAAAGCATAGCGAAAAATTAAGTTTGTAAGCTAATATTTCTTGTAAATCCGATAAATTTTCATTTGCTTTTATCAAAAATTATATCAAAATTTTCCTTCAGTTTTCTTATATATATATATATATATATATATATTAGTACAGTAGACTCTCTGAAATTTGCACACCTTGGGACCAGAAAATGTGCGGATTTTAGAGTTTTGTGGATTTCTGGATAGTGCCTTGTATACATTTTTTAAACAACAATTTGAATATAATTAATAATACAAACGAAGCTGTACTGAATGCTTACAACATATTAAAATAAGTAATAAACTTAAATAATAAAAATTTAGATGGTTTTTCAAATGATTAAAATATTAAAAGCAAAGTTAATATTCAATAATGTATGATTAAATATTCATTATAAAGATGAAATGTAGTTTTCTTAAATTATTCAATGAAACTTGCCTCATAAAAATACATTACTGATTCACACCAGGATCATAAAATAGTGAAGTTTTATTTCAGGTTTAGCCAGATTTGAAAACCAAAAAAGCTTGATTAATAGATATAAATATATTTGGTAAGAATATTGTAATGATCAGTGATATCTGCAATATCTTGAAATTTTTTTTTCAGAAATAAATTTTGTTAATCCTTTATGAAAAAGCATGAATTCAGTAATATTAACGAAAATTACAAAATAAAATATACCTGGAATTTATAGAAAAATAAAACTGCTAAATTTTGTCCCTTTTTCTGAACTGAATGTTTCATTGTTTACATCTGTAAATTATCTTCGGATTTTAGGGTCGGGGATTCAAGGAAGTCTACTGTAATTTTTTTTCTTTTCTTTTCTGTTTTTTGTGAAAAGAGTACAAGTACGCTGTCCACACAAAACTCTTTAACGTATGATTTAATTTTCACACTTTTTTTCTGGGGTTAAGGGCATTCAGTTTCTGTAATTGGACCTCTTTCAATAGCTTTAGTTTGTACAAAGATATTTCTGTCTCTATTTTCTCATCTCGTTCTCTCTTTTATTTTCTAGGCTTTCACACGTGTTAATGAATTTCTAATATTTGGGGATTGCAATTTATAACCAAACTAATTATTAAAAATTTAAAATTCTAAGTCTAAGATGCTTTACAATAGGCCTTGAGCTATTTTCACAAACATTTCCAGCCTCGTACGTGCTGCAGATTTCGCTGCCATCACATAGAGAGAGTGTAACTTTTTTTTAAATTAGTATATATGTGCTACTTAGTTATCCCGTTGACCAAAAAACTATCGTCAAATTATAACATTAAATGCCAATAATGGGTGATTGTGAATGTCATGTTTAAAACGTTATCAAGTGGTTTTTAATTCACTTTTATTTGTATTTTTATTCATATTTTAATAATTTCTTTCTTTCGTTATTTAAAATAAAAATTTCGTCAACATGAATAACTTGGCTATTTGGCGAAAATGATCGACAGGATAGCCGAGTAGTACCGTATATATATATATATATGTATGTATATATATATATGTATATGCATATATATATTTATTTATAGTAACAAGGACCTCGGAAAGTTTAATTGTATCATCGTCTGTTGTGTATCATAAAAAGCGATATTTATACCGACAACTATGAGATTTTCACTTAATATGAATTAGTCCTTCATCAAGTCAGGTAACCGGTTTTAATGGACCATATCTGTAATTCGGATGGAATCTCGATCGGTTAGGCATTAATTTTTTCACTGTACATTTGATTGACTTTTATTGTTTCATGTTGGGTTTTGATTTTCATGGATGGACTTTGCATTTTTCAATAAAACAATTAGTTTCCAATTTTAAGTTTATTTAAATTCCAATAAGTTTTCTCCCTCTTTCACTCACCCGCTACAATATTTATTAAATTATTTAGAAGTTCATTTGCTATTTTTCGAGTTTATTCATGTTTGAGGAAAAGGGTTTAAAAGTTAAAATTTGAATGGCTAATAATTAAAAATTAAACAAACCATTGCCCACATATTATCCAAAGTTGAAATATTAGTTACTCAAAGTTGTCTTAAACGTAAGGGGCTTTTCACTCTTAAATTAATGTAAAAGATATTTACTTGAAGATTCATTTGTAAATTAAATAATTTTACATCCCTAGCTTACAAACTTAATGCCATGTCAACAGTTTTCACTTATGGTAGGTTGTTTGATAACAAAATACTAAAGTTAATGTTTGCTTGTTAAACTTCTTCATTTAACTAGTTATTTGTGAGCATCTCTTTATTCTTTTGATAATGACTTCTGCCTCAAGATGTTGTAAATTCCTAAGACATTAGAAGGGAAGAGTGCGCAAAAACAATTTCGTTTCATTGAATTTAACAGGAAAACCAACAAAGAAATAATCCGTTAAACGAACAATGTGATATGCTGAAGCATTTTCTTATCTAGCTTTTTCTTTACTTTTTTGACGTGTAGTAGTCTTTAAAATTTCTGTTTATTCATAGAAATTGCCGTGAAAGTTTCATTCGAAACGGTGGGGGGGGGGAGGTGAAAGAGCATTTCCATTTTGGAATAACGAAGAGATGTATTCTGTAAACATTTACCGCCTTTGGAAATTCAAGTTTTCTAAAAACTTCCGAAAAAAAGCGTTACACATTGATCATTTTTTGTTCGACATTTCTGCAGTCTGTCTTCTTTCGGCTCTTTGTTATAATTTTAAAATATATTTCTTACATGTTCCTGATACTTCGGGCGTTATTATCATATTAAAATTCATCGTTTGATTGCGAGTGAAAATCGTGGTGAGCTTTTAACGAAAAACAAACACGAAGACTAGCAAGAATGGATTAAGAATTGGCAGTTGCTTTCACATTTGATTGCATGCAACAAGTGGTTTAAGATATGAGAGAGAGAAAAAGATAAATGATGTGGAAGGGGAAATGTAAGAGATTTTTGAATCACGACAAATTTCAATATACCGAAGTTTTGACGATCCTTCGTGAAATCCACAATTTTACATTAAATAATAATAATCATGAAATGTTTAGCAAAACAATTGATACTGTTATTTCTCCAGCGAAATATATTACAGAAAAAATAGCAGCTGTTTTTTAATTTATTAGGGAATAATTAAAATAATGGCATTTCTATTTAAATTTATGTAATTTTGATTTTTTAAAAATGAAACCTCTGAACAACATCCACTTCTGAAGTGCAGTCAGTTTTAACCGGTCCCACAGGCAAGCGTTATTCAGAGGTTGCATTGCATATATTAGAATTGATCGCCGTACATTTTATATTATTCCGTTTTAATTTATTTCATCTGGAAAATTCTTTCTCCCCCTTCTTGAAAAGTGCAACCAGATTTTTGTCAATGATCTGATAAAGAAATTTATTATTTACGGTATAAAATCTTAATTTACATACTTTTTTCATATATATTTTATTTGTTATTTTTGTGTAGTTTAAAATAAAATATTTTTTGATATTTATATGAATTATATCATACTTTTAGTATTATTTTCATAATAAAGAACCGTCACAGGTTAGACATGGCTTTTTTCATTATATATTAAAAAACTGCATATTAATTTTTGTTTAAAATCTCCTTACATTAATTTTTGTATATTTACATTAAAAATAATTCTTTACACAACATTTTGTTCGTTCTCATGAAAAGATATATAATCCAGTAGTTTATATGTGCATTGTAAATTCAATATCATTATCCCATTTCATATCTATGCATTGTGTAAATTGTCATAGACTTTTGTTAGCTTTCTTCATTGGAGGATTCCTTAGTTTAAAGTACCGTAAAATGGAGTGAATAGGAACGAAAGTTACCGGTCATACAAATAAATTCAGTATAAATATCCGTGATGATATTTTTAATTGTCAATTTTTTTTTACAAGAACAGTCAGTTTTTTATCAGTAAGAGTTGGAAAATTCAGTCTTGCCATATTGGCACCAGTACTGGGTTATACAAAAATAAAAAAAAACTGCAAGTGGATCTTCAAAAACTTCATATTTTCAATGTCTTCAAAACTTTGTATGTAACTCAAGTATTTTTCTTATTCTAAACCTAAGAGTAAAGTATTTGAATTAATGATGCACCTGTAAACGATATGCAGTATCATATTGCATGTATTTCTAAACTACATAATGAAAAAGTGAAAAATGTCTTTTTAACATCACATGTTTCAGATTTACGTGGTGAATCGGAACATATTTATTGCCATGGTTTATTTTTCTGTACAGTAATAGTTTTATGTCTTATCTGGAAATATATGTATAAACATGTATTATAACAATATTTTGTTTGTTCCAATAACTTGAAGAGTTTAAAGATGCCAGGAAATTACTTGGTTAAACTAAAAAGTCAACCTCCAATCCAACAGATATGGAACACACAATAACAGATATTAAAAATGACAAGTTACTAAGAAAAATTGATGAAAAATAAATCCGGACAATCAGAACATTACAAAAACAAACTCAAATTGGAAAATAAATTAAAAAAGAGAGCAGTACAAACAGTAATAAGAGCTGAAGACGAAGCCGTACTTGTAGATCGTATTAATACATAGAGCAAATGGGATCCCTCCCCAATAGATTCACTTACCCGACGACTAAAGTAAACAATAACTTAGAACAGGGCTGAATTTGTACTAAATTTCACATTTCTCAATTCAAATACATTTTACATGAATAAAATTTAATTTTTCGGAGGTTCGAAGTTGTTTTTTAATTTTTAAAAAGTCATATCTTTGTTTGTATTGAAAATAAAGGATTGGATTGGTAGTAACCACGTGTTCCTATTCCTCCCTTATCATTAATAGCTGTTTTTAACAATCCTGTTAACGTCTGAATTGAAAAAAATAAATATTATAACATTTGTTCCGATTTATCCCTACCTGCGGGGTGAATCAGAACATCATTAAAAAAATTAAACATATAAAAAAAACTAATTTTTTTTGTTTTTGCTTAAAAATAAAAGAATTAAAAAAATCAGTAGTTGCTTTTTTGCACTTTAAAGTTGAAAAGTGTTCCGATTCCCCCCTTTTTACGGTAATGGTATTTTCTCTCAAATGAAGTTCGACATGAGATTGCGTAGTTTGGGAATTAATTTTTTATAATAAAACATGTCACTCATAAATTCTCTTAAAATTACCATTTTAAGCTTATCCAGATTACATATTTTAATACCATGATTATTTCCCTCTTTCATACTTGTAATTCTGGTATGTCTTTGAATCTAGATTTGAAAGTAAAGGACATTTAACAGAAAGCTTAATTTAAACTAACACTAATTTTCAGAATCTTTACAAGATCAAGTAAAGAATCTTATTTATTACACCACATTTTTAATTTTTGTGTATAAAAAAGGAAAAAACTGAAGCATGAAAAATTTGAAGTAATTCTAATATTTTCTAATATTTTTCAAAAAATATTTTCATATAAAACAATTTAAATTCAATTATTATTAGCAATTGAAATAAAATGTACTAAATATTTATGACTTATTTATTATTTTTAATTTGGTGTTTTATCTACATTGCAGATGCAATTGTTTGAAAAGTTTACTCTAACACAAGACACTTCTAAACACAAATTGCTTTTGAAGATTATGGACTCCTTCTTTCCCACTTCATATACACTGGCATAATAAACTGGTTCTGTGAGGATTTTCTAAAACTTCTTAGTTAGTTTGAAGCAGTAGAAATGTTTTTATTTTTTTCCGCAACTGACAGATTTGATTAGATTATTAGACAAAAATTTTTATAAAGCTATCAAGTGCTTGGAATTAATTTATTATTTAGAAAATGTGAACTTTGTTACGATTGTGATATTTTAATATAATGTGTCGAATTTTTCTGCATTCCTGAAAGATTATATTAATGCAACGATGAAAGAATGAAAAATTTTCAAAAGATATACAGTTGTTTCTAATTTATTTATATTGATAATACTGTATATGGAAGATCATTGACTTTTGAATCTCATTTGAATACCGTTTTGCAAGAAACTCTCAACTGAAAATTTGTCGATTTCTATAAAACTGACTGTATTTCTGGAGAAAAGATAAGCATGTTAAGTATAAATAGCTATAACTAACTCATTCTTGTTCATTTCTGGGTTTATCCACAGAAAAGCTCCTACATCGCCACATTTTTTTTTTCATTTCAGTGTAAGAAGAAAGAAAATTATTTATAATGGTCAAAAAACTCTTTTACTTGTGTGATGTAAATAAAATGTCGTTCAAAAACCTAATTTAACTTTGCAGGATAGTTTTTCTTTAATGAACCTCACTACTGAGTCTTTTAGTAAACATCTGAAAAAAATCCAGTTTAAAATTAAACCTTCGTATTGGAAGCAAGAAAACACTATTCTATTTGTGAGATATGTAATTGAGGACGTTGTAACAAATCAAATTTAAATAGATATTTTCATTGACAGAAAAAGTATTTTTCTTTTGGAAAGTGTATAAAAACTATTTTTTGTGATGCCTAATTTAGAGAAGTATCATGTTCACTCAAAAGAGAAGTTGTTCATGTGTGAACTGTGCAACAAACTATTTTCTTATAAACGTAATTTAGATGTCCACCTGCGAATCCATACTCAAGAGAAAACTTTCTCTTGTATAGTATGCAAGAAAATGTTTTCTCAAAAAGCTCATTTAAATACGCACCTGCGATTCCATACTAAAGAGAAACCTTACTCTTGTGAAGAGTGCAACAAGGAGTTTTCTAATAAATCAAATTTAAATGTGCATCTGCGAATCCATACTAAAGAGAAACCTTTCTCTTGTGAAATATGCAAGAAAACTTTTTCTCAAAAAGATTATTTAAATAAGCACTTGCGAGTACATACTAAAGAGAAACCTTTCTCTTGCGAGGTTTGCAACAAAGAGTTTTCTAATAAATCACATTTAAATGTCCACATGCGAATCCATACTGAAGAGAAGCCTTTCCTTTGTAAGGTATGCAACAAAAGGTTTTCTGTAAAAGGTTCATTGGATAGACATTTGCGAATCCATACTAAAGAGAAACCTTTCTCTTGTGTAGTATTCAAAAAAAAAATTTCTGAAAAAGTTAAATTAAATCGTCATTTGCGAATACATACTAAAGAAAAACCTTTCTCTTGTGAAATTTGCAACAAAGGGTTTTCTAAAAAATCTAATTTAAATATACACTTGCGAATCCACACTAAAGAGAAACTTTTCTCTTGTGAGATTTGCAAAAAATGCTTTTCTCAAAAAGCTCATTTGAATGCGCACCTGCTGTGTCATACTAAAGAGAAGCCTTTCTCCTGTGAGGTGTGCAACAGAGGCTTTTCTCGAAAAGCCTATTTGAATACGCACCTGCTGTGTCATATTAAAGAGGAACAGTTTTCTTGTGTGGTGTAGAATGAAGCATTTTGAGATAAATATCATTTGAATGCCCATGAGTGAATTTGTAATAAAGAGAAATCTTTCTCTTGTGTTTCGCGCAAAAAAGCGTTTTTTGTGAAATTTTGTTCACCAGCGAATTAATACTAAAGGGAAACATTTCTCTTGTGAGGTATGTAACAAAAAGCTTTCTTCAAAATCCCACTGGACGGATTTATACTAAAGACAAACATTTCCTTTGTGAGGTGTGTCAGAAAGGCTTTTCTCAAATACTGATTTGCAATTTTACATTAAAGAAAAACTTTTTCATCTGAAATGTGCAGCGCTGTTTTCCAAAGAAAACTCTCTTGAATACCCACTTGTAAACACATTATTAAAGAGAATTTTTTCTCTTCTCAGGTGAGACGCAATTAATATTCTCACAAATCCCATTTGAATATTCACCTGTGATTTCATAAGAAAGAAGGACCTTGTTTTTGAGAAGTGTTCAATTAAACGTTTTCTTAAAAGTTAAATTTTATGACTGACTACAAATTCACATTGAAAAAAATTCTCTGTGAGATGTGCAAGAGAATTTTCGCAAAAAATTCATGCATGATTTACATGCATATTCACACTAAGCAGAAGCGTTGTCATTTGTTAACAAAGGTTTACATGATGAATCTGTTTTGAATTTGCGTCATCATATCGACATAAAAGTCCAAGATTTCTGTAACAGAGTTGGCATGCAGTTTTTTTTAGTCTCATTTTTTTTTTGTGTGTTCGCAGTGAAGATTTTTTTTAGTATGATTTGAATTTAAATGTGCATAGTCATATCAATGGAAATTCCTTATTTGTGAAAGGAAAAATTTTCTTTTATAAGATATTTTCTTTCTTTATTACAATTGTAAATATCTTATTCATGGTATAGCCACCGGTGTTTAATAAAGTATTTTGCTGATGTTTAATTTAAAATTGTGTCGTCATTTGTTTTAAATTGAGCAAAACAAAACATTTTCCTTATAAAATATTGGGTACTACTCTGTTATCCCTTCGACCGATTTCGCCAAATTATACAAATTGCCAAACTAATATCCAAATTAAATATATTGACGTAATTTTTATTTTAAATAATAAAAAATAAATAATTAGTAGAATATTAATAAAAGTAAAAAGTCGAAATAAAAATCACTTAATGACGTTTTAAACACGTGCATCGTATTTAATGTTATTGAATTGACATTCACGATTGGCATTTAATCTTATTATTAATCGTCCATTATAGGCATTTAATCTTACAATTTGGCAATAGTATTTTGGTCGACGGGATAACAGAGTAGTACCAAATATTGTAATATGCAAATTGTTAACGCGTCTATTTTTTTAAAGATTTTAAATTTGACCAAAAGTCTGACCAAAAAATAAGTGAACTCATGGTCTGAAAAAATAGCTGAGTTAGTGCGGAAAATGCTTTTGTGAATGCGTGGAAATTTGCAAAGATAATTGTTACTCAAATGAACCATAACGATCTATGAATACTAGCTGAAAAATAACTGTTGATATCCTATCGCACATGAGGAACCCAAAACTACTACCCTCATCTAAAATGTTTATATATGTGTATGTAGTTATTATTTAATAGATTATGTATTAAATTTTGCCTGCATGATAAAAGTCCTATTTATGCACGAATTGTCATTAAACTCGCCCGATACAGTGAAACGTTTAAGATTTCGACGGAGGTTGCAAATGGGAAAAATCGATCCAAGAAGGTGGAAAATTGAGAGGATTCAAAAATTTGAATACCGCCTTAACATGGCTTTCACAAAACCAGCTCTTACACGACGGCAGGAAAAAAATAAACATTTTTCGTTATAGCAACTCCCAACGATAAAAAATAAAACAATCAAATGCTACAACAATTATGTTACTATATAACAAGATTTCGCACGTGAGAAAAAAAATAGTTTGACGAATTTGAGAAGAATTGAAAATTGCGTCATAATTTTTCTATAGCAAATTTCCACATGAAAACGGTAACAGAAATTAATAGCTTGGCGTTTTTTTTAAAGTTACTATTACTTCATATTGGAAATATAATAGAAGAAAAATAGTTGAATATATAACGTCATGTGAGCTTGTAAAAACGTATTGAAACATGGTAAAAGCCATAATATATTAATATTGGCATATTTTAACATTTTGAAGTTCTCGAATTTTGTTTTCGCCATTTTGAAATCTATTCCATATATATGCATGTGTGTCTGAGCGTATATTAGAATTTTAACAAGGTCTCTAGAGCTTATTCTTAATGATGAAACTGGGTTTATGTCTAATCTTGATTTAGTTTTTGTTGGTGAAATTTATACCTAACTTCGAAATCTACTTCCGCCTGTAGGCCGAATAGGCAGGGATTTTTTAAATTAAATTTTGAAAAAAATAATCTACAATTTTAACTTTTAAAGCAGCGGACAGATGAGGTGAAAAATTTGTCCTACAGATTCAAGAAGTTAAAATTTTTTAATCAAATCACCATGCATAATGTCATTTAAAGGATATAAATTTAAACAATCAAACAAAAAATAAGAATCGAGGAATATATAAGTTTTACTTATCTCTAAATGACTGTCTCCTTTGATCGGAGTTCAACCGCCATTGTTCTCAATCGGAAATATTCTGAATAACGTATCCCGCGTTTCATTGCACGCATGCGTAAAGATAATAATTTTATTGGTTATAAAAGTTTAACGGAATATTTTCTGAAATTATTCAACTTTAGGAGTTTTCCCGTGATGCAAAGAAAGTAGAAGGATACAAGAACCTCAGCGTCGAAAACATGTAACTATAGCATCTGATGTCACCTTTGTAATCCCGTGCTACCATGCACAGCAGGAAAGCAAACATTACAGGACGAAGCAGTGCACGCCAAGGACGAAAGATAGTTTCCGTTGATATGCGCGCGCATTTTAGGTGAAAACTACTCAGGGGACGCCACGTTTTTCCACCGATCGAAAACTTTAACATGTGCTTGTTTGGGTGGCGTGGGTCAGCCATCTTGCTTTATGCTTTATTTAGTACTTGCCGGCTCGTAAAAGCAATGGATTTATTAAGCATTTTCAGCTTTTTAAAACAGGGTAATAGACAGATGCTTATGTATATGTTATTTATTTAAATGTTCCCATAACTTTCCATTTTAATTTAAAGAACATTATCTTACTATTGTGTGGTTAAAATGTAAAATATGTCATATATTATTAATACATTATTATTACGTATTTTTATATTAGTATGTATTTATATTAGTGTGCTTTTATATTATTATCTTGATAGTATTTTTATATTTTAATATTATGATTATATTATCAGTGATTTATATTTCACAAACTTAAGTCTCGCAAAAGTAGACACTTCAAAATTTAAAATTTTTAATTCGACTTTTTTAATAAATTTAAAAAGGAGAAATTTAAGTTTTAAGAATTGTGAAGGATCCATTTTTCTGAGATTCAATCTGATCTTGTGAAAGATAGATCGCTGATAAAGTACAATATTGTAACAACGCAATAGTATTATTATTCTTTAATTATTATAGTAGTAATATATAGAATAGTATTATATAGTATAGTATTATTTAGTACAGTAGTATTGTATAGAACAGCATTATTATTATTCTTTTAACAATAGTATTACTATTTTTCTGATCTTGAGAAAGACAGATCGCTGATAATGTGCAATATTTTAATATAATATAACAACGCAATAGTATTATTATTCTTTAATTATTATAATAGTATTATCTAGAATAGTATTATATAGTATAGTATTATACAGTATAATAGTATCGTATAGAATATTATTGTTATTCTTTTTTTATTACAAATTAAAATAATGTTTTTATCACAGTTTTTTAATAAAAATGGAAACTTGTGTTGATATCTAAATTACATATAAATGTATAAAAATCTGTCGCTTACATTTTAAAATGAGGAGGATGAAAAATCCGATATAATTAACGTCCTCATAATTTAAATGAAAATGATTAATTGCAAAGAATTCATTGCTATCACAAATAAAATTTAAAAAAAAACTAGAATGAAACAAAAAGATTTTTTTATTCCATTTACAAATGAGTTAAAACAATGTCTCAAAAGAAAACAAGTTTTCAATTGTTAAATATTTTTCTTTCCTTTAAGAGAATAGCATCAATTCTTTCATATCTATACATACATTTTCCCTTAATGAAACAAAAAATAATAGACATTCATTAAATAATAATAATAATAGAATATATATACTTTTATTACTAAGATTAAAAAAATAAAGTTGTTCTTGATTCACTTCCTTATAAGTGTGAAAACAAGCAGGAATGTAAAAATGCTATAAGATCGAAATGCGCGGGTCTTCCTCCCATCACTTTTTGGTGCGTGCGCTCCTCGCTGTGCTCCATCCATGTAAAGTTTGTTTTCTAGTACTGCTCAAAGTAGTATAGGTGACGTAGTTGGGAGAGTAGATCGCAGTTTACATTGGGCCTATGAGAGCTTTCTATCTTGTACCCTCTAAGATCTTTGCATGATGTGAAAGAAAAATGGACAAATCGCAGTGAGCGGAAAATTGTTGTGAAAAATAATAGGAAAAATGTGCGTCAATTTACACATTTTTTGAGAGTATGGCATCAACATTACATTCCACCATTGTCTTTATATCAAGACTGATAAATTTGCATATTTTTTCTCTGTTATTTTTTTACGAGAGAAACTGATACGAAAGACTAAGTACTTCATATGTTCATGTGTTGACCTGAAGCGCTCTGGAAAAACATTTCCGTAATAATTTTGAATTTGTTGTTTGGGAAAGCAAGATTGGAAACTAGACTAAAAATTTTTCATCAGCATCTGACGCTATAATTTGTACACGGACCAATGAACGTATCTGCAGTGGTATCCGATATTCGACAATTCATAAAATAGGAAGATTTTCGCACCATTTCATTTTTTGTTTTAATTATTACTAGCGCCTGTCGTCGAAAATCGACAGAAAAGAATGTATATTAGATACGACATTTATCAGCCTTATATACATAATAAGATACTGAGTGAAATAAACAATTGGCACTTCTTAAAATAGAAACATAACATTTCATGATGAAGATACACAAACCTCAGAAAATAACAAAAAAATAAAGAAAACAAAAAGAAAATTGTTATGGTGGATTTAACTTCAGCTACATATATTTTTTAATGCGGTTTCTAAACCTTAAAAATTATTTAAATGCCAAATTATTTAGGAAGTTAATATAATAACTCAGAAGACGAATTCAAAAATATCTGCATGGTTTATTTTTTCTCAGTTTAAATATCGCTTGGTAACTGTACAATAATTGTAACATCAATAAAACATTTTAATTATAGTAGAAACAAGGAGTTACTAAACTGCGTAGCCAACCGACTACACATTTACAGCACTTTCAATAAATTTAATTTATTTATTCGTTTAATCGTCAAAATTAATTTTATAGTTGTGCCAACTAAAAGAAGAACGATGTCTTTGTTAGTAAAAAGAATAAAAAAATTTTGTTTGTTGCTGATAAGCAGAAAATATTTTATTTATTTTTATTTTAAATAATAACTTACTACAACGAAATGATTTTAGTTAGTTTTTTAGCTCACAGGCTATCATAGCCTGAGAGCTTATGTGCCCGTCCGTTCTGTTTGTACGTTCGTATGTTCGTTCGTGCGTAACGCGATAACTCATGATAAAAATATCGGATCCACTTGAAATTTTGTATATAGGTATATCCTGATAAGGCGCTTCCCTGATTAGTTTTTGGAGTTCATTCGATATGTATAAGAGGGGGAACGGGGGGCTCATGCCCCTCCCCTTAATTGATATAAACGATATTTTCATGCAGAATTAACAGTTTTCGTTCAAAATTTAGATATAGGATCATTCTGATGAGGCGATTCCGTGACTGTCATTAGGTGTTCATTGAATAAGTATAAACAGGGGGAACGGGGGGCTCATGTCCCCCCCCTTAATTGATAAAAACGGGATTTTCATGCAGAATTAACAGTTTTCGTTCAAAATTTAGATATAGGATCATTCTGATGAGGCGATTCCGTGACTGTCATTAGGTGTTCATTGAATAAGTATAAACAGGGGGAACGGGGGACTCATGCCCTCCACCCTAAATTGATATAAACGGGATTTTCATGCAGAATTAACAGTTTTCATTCAAAATTTAGATATAGGATAATTCTGATGAGGCGATTCCGTGACTGTTATTAGGTGTTCATTGAATAAGTATAAACAGGGGCAACGGGGGGCTCATGCCCCTCCCCTTAATTGATATAAACGGGATTTTCATGCAGAATTAACAGTTTTCGTTCAAAATTTAGATATAGGATCATTCTGATGAGGCGATACCGTGGCTGTTATTAGGTGTTCATAGAATAAGTATAAACAGGGGGAATGGGGGGCTCATGCCCCTCCCCTTTATTGATATAAACGGGATTTTCATGCAGAATTAACAGTTTTCGTTCAAAATTTAGATATAGGATCATTCTGATGAGGCGAGTCCGTGGCTGTTATTAAGTGTTCATTGAATAAGTATAATAAACAGGGGGAACGGGGGTTCTAATGCCCCTCCCCTTAACTTGTATAAATGGATTTTTCAATCAGAATTGTCAGATTTCGTTCAAATCTCTGAATAGTTTTGGAAGTTTAATGGTTAAGTATAAAAGAGGAGAATAACTCCTCTTAAATTATATAAATGTTAAATGGGTTTTTATTAAGAATTATCCGATTTGCTCTGAATTTTGGATGTAGGTTTTTTAATATGATAAAGCATGTACTTGATAGTTTAGGAGGTTCAATGATTAAGTACAAAAAAGGAGAAAGGGGAGAGCTGTTTCCCCTTCTTATTTTTTTTTCGAACGGAATTAACGAAAATACAAGGCTGTAATGTACAATTAGTATGCGTAGCCTGTGAGCTCATTGCCATCAGTTTAACTGGGCAATATTCTTTTTTATTATATTATGTGAAACAGAAATATCGTAATACCGGCATATCACAGGTTTTTTTTCTTTTCTTTTTTTTCCAATATGACATCATTTAAACCTTCAGAGACACTCATCTTTTCTGAAATAAATGCGTAATTTATGCAGTTTTTTTTGTTTCGCACAGTAAATCCTACAAATGTACGAGTCTTGCGGTGCAAAATAAAATTTAAAAAGAAATCATTTTCAATTATTTTTAAGAATTTTTGAATCTACACTGGCTTTTGGGACACTCTGTACATCAGCATAAATGTGAAAGAACATAAAATAGAGCATATGACGTAACAGAAAAAAGCAAAACAAAATACTTAAGTCATTATAAATTATAACAAGTCTTATATCATAAATATCTTTATATTTAAAACTAACTATCAAAATATTTTTACTGATAACTGTAGTCATATTGAATAACCGTAACAAAATCTTTGCGAAATTGCAACAAAACACACCAGAGAGAAATGTTATCTGTTTAACTGTATATATTATAACTGTTTTACGATTCCACTGATAATATTATCCAGTCGATTGACATCACATCTTTCGATTTTCCAACCTGGAGTATACGTTCATTTCCTCCAAGTTGATAAATAACAAAGCTTGAACAATGAAAATAATCTCCACAGCCTCCAGACCTTTGAAATGAGAAAAGTCATGATCTTCGCACAGGAATTGGGAGGTCAATTCAACGACCGTGTCGGCGCTTATTTTTACAGCTTCTGCAGATTTCTTCTTTTCGGGCTTTGCTTTGCAAAAAGATGATCCTTTACTGCAGGAACTTCCTTTTGGAATTTTTTTCCCTGATTTTCCTATTACTGCCATGTTGAAATTAAGGTTTATTTGAAACAAAAAAATGAAATTTTTTAATTAATTTACTAAAATAAACCCTTGAAATTTTTTTACTATTTAATATTACCAATAGCAAAATTTTGGAATATTGAGAAAGATGTAAAGTAATCATTGTTGTAACTTGGCTTGACGTGAATTCATTGTTATTATTTAGCATTAAGAATTATGTGATGAACAATATCTCTTTGTTAAACGTATTGTTTTATTTAAAAATTTGTGTGTATACAACAACAATAACTTTTTATTTACCGGATTGTTGCATATTGTTTAAATTATAGGTTATTCTAAGTAGCGGATAGCGACAGCTTAATGCAACAATGTTAAAACTTAGACTGAGTAATGAAATGGGGAAAAAAATCAAAAAATCCCTACCCGGTTTTGGCAAGTTGTTTTCTTGGTATTGATGTTCGTTTCGGTTACTTTTCCCTGTATTTTACATTGTATTGTCCATTTATATTTTCTTTTTCTCATAATTTTATTACTCTAAATATTATAACGTGAAATATTAATACGATAGCGCATTCCTATATCAAAAATACTTTTTTCTTATTTAAAAATTTGCATAATATTTATGCCTTATAAATATTAGAAAAATATTTCAAAATTTTATCGCGTATTTTTGAACAAACTCATGCATATTTTAATAGTTTGATTTCGGCGTTAAGTAATCTCGACATTAACCAGTTTTGTCCATTTTAGAACTTTTTTCAATGCGACTTTCGTGCATACAGGGGTGTTTCTTAGGGTTTTAGAGTCGTAGACAGCAGCTTTGACGAGTTTCGTTGTGGCACAACTAGTTGCGTGCATCCAGTAATGTTTGTTGTTGTTGTTGTTTAAATGGTCGCGCAGAGCTCATTAGAGCGTTGACGCGATACTGACGAGTTTCATGTACTTTAGAGACTGCTGCGCAGCGAGTTTCATGCATCCAGTGATTTTTTTTTGTTTAAATGGGCGCACAGCCCTCATACGTACGTTAGTGACTGCGGCATTGACGAGTTTCGTGCACTTTAGAGATTTCTGCACAGCGAGTTTCGTGCACTTTAGAGATTGCTACACAGCGAGTTTTGTGCACTTTAGAGATTTCTACACAGCGAGTTTCGTTGATTTTTTTGGTTTAAATGGGCGAGCAGCGCTCATACGTACGTTAGTGACTGCGACATTGACGAGTTTCGTGCACTTTAGAGATTGCTGCACAGCAAGTTTTGTGCACTTTAGAGATTGCTGCACAGCGAGTTTCGTGCACTTTAGAGATTGCTACACAGCGAGTTTCATGCATCCAGTGATGTTTTTTTTTTGTTTAAATGGGCGCGCAGCGCTCATACGTACGTTAATGACTGCGGCATTGACGAGTTTCGTGCACTTTAGAGATTTCTACACAGCGAGTTTCGTGCACTTTAGAGATTTCTACACAGCGAGTTTCGTGCATCCAGTGATGTTTTTTTTTTTGTTTAAATGGGCGTGCAGCGCTCATACGTACGTTAGTGACTGCGGCATTGACGAGTTTCGTGCACTTTAGAGATTTCTGCACAGCGAGTTTCATGCACTTAAGAGATTTCTACACAGCGAGTTTTGTGCACTTTAGAGTTTTCTACACAGCGAGTTTCGTTGATTTTTTTTTGGTTTAAATGGGCGAGCAGCGCTCATACATACGTTAGTGACTGCGGCATTGACGAGTTTCGTGCACTTTAGAGATTGCTGCACAGCAAGTTTTGTGCACTTTAGAGATTGCTGCACAGCGAGTTTCGTGCACTTTAGAGATTACTACACAGCGAGTTTCGTGCATCCAGTGATGTTTTTTTTTTGTTTAAATGGGCGCGCAGCGCTCATACGTACGTTAGTGGCTGCGGCATTGACGAGTTTCGTGCACTTTAGAGACTGCTGCACAGTCAGTTTCTTGTGTCCTATGATTTTTTGTTGTTGTTGTTGTTGTTTCGTTTTAATATTCGCGCAGCGTTTAAGAATCATCTTTGGAACTGTTCACGTCGTTAATTGTCTGCCGAAAATTTCGTGTTTTGATTCGTGAGAATTTTTATGTTTCTGAAAATTCAGTTCGTTCGAGAGTGCTTGTCACTAAAATCGCCAAAATCCAGTGTCTGGTTTGGTTTAGGATTATGTCATTAATATTTGAAAAGAATGCGTTATAATTATTAATATTCTAATATTAAAAAGATTATAACATGCTTTCATTGTACATTTCTATAAAATAGCAATTAAAATCATCATAAAAAAGTAAAATTGAAGAAATAGTACTTTTATTATAACCTTTGTCTAAGTTTATAAGTATAATATCACTTTAACATAAATACCAAGAAAACAACTCGCCGAAACCATGTAGGGATTTTTTGATTTTTTTTCCCCATTTCATTACTCAGTCTAAGTTTTAACATTATTGCATTAAGCTGTCTCTATCCGCTACTGTTATTCTAGCTGCAACAATAAAAAATGATTTCAAATATCTAGAAATATATATTAGTGATAAAAATGAAATTTTTTTCTGGAATTCTTTGTATTATAAGTAATATTCTACATTTTTTGTCTTTTGTAATTTTACAAATCAAAGTCATTTATGTTTTTTCTTTAATACAGGGTGAGTCATAAATGCGAGCAAACTTTAAAAATTTATAACAAAAGAAGTAATGATTCGAAAATTTCTCGGTTTGCGCGAGTATGATCTGACTAATTTTGGCTTTTTTTTTCTCACGTGTAAAAAAATATTCCAAAAGTAACCGATAGAGGGCTCTTACACGCAATACTGGGATTTTTTTTGCAAATCAAGCAAACACAAATAGACAATAAAACAAATCAGAATTAAAATGATATTTAAGGTAGTAAAAAATGTTCAACATGCGAAACTTTTGCGATGCAATATTTGTGAATTTCCCATTCTAGTAGAAAAGTTAAACCACTAGCGCTCAATCTGGTAACGATAGCATGCTGCCGATATCGAATGACGAATCCATCTCTAGCTATGTATTATTTTGCTAGACTGGTATGTATAAAACGCCTCATTTGGACGTCAGAACGCCCTCTATCGATAACTTTTGAAATCATTTTTTATTATACGTTGGAAAAAATCCAAAATCCGTCTGATCATATTCGGGCGAACCAAAAATTTTTTCGAGCATTACTTCTTTTATTAATGATTTTTAAAGTTTGCACGAATTTCTGACGCACCCGGTATTTTAGACAATTAAAATAAAAATGAGAATTAAATAGCCGACATTGTTAGCAGCAGTATATTTATTACTAGCTGACACACCCGGCGTTTCGTTGGTCCGTGATAACCGGATGCATAAAAAAATCCATACAATTGACAAAAATGAAAAAAATCGATTCTAAAAGCATAAAATCTCGAAAACTTGTTAAATACACTGCTCAAAACAATTAAAGGATATTGCAGTTTTAGGGGGATTTTGTATCTGGGAAACTTTTTAGCTGATTGATACATGGTCGACAGACATAGTAGGTTATATAAGAATAAATTACACATGTTTGGCAGAAAAAAATGCATTTTATTGCGCATTTGTGTACAAAAGGAAAAAAACACAATCTGTGCATATGAGAAAAAAAGAATAAGAAAAGGTGTTTTCTTCAAAGAAAATCATTTTCAGTAGGGGGTATGGTTTCCACGGGCGGCCAGCAACGTACTGCTCAAAACAATCACCTTTGAGGCATGGACTCAATGAGGCTATTAATGACGAGTTGGAGTATTCTGCCCCACTCTTCCAGAAGAGCTCTTTCCAGTTCTTGGAGAGTTTGTGGGGATTGTTGGCGGCCAGAAACTCGTCTTCCTAGAGCGTCCCAAACGTGCTCGATTGGATTCATGTCTGGAGAACACGCTGGCCATTCCATTCGAACGATTCCTTTCTCGAAAAGGAAATCCTCCACCAGGTTTGCACGATGTGGCCTGCAGTTATCGTCCATTAAAATGAAGTTATCTCCGATTGCTGCAGCGTAAGGGACTACAATATGTCTGAGGATCTCATCCCTATATCGGCGACCAGTCAGAGCTCCATCTCGAATGATGTAGAGGTCAGTGCACCCGTCAATGGAGATGCCACCATGCACCAACACTCCTCCACCGCCAAATCTGACACTTTCGTGCACGAACGCAGGATTATTCCTACTGCCACGATCCCTCCAGATGAAAATACGCCTATTATCCGGATGCACAGAAAAACGGGACTCGTCAGAAAACAGAGTATTGCTCCATTCATTTCTCCTCCAGTTGACATGCTCGGTTGCCCACTCCCTGCGGTCGCGACGATGCCTTGATGTTAATCTAACACATACCATCGGTCGGCGAGCATACAGACCTACAGCATGAAGCCGGTTTCGAACAGTCTGAGTTGATATCGTGGTGCCTGTAGCCGAGCGAAGGTGTTGTTGGAGAAGAGTAGCGTTCATGTTTCGGTGTCTCCGAGCTTTTAACGCTAAATACCGATCTTCATTGAGCATTGTTGCCCTTCTACGACCTTGCCCTGGTCTTCGGCCTGCACATCCACTCTCCAAAAAACGGTTCCAGATTCTGGAAATGACGCTTTGTGACACTCCAACGGCTTGCGCTACTTCGGCTTGAGTTTGGCCCCCTTCTAACCTACCAACAATTCTCCAAGCTTCTGAATCTGTCAAATGACTTCACTGAGACATCGTACTCATCGAAACAAAACAATCACTGAATGCCGATCATCCTTGTCTTCATTCTCTTTTATCCAGTTGAAAGTCAAATTTCATTCGCTGCCGCTGAAGTGACGTTTTTGATGTCGGAATCAAAATTTGCATACTCCACAGTTTGAAAACCAGAAAAATTTGCATTTGTCATTCTCTTCTTCTATTTTCGGCAAAAAAAAATTCGTTTATATCTTTATTTTATATAAAACTTCAAATACCCTTTAATTGTTTTGAGCAGTGTATTACTTCCAAAATCGCACTATATATCGATGAAATTCAAAAATTGTACCACACAAATTTTAGATTATTTAGTTAAAAACTTGAAACAATTTTTCTTTTATGAATGTCATAAAATAGCCGCAAAATGCGAAAAAAATCCTAAAAATCACATTAAAAATTCAAAAATTGCAGCACGAATGCCGAATAAGCTTTATTGGAAAGAGAACTATTCTTAATACTTCGGGCTAAAAGAATGAAACCGTATTCCTTTGTCTAATACGGAAAAATCGTCTCAAAACAAAAAGAAAGTTAAACATCGATTAAAAAATTAAATTTTAAAAATCTAATCAAAAACTCGGGCTTCGATGCGCAAAACTTCATATACAGAAGTACCACTCTCCAAAATTTTTAACTCTACGAGCGAGGTCTTTTCAGAACAGCGCTGACACACTCACAAACTTCTATCTTTATTATTATAGATTACTCTGAATTTTCTAATTGACTCCTTTATTGCTAATTCGTAAATTTTATGTTTTTCGTCTTTTTTACATGCAATTTAAAAAGAGATAATACCATAATGCTTAAAAAACCCTATAATGTTGAAAAAAAGAAAAAAGAATCGATTCTAAAAGAACAAAAACTCGAAAAATCGTTACAAACTACTTCGAAAATTGCACTGAAAATCGCACTAAAAATCGATGAACTAAAAATTCTTTGCAGACAAAATTTAGTAAATTAAGCTAAAAGTTTGAAATTTTTTTTATCAATGTCAAAAATAGCTACAGAGGCGAAAAAATACTAAAAATCACATTAAAAAAATCGTTAAAAGTTCAAAAATCGCTGCACGAATTCCGAATAAATTCTATTGGAAAGAAAATTAAATTTACTATGCTGGGTTAAAAGAATGAAACCGTATTATTTTCTCTAATGTGGAAAAATCGCCTAGAAACATAAACAGAACGCTAAAAATTGACTAAAAAATTAAATAAATTACAATCTAATCAAAACATAAAAAATTGGGCTTCGAGGGGCAAATACTTTATTAGTACAAGGGGGAATGGTGATATCCCCTTTGCCCCCCACATTGATCCGCTGTCGGTTTGATATTATTTGATATGGTATGAAGAACAGTTTTGAACATAAAAAAAAATGTAGCAAAACTAAATAATAAAGTATACTTTTCAATATTATATTCATAAAACCTACCATAACTTTGTAATGGATGATGGCATAGAGTTGCAAATGATGTCTTTCGATTCATAATTAAAAAATACATGACTAACAATACTACCCTTCATATTCTTAATAACTCCTCCCACCACTTCTTTGATTAAAAATGCCTTTCAAGAGATTGCAAAACAACTGTATTTTTGCGGGACACATTCGATTTTCATTTCTAGCGCTTCTTTCACAAATTTTTGAGAGTGTCCATCAGTTATTTAACATGTAAATCCGCAGAACTGGAGCCTCGACATCAGCTCTGCAAGTTATTGTATTTTTAATGACAAATTACATAATATTCAACACCGTACAATTCACATTTTATTTATTTTTTAATTACACAAATATTTATTATATAAAACTCTTAGAAAGTTTCAAGAGAAATAAATAATAGAAGGAAATATACAAATGGAAATATTACCTTAAATTGAATTTCTTCCATCTAACTTTTATATAATTTAGAAATCTAGTGGTTTATAAATTTTGTTTCCGAAAAACAATTTTTATTTTTATTCAGGTAAAATCTTAATTAAATACATCCTTTAAAATTGAGTAAGAAAATCACTTATTGTCCGTTATTTAAAATTATAACATGCTTAAAGTGACAAGAAGAATTGCACTTCAGGGCACATAAATACCTTATATTTCCTTACTCGTCGCTCCCACAGGTGGAATGATTCAGGTGTTAATAAACTGATCTACATGTTATGCATAATCAGCAACTTTAATCAAATCAGTATTGATTTTTAAAAAAATTAATTTCGCAAAAAATTTAAAAATGAACTTAGTAAAACAAAATTTACGAGATCCAAGTTTAACGAAAGCAGATGCTCTAATAAAAAAATCATCTATGAATATCAACTATTTTATTGTTTTTTAAGCACCTTTTTCCACATTTTCAACTTAATTTATCGTAAAACATTTATATGCATTTAAATATCCTTTTTTTTCACTTTTAGCATGTTAAAAATTTAACTTAAATTCCTACAAACTACTTGAAAGCATTAACATACTAAAATCACCCCAAAATAGGCATATTTAGAGACCTTTAAATGCACTGGATAATCATTCATCCTCCGTTCCTTTGCTATTTGGCTAAATTACATCAATCACAGACTGTAAGGTATTTTTTGTGATAGAATTTTAATAATATATACATTAAATTAAAAAAATAATCTTACCAATTAACTATAAATTTGGTGCAAAGTTGTATTGCAGACCAGATTATTAAATATTAATTAATCTTTCACTTCCTCTGCCACACTCTGTGCTATGTTTTCCGCGATCATGATGAATAAATGGCTTATTTTTTAGAGGTTATGAAATACAATAGCTAGGTAACTGAGGATAGACGAACAATATATATATATGTAGTACGATTAAAAAACTAGGGTACAGCGGCCATTCTTGACAACGAAAGCACGTGCCTAAAGAAAAACTGTTTGAAATGTATCCTCTGAACCCTCTTCTACTTGATCATGTTGGTTTATCCTATGTCATGTGACCGAACCGCATGCGCACCCGTTATCTATCGAAGTTAGTTACCTCTGCTCCGCAACGTAAGAAATACAGTAGACTCCCTCAAATCCGCACAGCCTGGGACCAGAGGTTTTGCGGATTTTAGAATTTTGCGGATTTCTGGTCATTGCTTTGTTTACATTTTTTAAACAGTGATTTGAATGTAATTAATAATGAAATGAAAATAATAATGAATGCTTACAATATACTAAAATATTAAAATAAGTCATAAATTAAAATGATAGAAATTTAGATAATTTTTAAAATGATTAAAATATTAAAAACAAAGGTCAGGTTAATAATCAATAATGTACAATTAAATATTCATTATAAAAATGAAATGTGGTTTTCCTAAATTATTCAATGAAACTTGCCTCATAAAGGTACATTACTAATTCACATGAGGATAATAAAATAATGAAGCTTTATTCCAGGTTTAGCCAGACTTAATAACTAAAAAAGCTTGATTAATACTTAAATATGTTTTGTGAGATTGTGATTACCAATGATATCAGCAATATCTTTATTTTTTCTGAAATAAATTATTCTTTCTTTGTGAAAAAACATGAATTCAATAATCTTAACAAAAATTACAAATTAAAAAATATATGGAATTAATATAAAACTAAAAAAGTCAAATTTAGTCCCAATATCTGAATTGAATGTTTCATTGTTTACATTCGTAAAATATGTGCGGATTTTAGAGAGTTGCGGATTTTAGGAGCGCGGATTTAAGGGAGTCTACTGTATGTCTTTTCTTGAACGGTATTGCAGCATTAAATTCTGTCACTGTTTAGATAAAACAAAAAATGGAGACTTTGAAAATGCCAAGAAAGGTGTACAATGAATCTACCATGGTGAGACTCTAGGTTTATAAATGGCATCGGCATTTTAAAGAGGGCTGAGAATCCACCAAAGACGATAAGCGCGTTTGACAATATTCGCAGCGACTACCAGGGGCGTGCGAAGAAAAAACTGTGCCCGGGGCAAAGTGCCAATTTGGTGCCCTCTCCTTTAACTTTTTCTTGTAAGAGCCCGAAAAATGACGTTAGTAGTATAAATTTGGCAAAACCCTAAATTTCCCCGCCCCCTTCGCCCCTCCCTCCTTTCGCACGGCGCTGGAGGCTACACACTGGTACCCTCTGTTTGACAACGCATATCGATACAACTGGAATAACAAGTCCTCGACAAAACAAGCACGAATGTGCTTCCACATCCCCCTATAAACAGGATATAGCCCCATGTGACTTTTACCTGTTTTAATAAATGAAAATCATTTACAAAGGACGCAATTTTTAGTCATCAGATGAGGTGAAAATAACATTACAGGCCTTTTAGGCGCAGGATATTGCGAAAACTATCGTCCAGCGGTGATTCCAGAAGTTATAAAAGCACTAGAAGAAATTTAATATCGCCCAAAGTGACTACTTTGAAGGTGGATTTGTTTCGGTGCTGTGAAATATTCAAAGTAATGTTTTTTACAACTTGTCCTCGAACTTTTGAATCATACTATTTACATGTGTGATATCAAATATATAAATTAATAAAACATATTGTTTTATTTTATTGGCAAACATGCATAAAATTTTACCAAAAATTATATATATAAATTTTAAAAAATGACAAAAATCTTGACAATATTTCAAAGTAATAGGAATAATTTAAAAGTCTAAATGGGAAATTTTAGCATCCGTGCTTTGTCACGTCACTTAAAAAATTAAACAGATGCATGATCCTCTTTGAACAAATGGGAATTTGAAAATAGTCTGTATTGCCGTATAAAAAGCAGTATGGTGAAAAATATATTTTTTTATATTTTCAGAAATAATGAACTAAATATAGCAAAATCTATACAACTAAATCGGATATCTCACCAACATGAATTGCCTGATTACCGCACAGGCCAACGAGCCGTGGCCTTGGGCCCACTGCTGAGAAGGGCCCAAATTTAATAAAGTGATTATAAAAATGTTTTTTTAAATGCAATTATTTTCTCAAAAACCGAAAACAACTTTGTTTAACTTGGCAAACGGATGATAATCTAATTATAATCCTGCAAATATCCCCCCGGGAGAAAAAATCTAGCTACTATTATATTGTGAAGGGGCCCGAAAAAAGTGCTGGGCCCTGGGCTCAGTATAACCTTTATCAGGCTCTGCCAACATGCCATTTAATTTCAAGCTAATCAGACATTTTTTGCAGCAATTATTGCAGAACGGACAGATTAACAGATGAAAAAAAAAACTCTCTCTTTGTATCACCATAGTAAACCTTTACTGACATTTCAGGAAAAAAGCACTCTTTTTTGCCTGTACTATCATAAAACACTAAAGTTTTAACAAAATATTTTAGTTGCTTTCTCCGCATATTTAATATGATATGATTTTTATTAAAAAATCCTCAAACTTTTGACTTTGAATTTATTTATTTTTTTAAATTAATTAAAAACTAGCTATGCTCCATGCGAGCAGCAACGGCGGCCATGAATGAGCGATGTTTTTTTTTACTGTGTTTATTTGTGTGCATTATGAATATTTGAACAAGAGCGGAAAAAAGAGCCACGGAAAAAAATTATTTTGTTATATTAATATTTTAATTATTAAATTATATAATATATATATAATACGTAAATATAAATAAAATATTACTCCATAAGTTTATAATATTAATAAAAATATACATTATGTATAGTTAAAACTACAAATAATATTAAGATGTAAATTTAAAAAAAATAAAAATAACATAAATATTATTATTGTATTATACAATATATTGGGTTGGGGAAAAAGTAATTTCGCTTTTTTCTCGTATTTTTCAAAGTGAATTTATTCATATAAATTTAAAGAACTAATCAATAATATATGTGCCGTTTTGTTCGATGACCTTTTGCTATTTTTCTGGTAAAACCATAATTCCGTCACTGTAGATCTTTTTAGACTCTTGGACAAAAAACTGAACAAGGTGATTTTCACAAGCCTCTTTTGAAGCCAGCTTAAACCACTAAGAAAGTTCTGCAGAGAGGTGGACAGGTGGTAATCGGTCGGTGCCAGGTCCGGACTATATGGTGGGTGCATCAAAATCTCCCAACCAAGTTCTCTAAATTTTTGCCGAATGACTAAAGATGTGTGTGGTTTAGAGTTGTTGTCATGGAAAAAAATGCCTTTCCTATTGATCAATTCTGGTTTTTTTAATCGCCTGCTTCAATTGCATTATTTTTTCACAGTAGATAGTTGAATTAATGGTTTGACCAAGTTCGAGCAGCACATGATGGACAATTTCCTTCCAATCCTTCCAAATAATCAGCATCACATTCCTTGACGTCAATCCGGGATTTGCCACTGTTTGTGAAGCGTCTCTGGACTTCGACCACGATCCATTGTTGTCGTACGTGATCCACTTTTCATCAGCCGTAATCATTCGTTTAAAAAATGGCTCGATTTCGTTCCGTTTCAATAGCAATTCACAGAAATGAAAACTCTGTCTATTAGATTTTTCAATGTGACATCATGGGGAACTCAAATATCGAGTTTCTTTTGGTATCCAATCTTATGTAAATTGTTCAAAGCTGTTTTATGGTTGATGTTTAGCACAATAGTAATGTTGCGGGAAGAAATACGTCGGTCCACCTCGCTTTTTAAAAATAATTCAGATTTTTTCAACGATTGGCCGAACAGGGCGAGATTCATCTTTAACATAGAAATTTCCGGAACGAAAAGTAGCAAACCAATTCTGACATTGGCGTTTATTTAAACACTGATCACCATAAACATCATATAATTTTCGATGAGCCTGCGCCGCATTTTTCCCTTTTCGGAAGTAAAAAGCAAAATGTGTCGAAAATGATCTTCTGGAATCTCCATTCTTTAAACGCAATAACTTTTGACTGATTAAACAGATGACGGTACTTTCATATTTAAAATTTTCTAAGGACTGTTACCTTTCAAACGCTATATAGTATGGCTTAATTGAGTAAGTATTACTCGAGCTATGCAACTTTAAATCATCTATTGGGAAAAAACGAAATTACTTTTTCCCCAACCCAATAAAACTTAATATATTTTAAAAACATATGAACTTAATATATATACATGTAATAAAATAAAAAAAAATTGCGCCATTTTTGTTCTCTCTTAGCTTCAATTCTAAATTTGTGGAACATATTTCAGTCTTAGTTTCGTAACTTGTAATAGCTAAAATTCTTTTTCTTACTTTAGTTATTAATAAATTATTTCTTGCTTCTCAAAAAGGCGGGAGGTATTTCGTAAGCTTTTTACTTTGTGGAATATTCCTGGGATTTTAATTTTATTTTTTATTTTTAACATCGCGTGACAGGTGTTACTACGCGTTGCTAAAGGGCTTGTTCTTCCGAGGAAAAAATATAGTTCTTGCCAAGGACCGCCTGCTACGACCAATTAGAATTGATCATTTTTGTCCTTTTGAGGCTCGAGTTCATCCTAATTGGATTTTAAAAATGATTGACGCGGAGTAGGAGGGCGCTAGTTTTGTCGTGAAAATGATTATTTTCATTTGGCTTTTCAGGAGGTCAGAATGCATCTCTCCTTTAAACTATTCGGAAGCCATGTCATTTTTTCCGAGAATGTCGAACGCCGAGAATGTTGCAGCTTAGTGAGCGAAGGCCGTAGTGATAGTGATGTGTGGAACGGTGATCTGTGGAGTAACTTAAGTTCGTGCTCTAAATAATAAAGAACTAAAAAACTGATTTCTTGCATTGTTATTGGAGAAACTCCTACGAGAACAAATCCATGGCTTATCCACTTACCAGAACGACTGCTCATCCCACTATTGAGTCTTATTGAATAGTAGTATTCTACAAGCTTATACACTATTATAGAACATCGCCGTCGTTTTATTACATTTTAGCCGGTAGGATGGAGATGAACCGGCGTTCGATTTTTGAATAAGAATTATCGAGCTCATCAACTACAAAATGAACCTTTGTATGAGAATTGCTTCACAACGCTGTTTGTGTTTGCCATGTTCGATGAACGATTACTCGGTGAAACATCTGTTGTGATAATTTTGTTCTGAGACGCATCTAGATCTACGAAGTAATGCCCATGATGTTACATGCAATGATAAACCTTTCAGCTGTGAAAAAGATCGTGTTATGAAGTCTTGTTTGTGGTTGTGTTCGGCATTTGCATCTACAAATCCTGTGTTTGTGAGATATCCCTTCAGTATTTTTTTATACATAATTAACATCTACGAAATCATTTACTGATTATTTAATCCAAGGAACACCTGCACGACAAATTTCAACATCATTTGCTTTTATTTATTTATTACTGTATTTTCTAGGTAAAAGTGCAGAAAACTAATAATATTTTGATCAATTTTCATTTCATAATAAATGAACACTTCATCACGATTGCGAAACCACGGTTGATACCATCGGTAATATAAGCTAATTGAAATTTACACCTGTGAGTCGTATCTACGAAGTGCTTTATTTTTGTTTACTTTAATAAATTTTAGGTATTTGAACAAGACCACATCGAGGTGTCTGTCAGTTATTATTTATTATTTCATTTGTTTATTGATTAAGAAATTTTAATTATAATTTCTTTGTTTAAATTCTTGATTTTTTTAATTTTTATTACAGATATTAAAAAATAAATTTGTTCTTAATTTATAATTAATTGAAATTTTCTGCTCATAGAAATTTTATTTAGTTTTAAAGGTTTTTTTTAATACGAAAGATGGATTATTTTGTTCTTAAAAAATTCTCTGTTGCTAAATTTATTTTCAATACGTAAAGAAAAGTATTTTTGTTCTTAAAATTATTTGTTATTTCCCATGTATGGAAAACCGATATTTATTATTTTATTACTTATTTATTTATTATTTATTTATTTCACATGAATTCAAACAGAATTGATTTATTTATTATTTATTATTTTTATTGTTATTTATTGAAGTATTTGAAGTATAGTAATTGAATTTTAATAATTGAAGTATAGCATTTAAATATTTTCCATATGAATTATCCTTCTTTCATGTTATTAAGATCAGTATTAGTAAAAGAAGAAAAAATGTCAGAAAATAAACTTGATATGGTCCCTTTTGACTTTGAGTGAGGCATGGACATTTTTAAGTGGTTTAAACACTTTGATAATGAATGTTCTGGAGAAAAAAAAGATAATGAGTGGAAAAAACAAAGTCTTTCAAAATATTTAAAGGGGGAGGTGCGAAAAGCTTATATAAATGATTGTTTGGAACCTCCTCCTACTAATAATATTTGACAATTATTTATCCCTGGATATGTGGGCAATAACAAAGTGTATTGTGTGGTTGATAGTGGATCAACTGTCTCAATTTTACCCCTCAAATTTGTTCGATATTTAAATGGTAATTTACATAATGTTACCCCTATTACTGTTAGACAGGCACAAGGAACTCTTACAAATAATAAATCTTGTCTATTGCGTATTAAATTTGGTAATATAAAGAGATATGTTAATTTTTTAGTAAGTAAGCTTGATTTGGACTATGCTATTTTAGGTTTACCTGATTGTGCCAAATTTAAATTGAAAATTGATTGTGCAAAAAGCCAGGTGTTACAAGACAATATTTCGTTAAACCAATATGTCAACATATCCAGTGATAACTTAGAATTGCTTCATTTTGATATTATAAAAAATGATACTACTGTGCAACCCGATTATGAAAATACTATAACTCCTCAATCCTTGCCGCGAACTAATAATGATGATTATAATCTATTGGGGAATCTGAATGCTATTCAAAATAAAAATGTAAGGGAACTTTTAAGGGATTATTTAGATATTTTTGCAAAAAATAAATATGATGTAGGGAGAATTAATATTGAACCTCAGCGTATTTATCTTAAATCTGACCTACCAATATCTTTGAGGCCTTATCGTACATCCACTGCTGATGAAAAAGAAATATCTCAGCAAATCCAATCCTTATTAGCTGCTGGGTTAATTAAAGAAAGTTATAGCCCATATTCTTCTCCAGTTACGTTAGTAAATAAACGAGATGAAGGCAAAAAAACCCGAATGTGTGTTGATTACCGAAAATTAAATTCTATTATGAAAAATGACGCTGAACCTTTGCCCCGAATAGATGAAATTTTAGACAAATTAAGTGGTGCCCAATATTTCTCTACACTAAATTTAGCCTCAGGCTATTGGCACATACCTATTCACCCAGCCGATTCCGAAAAGTTAGCCTTTACTACTAATTGTGGGCTCTGGGAATGGAATGTTCTCCCCTTTGGTGTAAAGGTAGGCCCCCCAATTTTAAACAGGACAATTAGAAGAATTCTTACAAAATATAAAATAGACTTTGCTTGTTATTATTTTGATGATATAATTATTTTTTCTAAATCAATAGATGAACATATACAGCATCTCATCCAAATTTTTGATTTATGCCGAATAGAAAATATTAAATTAAAATTATCTAAATGTACTTTTGCTCAAAAACAAATCAATTTTCTAGGGTATGAAATCCAAAATGGAACTTTAACTCCAGCTAATACTAATATAGAAACAATTAAAAAATTAAAACCTCCTACTAATACTAAAGAATTACAAAGATTTCTTGGTTCTATAAATGTGTATCATAAATTTATTGACAAATATGCGGAAATTAGACACCCCCTAAATAAATTACTTAAGAAAGATACTATTTGGGAATGGAATACTGAATGTCAAAACTCTTTTCAAAAATTAAAAGATGCCCTCATTGCTAAACCAATTTTAAAGATTTATGACCCAAATTTACCCCCACACATGTTTGTTGACGCTTCTCAGGTAGCGGTAGGTGCAGTTCTTAAACAACCCGACCATAATAACTTTTTACATCCAATTGCTTATTTTTCTAGAGGATTGAGAGGTTATGAGAAAAATTACTTCATTACCGAACTAGAGTGTCTTGCTATCATTGATACTTAAGATAAATTTTATCATTACTTTCACGGTGTACAATTTACCATCCATACTGATCATGCATCTCTTGTTTGGTTAAAAAATGTCAAACATTTAAGAGGTCGATTATTTAGGTGGTCATTGAAGTTAAGTATGTTCGATTACAAAATAGAGTACTTAAAGGGATCTACAAATGTCGAAGCCGACATGTTGTCCCGAAACCCTTTTTCTCATTTTTGTAAACCCCTTACTTTTCTTCTTGACGTTAAAGAGATTATTGAGATGCAAGAAAAAGAAAATGTGTGTGGATCAAATTATATTAATGACAATGGACTGATTATAGTTAAAAGAAAAGGTTTTCGTAAAGTGGTAGTTCCTATGATCCCTAAGAAAAAAATTGCTTAGTGTTGCTCATGAACAGTTTGGTCACCCTGGTGTTCAAAAAATGCAAAATTTAATTTCTCCTAACTATTATTGGCCAGATATGACCCAAGACATTACTAACTTTGTTAAATACTGTGATATTTGCCAGAAAAATAAAAAACCTAGACAGAAAAAATTTGGCTTATTACAAGCTATGCCCACTACAGATCAACCTTTTGACTGTCTGTCTGTTGATACTGTAAGAGGGTTCAATTATTATAATTTCCAAAAAAATATCTCCATATTATAATAGACCATGCCACAAGATATGTTTGGGCATTTCCTTCCAAAAGTGTCACTACAGAAACTTATACAAATTGTCTGAAACAAATCTTCAATATCAAAATCCCTCAACAATTATTCTGTTTTAGTAAGATTTCAAGTGTACAGTCCCCTCACAAAATACTTAGTGACAGGAATGCTGCTTTTACTTCTTCAAGATTAAAAAAATTCCTGTGAAATCATAATATTAAACAACGTTTGACCACTGCCCATCATCCACAAACGAATGGGAAATGTGAAAGAGTAAATCAGACAATAGTAACTAGATTAAAATGTAAAGTTAACTCCACTACCTCTAAAATTCCCTGGACTAAGCTTTTAACTGAGGTAATTAATGAATATAATAATACACCCCATTCTATTACTAAATTTCCACCTGCTTACTTGCTTTTTGGCCAATTACCCTATGACTCCCCCTTACAACAAAATTATTATCCCCCTGTTCATGAAGCACTTAAAATTGCTAAAGCAAGAACTGACGAATTTCATTTAAAAAAATAAAAGATATTATGATAAAGATTATATCGAACCAAAATTTAAAATAGGAGATCTAGTTATCTATGAAGAATTTCAGTACCCTAATACTAGAAAGTTATCACAAGTATTAAGTGGCCCTTATAAAATTCTTAACAAATTATCCGAAGTAAATTTTGAAATTGATAGGCAAAACCAGTTCAAAAGTTCAGAAATAGTACATGTATCTAAATTAAGGCATTATTATTCCCCTGATAAATTTAAATTAAGTCATGAGCAACTACCCCTAATCAACAACAACAAACTCAAGTAAAAACTGTAGCTTAGACTATATCTCTAGTTTATCATTTTATAATTTTTTTTCTCTTAAACAGTAAATTTCTTTCCATATTTTAATTCAGATAATATCTTGTAATTCTTACAGAATGGCAATGATATCTCTTGACTGCAGCGAGAGTATCACTTGTCTGGAAATTTTTATATTTGTTTGTTTATGCCGGCGTAGACGAACAAAGTGGAAATTTTTTATTCTGTACTGAATTACCCTACTTAGAATAATATAATAACAAATAAATATTTAAAAATATACAAATATTTTTTTCAACTGAACCTATTTGTAATATTAAATTTAAGCTATCAATTAATAAATTAATTATTTGCCAAGTAACAAAATTTTTATCACTTTATTTTATTTTTTTTTTCTTTCTCTCTTTCTTTGCTGCTGCATTTCAGTCCATGTCAATTAGAATTTAATTTTGTTTCTTTTTCTCTTTCCTACTTGGATCTTGCAATGTTTTATCACACCGAGAGAATATTTAATGCGTAATTATCTGACATGAATTGACATTAATAATCTTGTCTTTTATTTTTATTATTTATTAATATTTCTTTTAAAGAGTCTCAGTAGTTTGAAGGTCACGTGCATTCTCAAAAATGAAATGAATTTTAATTTATTTTTATTTTATATTATTTTATCATCTTATTTTTAATTTTTTTTACATATTCCTACTTAATCCTGTACTCGATTAACAAGATTAAGTAGATGATTAAATAATTGCTTATATTCTTTATTCTATTCCACTTCTCTCTATATTTCATCCCAAATGCCTGAGATGAGATAAACGAGATTAAGTATTTAAAGAATGCATTTTGTGATATTTATTATTACTTATTAAGAGATTTACTTATACCCATTATGAGATTTACTTATACTTATGATATTTATTATTATTGATATTTTTCCTTATTATGTTTCTTACTTATATTGTTTATTATTTACATTGTTAAAATTTATTATTACTATATTATAAAATGTCTTATTATATTGAATTTGGACAATTAATAACGATATAATTAGACCTCCTTGAAAAGAGGCAATGGACTATACCACTCCAAATATGACTCTTGGACAATTAATAAGATATAATTAGACTTCCTTGAAAAGAGATCATGAACACTCCAAATATGACTCTTAAATGGATTTTTGAAACAAACTTTCAACATTGATTTCAAGAAAGTTCTATTAAATTCTTTCATTTCTAGATTTGACATTGTTAAAAAAATAATTCAACGTTATTGTTTTTCATTTTTATGTTATTACTATGGGTAATTGCTTATATTTTCAAATTACTTTATGATGTGTACTTTAAAGAAGATTATATCTTGTATCTGTACTGATGCCTATTTTATTGTATTTAAATTTAAAGTTATTCCACGCATCACCTTAGTGTTCTTAAATTTGAATTCTGTATTTATATAAAAAAGAGAAATTAATTTAAATTTTTTTTAATTTAGTATCTAATTATTATTACTTATATCAACAACTTCGTGAGCTAAGTCTGCATCATCTCCCTTTCTGTGAAATTGCAGGTCTCAGACCTACTTTTTCACCCGTCTTTCTGGGAGGGGGGATTTGTAATAAAATAAAAAAAAATTGCGCCATTTTTGTTCTCTCTTAGCTTCAATTCTGAATTTGTGAAACATATTTCAATCTTAATTTCGTAACTTGTAATAGCTAAAATTCTTTTTCTTACTTTAGTTATTAATAAATTATTTCTTGCTTCTCAAAAAGGCGGGAGATATTTCGTAAGCTTTTTACTTTCTGGAATATTCCTGGGATTTTAATTTTATTTTTTATTTTTAACATCGCGTGACAGGTGTTACTACGCGTTGCTAAAGGGCTTGTTCTTCCGAGGAAAAAATATAGTTCTTGCCAAGGACCGCCTGCTACGACCAATTAGAATTGATCATTTTTGTCCGTTTGAGGGTCGAGTTCATCCTAATTGGATTTTTAAAATGATTGACGCGGAGTAGGAGGGCGCTAGTTTTATCGTGAAAATGATTATTTTCATTTGGCTTTTCAGGAAGTCAGAATGCATCTCTCCTTTAAACTACACGGAAGCCATGTCATTTTTTCCGAGAATGTAGAACGCCGAGAATGTTGCAGCTTAGTGAGCGAAGGCCGTAGTGATAGATGTGTAGAACGGTGATCTGTGGAGTAACTTAAGTTCGTGCGCATTGTTATTGGAGAAACTCCTACGAGAACAAATCCATGGCTTATCCACTTACCAGAACGACTGCTCATCCCACTATTGAGTCTTAGTGAATAGTAGTATTCTATAAGCTTATACACTATTATAGAACATCGCCGTCGTTTTATTACATACATATATATTTGTTTATTTATTAATTATTATTATTATTAATACTTATATATAATTGTAGATGTTAAACAGTATTATATAATGGTTATATGTATATATATATACAGAATGTCCCTAAACTCATGGTATATACGCTAGGGGGTGATAGAATACATCCAGACGAGTAATAGTAAATATTCCTATTTACTATTCCTATTTCCTACCAAGGGTCCCAAACGTTTTCCAAAGGAGATAGCCGCCATTAAAGTTTGGGGTCCAAAATTTCAAATACACATAAAAAACGGACAAATTGGTCGATTGATTTGCGATATTCACTAAAACTATTATTTATGTTGGTATTTTCTTGAAAATAAATTATAAAGATAAATTTCGAAAAATGCCGATAGAGGGCGCTTTAGACATTGGAGTAATGAACAACTATTTTTTACGTTATTTTTTTGCATCTAATTAAGTGTTTTCGTAAACTTAGACTTAAACTTAAATTTTGAGCTCAAAATCTGAATAGTTGGGAGTCGTTAAGTAGCACAAACTGAACTGTGTTCAGAGGGCTGAAATTTCAAATGATTATAAAAAACGGAAAAATTGGGCGATTCGTTTGCAGTTTAAAATAAAACTATTCTTTAAGTCAGTATCTTCTTAAGAATAAATTTTAAAGATAAATTTAAAAAAATTCCGTAAGAGGGCGCCTTAAATTTCAGAGTAACCAACAAGTAATTTTAATCGTTGTTTTTTGTATCTATTTAAATGCTTTTCAAAACTTGTTAAATATTTTCCAAATCTTAGCTTTAAACTTAAATTTTGAACTCGCATTCGAAATCGTTGGGAGAGGTTAAAAAGCGCAGATTGAAGTGTGTTCAGGAGTTGAAATTTAACCCCCTCCCTCCCCCCTCGAACAACACAGTTCACTTTTGCGCTACTTAAACATTTGCAACGATTCAGAATTTGACCTCTAAATTTAAATCGAAGCATTTGAAAGCATTTAATGAGATTTTAAAAAATAACGGTTAAAAATAGTCGTACGCTACTCCAATGTATAAGGCACCCTCTATCCGCATTTTGTGCAATTTATATTTAATATTTATTATCAAGAAAACACTGATTTAAAGAGTAGTTTTAGCAAAAAATGCAAACGAATCGACCGTTTTTATAATCGTTTGAAATTTAAACCCTCTGAACACAGTTCAGTTTGTGCTACTTAACCACTCCCAACTATTCAGATTTTGAGACCAAAATTTAAGTTTAAGTCTAAGTTTACGAAAACATTTAATTAGATGCAAAAAATAACGTAAAAAATAGTTGGTTGTTACTCCAAAGTCTAAAGCGCCCTCTATCGGCATTTTTTGAAATCTATCTTTATAATTCATTTTTAATAGAATACCGACATAAAGAATAGTTTTAGTGAAAACCGCAAATCAATCGGCCATTTTTTCCGTTTTTCATAATCATTTGAAATTCAAACGCTCTGAACACAGTTAAGTTTGTGCTACTTAACCACTTTCAACTATTCAGATTTTGAGCTCAAAATTTAAGTCTAAGCTCACGAAAGAATTTAATGAGATGCAAAAAATCACGGCATTAAATAGTTTTTCATTACTTCAAAGTCTAAAGCGCCCTCTATCGGCATTTTTCGAAATTTATCTTTATGATTTATTTTCAAGAAAATACCAACATAAAGAATAGTTTTAGTGAAAACCGCAAAGCAATCGACCAAATTTTCCGTTTTTTATGTGTATTTGAAATCTTGGACCCCAAACTTTAATGGCGGCTATCTAATTTGGAAAACGTTTGGGGCCCTTGGTATCCTATTTGCTATTACTCCTCTTGGTGTCTTCTATCACCCTCTAGCGTATATACCATGAGTTTAGGGACACCCTGTATATATATATATATATATATATATATATATTACGTGAATATAAATTAAATGTAAAAGAATGAAAAATATATAAAATCATCAATACTCATTACTTATACATTAATAAAATAAAATATGTAAATAAAAATAACATATTCAGTTATCTTATTTATATACAGGGTGAATCATAAATATCGAAACAATAGGCTATCTCCTTAAATATTGCCCTTAGATCCATACTTCCAATTGCAAAAATTCATAAAAAAATGTGAAATTTTTGATAAGATAAATTGCGATTCCATGGGGGGGTCTAGTTGAAAAGTTAGGAAAATTAATTTTTATAGGGCCCCCGTAGGACAAAAATTCCAATTAGGAAAACTTTCCTGATTCAGTCCTGAATAAGAGACAAAAAGTTGCATCTTCATATCTCCAAAATTCGCAAAGTTATAGCCGTTTAAAAATTTCATCAGACTTTATAGGATTAGACACAAATTGAAATGCGCGCAATTCAAAAAACAATGTTACTTTAACAGTTCTAGAAAATGCGTAAAAAATCAATTTCTTGAGTTAGAATTTTGATTTTTTTCTTTTTTTTGTGATGGTTAGCCTTATAATTTGCTAAGAAAATCACATTCCAAAATTTCTCATACAATTTATAAAAGTTTCATGTGGTCAGTATTGGTTTAAATGGGACAATCAAAAATCGTTATAACTCGTAACATTATTTATCGGATTTCAATTTCTTTCCATTTAATTAAAGATGAAAATCTGATTTTAGTTTTGTTCCAAGGTTTTTTTATATTAATTTTAAAACTATTATAAATGTTTATTGAAAAAATAATATAACTTAAAAAAAATCATATTTTCAAAAGCAAACACTTTTTCAAAAGTAAACATTTTTTTCAAATTTGCCGAAACAAAACTAATGTAAAAAAATCAAAAATGACGTGTTTCAAGTTATTTTTTCTTTTAAAAATTCCTAACATTTAATAATTTAAAGACAAGAAATAGAGGATAAAAAATTCATTATGCAGAAAAACGAAGTGTATTGTTTAAATGTCTGTCAGTTATTTTAAAAAATGCTTTTTCTAAGATGCAGATTAATTCTTTTTTTTTCTTTTTAAATTTACCTATGACAACTTCAGGCTTTTTATCGTCCTCCAGAGGACGTTAAAAAATCTGTATTCTGGGCCCAGGTAGGGCCAGAACCGAGATGTTACTTTTTCTGAAGACCCGTCAGGCCGAGCTTAGCGTACTTTTCATAAAGGATGGTACTACTTCCTTCAACTTAGGCGCACTCTGGATGAAATTTTAAAAACCGGTCTCGACAAAACCCGTATTAAAATCACTGTCCATGGCTGACTTAATACGTGCATAAAATAAATAAAATTCAGCTCAATCGATTTTTTTACGAAAAACATACAGATTTTAAAATCTTTATTTCACAAAAAAAACTTTAAAATTCATTTTTTAAATAGATTATTCAAAGGCTAAGAAAATTAAATACAATAAAACAAGTGAAAAAAATCTGCCTATGACGGAATTCTGTCTTAAACGGAAAATATGTTGATCCATGCAAAATAATTGCAATAGTACCTGAAAAGAAAATAAGCTCCAATTACATCTTCTAGAGAGAGCATGTGTTTATAACGTATTTTTTTCCCTATGTGATTCCGTCTTAAAAAGTTTTAGTGTATAACATTTTTCAGAATCTCCCAACGCATGGGATATGGATAAACGATATTAAAATATAAGTGAAACATTGACATATAAATAGAGATTCATTGATAAAGTAAATATATTACAGCCTTTGGCGCTTCTTTAATAATAAAAAGTATAAATATAAAAAACGAAAAGCTATTAAAGAATTTTTTGGTCAGAATTCCTCCATTTGAAACAGTTTTTCCCACGCCGAATTAAAAAACTATGTAGGAATTTGCGACTGAACCGAGCTATGATTTAAACTATTTTCCAGGAACGGTCAGGGTTATGATGTTGACATTTTTTCAGGCCTCGTCGAACTTTTCCCCCTATGGGTCTGTTTGGGACCTGACCTAGATATTTTGACCCGGGCAGACGTCTGGTATACCAATTTAGCGCAAAAACTATACGCTGCTATTTTATGTCCAAAGAAAAAGCGCTATCTTAAATCGATTTTTATTAAATTGCATTTTGTGAATGTTCCCTAACAAGCGTTGAAATTGAGTGAAGAAATCACAGTTTAGAGGCAGAGAAAAGTGGTGTAAGTCAGGAATTTTTGAGGATTTTGGAATTTAATATCTCTGTGGGATTTTTAGACACGGAGATGAAATTTGTTTTGTTCAATTTAGGGATGGATAAGGAATAATTTCCTAATCGGGAATTTTTCCCTACGGGGGCCGTATAAAAATTTAATTTTCGTATTTTTTCAAATAGACCCCCACCCCCCATGGAGTTGCAACTCATCTTATCAGAAATTTCACCTTTTTTTATAAATTTTTGCAATTGGAAGTATGGGTCTAGAGGCAATATTTGAGGAGATAGCCTATTGTTTCGATATTTATTACTCACCCTGTATATATATGGGATTTTAAGTGATTAACTTATGATCTAAGCAAAACTAATATTCTTGAAAATATAAAATGGTTTAATAGACATAAAATATATATGTAGCATTCAAATATAACAGTAGAACTGAATAATATTCAGCATAAACAAGCTTCCCTGAGATTTGCATTAAAAATCCATCAAACTCACCATCGCTGAAAATCTATAGAACAACTCGTTCTCTCCACGCCTCATCACATGAGTCTCGCTTGGGATATCACGTTCATTAAATCATTGAATTTATTATCTTTTATTGCTGAATACTTCATCCTTTATACCCACATATATATATATATATATATATATATATATATACATACAGGGTGTCCCAAAAGGACGTTTACAAACTTAACATGCTGGTCTGTCATATCATGATGATCAATATTAAATAGGAAACTGGGGGTCCCAAACGTTTTCCAAAGGAGATATGCGCCATTAAAGTTTAGGGTCCAAAAATTCAAATGATTATAAAAAACAGAAAAATTGGTCGATTCGTTTGCGGTTTTCACTAAAATTATTCTTTATTTCAGTATTGTCTTGAAAATAAATTATAAAGATAAATATAAAAAAATGACGATAGAGGGCGCTTTAGACTTTAGAGTAACGAACAACTATTTTTTACCGTATTTTTTTGCATCTCGTTAAAGGTTTCGTAAACTTAGACTTAAACTTAAATTTTGAGCTGAAAATCTGAATAGTTGGAAGCAGTTAAGTAGCTCAAACTTAACTGTGTTCAGAGGGTTTTAATTTCAAATGATTATAAAAAACGAAAAATTGGTCGATTGATTTGCGGTTTTCACTAAAACTATTCTTTATGTCGGTATTTTATTGAAAATGAATTATAAAGATAAATTTCAAAAATGCCGATAGAGGGCGCTTTAGACTTTGGAGTAACGTACAACTATATTTTACCGTTATTTTTCGCATCTCATAAATTTTTTTAGAAGCTTAGACATAAACTTAAATTTTGAGATGAAAATTTGAATCATTGGGAGTGGTTAAGTAGAGCAAACTGAACTTTGTTCAATGGGGGTGGGGAGGTTCAAATTTCAAATGATTATAAAAAACGGAAAAATTGTTCGATTCGTTTGCCGTTTTCGCTAAAACTATTCTTTATGTAAATATTTCCTTGAAAAAAAATTTAAAGATTAATTTTAAAAAATACCGTTAGAGGGCGCCTTAAACTTTAGAGTAACCAACAACTATTTTTAACCGTTATTTTTTGTATCTAATTAAATGCTTGTAAAAGTTCAAACTTAAATTTTGAGCTCAAAATCTGCATCATTGTGAGTAATTGAGTGCGGAAATTTGAAATGTGTTCGAGGGGTGGAGAGTGTAACATTTTAACTGCTGAACACTGTTCAGTTTCCGCTTCTTAACCCCTCCATCGATTTAGAATTTGAGCTCAAAATTTAAATCTAAGCATTTGCAAGCATTTAATTAGATACAAAAATAACGGTTAAAAATAGTTGTTGGTTACTCTAAAGTTTAAGGCGCCCTCTAACGGTATTTTTAAAAATTAATCTTTAAAATTTTTTTTCAAGGAAATATTGACATAAAGAATAGTTTTAGCGAAAACGGCAAACGAATCGAACAATTTTTCCGTTTTTTTATAATCATTTGAAATTTGAACCTCCCCACCCCCATTGAACAAAGTTCAGTTTGCTCTACTTAACCACTCCCAATGATTCAAATTTTCATCTCAAAATTTAAGTTTATGTCTAAGCTTCTAAAAAAATTTATGAGATGCGAAAAATAACGGTAAAATATAGTTGTACGTTACTCCAAAGTCTAAAGCGCCCTCTATCGGCATTTTTTGAAATTTATCTTTATAATTCATTTTCAATAAAATACCGACATAAAGAATAGTTTTAGTGAAAACCGCAAATCAATCGACCAATTTTTCCGTTTTTTATAATCATTTGAAATTAAAACCCTCTGAACACAATTAAGTTTGTGCTACTTAACTGCTTCCAACTATTCAGATTTTGAGCTCAAAATTTAAGTTTAAGTCTAAGTTTACGAAACCTTTAATGAGATGCAAAAAATAACGGTAAAAAATAGTTGTTCGTTACTCTAAAGTCTAAAGCGCCCTCTATCGTCATTTTTTGAAATTTATCTTTATAATTTATTTTCAAGACAATACTGACATAAAGAATAAATTTAGTGAAAACCGCAAACGAATCGACCAATTTTTCTGTTTTTTTATGATCATTTGAATTTTTGGACCCTAAACTTTAATGGCGCATATCTCCTTTGGAAAACGTTTGGGACCCCCAGTTTCCTATTTAATATTGTTCATCATGATATGACAGACCAGCATGTTAAGTTTGTAAACGACCTTTTGGGACACCCTGTATAAGTATACATAATATAAAATTATATAAATATAATAATATAGTTATATATAATAAAATATATTAAATATAATTATAATAAATATATTATATAAATAAATATTTATATAATATATAAATAATTATATATAATTATTATATTAATATTTTAATTTATTATTTATTTATTTTTATTTACCATGGTTAATAAAATATTATATTTTTTTAAATAGCTATTTCTAATAAGAATATTTTTTAATTTTATTTATTTAAACACATATTTTTATTTATGTACTATGAGTTAATAAAATATTATCATTTTCTAAATAAATAAATATTTGTTAATGAGTATCAATTTTAATATTTAATTTTAATTAGTTATACATTTATTTTTATTGATTAACTATGAATTAATAAAATAGTATCATTTTTTAAAATTAATCTTGCCAATGAAACTAATTTTTAATATTTAACTTTATTTATTTTTGCAATTATTTGTATTAATTTACTATCGGTTAATAAAATATATAATCATTTTTTAAAACCAATTCTTCTTAATAAAACGAAGTTTAACATTTAATAACATCTTAAAGTTAATAATTATAAAGAAATATCTATTTTAAACTTGTCGATAAATAAGAGCTAAAAATTAAAGTGGTAATGAAAAGTGTATTTTATATGTTCTGACCAGTCTTCAGATATTAATAGAATAAATAATGGGAATGTCAAATACAAAATGTTATTATTGTATTAATATACATCAATTCCATGTCACTTTTATAATGGTCATTTTTTCCCATGTCACCTTTTACACAGTAACACAATAAAAAAATTCGCTCATTCAAGGCCACCATTGCTGCTCGCATAAAGCGCAGCTAGTTTTTAATTAATTAAAAAATCTAAATACAAAGTCAAAAATTTAATGATTTCTTAATAAAAATCATACATCAACAAACAAAAGATTTCTCACCAGTATGAATTAACAGTAGGCTGCTTAAATGACACTATACAGAGAAAGGATTTTAGTGGATTAAAAATTATATCTGATACTTGAGTAAAATTCTTTTTTTAAACTCCTACGTTAAACGAATGCACACTTGAGACTGTTTATGTCCAGCGCCATATTGAAACGCCACACTTCAGCGGCGTATTGAAAAGGATTGCCTGAAATATGTACACGTAATTGCTATACCAATTGCACTACAATTAATTACACAATAATTGCACAACCACAACATAAAATGAAGTCTGTGGTATGCACAGTTTTTTTACAGGGACAGTCAAAAGTATTTTGTTGGATTATGGTCAAAGACAAAAAAGTTTTAAGAACATTTTGTTTATCACTACCACTTAATGGATGCTGTTAAAGATAACTTTTGAGAAACTTTCTTGTTGCATATCTTTCACAAATGTACATCAGTATGAATTAACTCATGTTCGCGTAAATAACTTTTATGAGATATATTCTTGTAGCATATCTCACAATAAAAAAGATTCTCGCCAGTATGAATTAAGAGATGTCTGCATAAAATTCTTTTAAGAGAGAATTTCATGATGCATATCTCTCACATATGTTTTTCACCAGTATGAATTAACAGATGTTTGCTTAAATTACTCTTAATATTGAATTTCTTGTTGCACACCTCACAAACAAAAGGTTTCTCACCAGTATGAATTAACAGATGGCTGCTTAAATGACACTTCTGAGTAAATTTCTTGTTACAAATGTCACACATAAAAGGTTTTTCGCCCGAATGAATTAAGAGATGCTTGCTTAAATTACTCTTAAGAGAGAATTTCTTGTTACATACCTCACACACAAAAGGTTTCTCACCAGTATGAATTAATAGATGACTGCGTAAATGAATCTTTTGGGAAAATTTTTTGTTGCATATCTCACACAGAAATGACTTCTTCTTCCTGTTGAAGGATTTCTCGGAAGAATGAACTAACAGGTGTGAGATTAAATTACTCTTATAAGAAAATTTATTATTGCATATGTCACAGACAAAAGGTTGTTCACCAGTGTGAATTAACAGATGACTGCTTAAACCGCTTTTTTGTGTGAATTTCCTGTTGCAAATCTCACAAACAAAAGATTTCTTACCAGAATGAATTAACAGGTGTGTTCTTAAGCTACTTTTTTGAGAAAAACATTTTTTGCATATCTCACACAGAAAAGGTTTCTTACGAGTATGAATCAGAAGGTGTGTGCTTAAATTACTTTTTTGAGAGAAAGTCTTGTTGCATATCTCACACACAAAACATATTACTTGCTGTGAGGTAGAAGCTGTTTTTCCAAAAATGTTTTCCGAAAAAATATGTTGCTGCATATTTCAGATTTATAGATAATTTGTTTGATGTATAGCTAACTTTATACCACCTGCAAGAAACATAAATAACTTAATCACTTTTATGATTCATTAAAAAAAATTATAAGAAAGAAAAAATAAATTTTTATGAAAAATAAAAATTAATGCATTAAGCTGAATTGAAATAAAATTTTCATGACAATTTTAAAATTTTACAATAGAAATCTAATTTTCTGATGCTTGGAACTTAATTTCCTGATACTGATGCATAAGTTATATTTAAAATGATAACCAGTAAACTAAATACCAATTATCATAAAACTAATTTATCAGAAAGAAAATATTTAACATTAAAATTAAAAGTAGTTACATTAAATAATTTAAAAAAATAAAGCAAATTTAAGGATAAAATTCTGTAATTTCATATCATCAATGAAAGCAATGATAGATTTAAGCAGTGAGACAAATATAAAATATTTTTCTGGAAAGAGGAATGGGAAGTACAAATAAATATATTTAATCAGAATACACCCAAAATTATTAATTTTTTAATCTAATATAAAGGATTAGTAGGACAACCTTTTGCATTATTCTTTCAATTTAATTTGCATGGTAATAATTTAAAGACTTATTAATCTTTTCACCATGTTTAAAGGCCTATGTAAATAATAATCGGTATATCAAAATGCACTTTTTCATGCAATTTCAAAATACAGCTTACTTGGAAACACCTTTATAGAGCAGTGCATGTATAGTGAAATGTGTTAAGTGAAAACAATAAACTGAGTTATAATAGAGTCTATAGATAGTATAAGAGTCATTACAGAACATCAGACGCAGGGTTAGGAAGTCTCTGCCAGTATTATCAAAACAAGTGATTGTAACCAGTTAAAACCAGCATGGCAGAAACTAAGAATCAATACTAATGAAAGTTTTGATCTGCAATTATTCATAATTCGCACATGCATTTGTTGCACAATAAACTTAGTTAAAAGTTGAAATTAAAGATTATGAATATAATGAAAAGTTTCAAAATGATCACATGAATCTATTTTGTTTATAGACTGGGAGGTAACAGAATGGACAATCACTCCCATAGAATTCCCGGCTGAAATTCCACAATCAGGTAAAACTCAATTAGCATATTGAAACATAATCGGTCTGCAAAATCATATCTTGGTGAAAAACACTCAGAAACCAAAATTTAGCAGTTGACTCGTAGAATTACCATTGTGTTTCACTGCTTCCAAAGGTATGAAAACATGGAGCACTGGCAGCAGAAAAACACAATGGCAAACCTACCAATCAACCAATTAACTGTTGGGTCTGGATGTGATTTCCAGCAAGATAGGACTTGTCATACCAGTTGCATTTTAATATGCTTATCGCGTTTTAATAAATCCAGATTTCTAGGCGTCACCATTTCGATTGTCTGTGTGGGTGCCAGCCAGTGTTTCATATAATACTAATTTTTTTTTTCATTTGAAAAACAGAAATTTTCATAATGGTAATCTGATGCTGCACAAGTTTAACTGTTAACATTGCAGTTTATAATTGAACATAAAAATTAAAAAATACAAAACATCTACGATACTGTAAAATATCACTTTTCAAAATATTTTAAAATAAATTAAACGCTCCAATAACTTACAGATTATCTACTATATAATATATAAAAATAATTCTTATGAAAATATATAAGTAAATAATAGAAGCACATAAAATAATGCAGAAATTTTTTTAAGAAATATCTTGTACAATTTTCTTACAATATTCAAAGGAAAAAATTTCCACTTATATATATATACTATTATTATTTTAATCATGGAGCAATCTATAGCACATGACTAATTTACTAAACTTTATGAATCCAGACTATTTCATATCTTGTTTTGAAAAAGAAGAAATGTTGGAAAATATTTTTCCAAGACAAACATTACTTATTGGAAATATGCTTAATTTAAAATAAGTATTGGATATGTTTTTCAATTTTGAATTTTAAAGTGAGATTTTAAAATATTCGGATAATTTATTATATATAAAATTTCACAATCATATTACAGCAGAAATTCTATTTATTGCATTACTCCCTTTTCCTAATACAAATTTATTTATTTTTAAATAAGCACGATCCATAATATTTTATTTAGTTTATTTATCCTGAATAAAGAATATTTAAGGAATTTAATATTCCTAAAAAAGTTTCAAATTATACCTGAAATGATTTTCTGTAATTTAAAACTAGTTACAACCACTTTCTGCAAGCCAAAACCCACTCCTTACAAGATGGGAGAAAATATCATGCATATAGCATATTTTATTCAAAAACAAATCAACCAATAAACATTTCAATATCTCAGATAAAAATTATCAAAACAGCAGTATTTCAAAAGAACGTATTGCAGTTATAATGCGTCATGCTATAATCAAAAGAGCAATTCACAAAAAACATCGAAACAACAAAGTGTCTTTAGTTTAAAAATTACATATTTATTTTCTCAATGATTTCATAAAATCTTCTACTAAAATTCTTCGTTGGCATACTGCTTTACATTTTCAATTCTATTATTAATTTCCTTAGAGGATAGCTGTCTAATCATTTTAATTTCTTACAAGAAATGTTTTCTTACTTTATTTTTAGGGTATCATCAAGTTTTGTCTACATATTTTTAAAATTATGAATGATTTTACTCAAATTTTAATACTGTTCATACATCTCTTACAGGTGACTTTTTTTTGTTCCAATTAAGTCTTCCTTATTCAGATAGTGGATTCTTTCCATACGAGTGGTTCCACGACTATTTTCATAATAATAGTTATAGACTTACCTTTACCGAATTTTCCAGATGGCAACAAACACTTTAAATCAAAGTTCCTTCATATTCCCCTGCTAGTGATTAAAATTTTGTCGGTAGTGAATATTTACTTAGAAAAAACAACACTCCTACGAATAACTAAATAAATACACAACGTTAAAGAGCAGAAATATTATAAAATAAAAGATGTTAAAAGCATACAACTGTTTCGGGACTCCTAGAGTCCCATCATCAGTGCTAAAAAGTGTAAAACGTAAAAGAAAATCACATCGTAAAATAAAATAAAATAAACCGTGCATTTGAGCTCGCCGCTAAGGCGAACTGACTAAGAAACGTCGCAAAGCAACAGTAAAATTAAACTGGCACGCGCACCCAGAGGAGACCAATCATATGTCACTTAAATCACTGGACGAGTCCAAATCAAAGAGAAAAGGAGGAGGGGGAGGGGGAGTGAGATTACAGGAATGGAAACCAGACATCAGAAAATCTTGGAGTACTGGACATGTCATTAACTAAATTACTAGAGTTTTTCCATATATGAAAAGCTTCCCAAAAGTCTAAATCATAAACAGATGAACAATATTGTATTATAGTCTGTCTCAAAAGTTTAAGCACAAGCATAAAATATCGATTTTTAATGAATTATACAAAGTTAGAATTAATTTTTTTTTTATTTACATGTTTCGCAATATTATTTAAATGAACGATATCAAAAATAGAAAAAAATAAATTACATAATTTTAAAAAATACAATTAAAAAAAAGTTATAAAAAAACTGTCTCAAAAGTTTATGCACAATGTCAAAAACAACCATATTTATAATTTTTACAGAACTTTTAGTAACAAAATTTTTTACAGGTTTTCGGATTAGCTCAAATAAACGTGCTTTTGTCGAAATTATTAGTTTTTGTGGGGTTTCTGGTGGCAAAGAATACCATGCTTTCTCAATATCCTCTTGGAGTTCTTCAATAGAGTCATACTGCTTTCCATTGCCTAAACTTGGCGGGTTAAAGTATTCCAGACATTCTCAATCGGGTTTAAGTCTGGACTTAAAGCTGGCTAGTCAAGTACTTTATCATTTTTCTGAAAAATCCAAAGTTTTGTAGAATGGGATACGTGGATTGAGGCATTGTCTTGCAGAAAAATTCATTCAAACCCCCCCCCCCAAAATGTCACCGAATGGAAGCAAATGGTGGTTTATGGTCTCTTGAAACTTTTTTCACTCTTCTCTTCCTTTTAGAAAAGCTAGAGAGGGCTGGCAAATGTCCCCTAAACCATAACGGATTTACCGCCTTGCTGCCTGCTGAAAAATGTCCTTCGGTTCTTGCGTAAATCATGCCAATACACCTTCCAACCATCAGGGCCATCTAAGTTCCACTTTTTCTCATCGCTGAATAAAACAGTAAGCCATTTGTCCCCGTAGGTCATGTGTTTTTTAGCCCAGTTCATTCTTACCTGTTTTTGATGTAATTTAAGAGACGGTTTGCGGGCCAATTTCTTTTACACGATGTAATCACATGCTTTAATACGTCTATTTACAGTGTCTTTGGACATCTGTACTCTGAAATTATTTTTAATTTGCCGTATGGGGACATATTTTGTCTAAATACCAATCTCCGTATTTTCCGATCAATCTGAACAGTCGTCATACGTGGTCGTCTGCATCTTGGTTTCCGCTTAAAATTATCATTTCTAGAAAGTACTTGATATATACATAGCTTTGATCAATTTAAAGCTTTTGCAATTTCAGAAACAGTTTTACTTTGAGATTTCAATTTAAAATCTTGCAAAAGCTCACATTTTATGAATTATTTACCCTTTGTCATGTTTAAAACATTAGGAAATAATTTCACCACCTTTTATACTTGTATAAAAGTGCAATATGATATCATACAACGTCATTACACATTACCAATCCCGTGTTTCTAAAAAAAATTGCATAAAGTGCTTAAACTTTTGAGACAGCGTTTCTTCAAGAAAAAAAGAAAAACAAATAAAAATAAATATATTTTTTATTTTAACTTTTCAAAATGGCTTATTTTATTTTATTTTGATTAAATGTTGAGTATTTATTGTAAATTAGCATAAAACATTTTCTTCTCCAATTATTTTAAACGAGATTTGCAGAGTGCTTAAACTTTTGAGACAGACTATATTGAGGCTTCGGAAAATTTAAAATTATGAGTATTGGACCAGCAGTGGTTGGCGATAGCGGAACGTTTTATTTCACAATTTTTAACGTTAGCACTGTGCTCTCCCACACGTTTTTTCAAGGTATGTTTCGTCTGACCAATGTACATTTTATCGCATTCGCAAAAAATCTTATAAATACCCCATTGTGATTAATCATCTATTGGATCTTTGAGATTAGAGAATTTAATTTTATTGAAATGAGTAAAGGTTATTTTAAAGTCAAATTTTGACAAAATTTTGGAAATTTGATGACTGATTTTTGGAAAATATGGAAGAATAATTAAATTAACATTGAGGTCTGAGTTGAAGTTCGAAGGAGTACGCTTTCTTAATTTGTTATGAATGGAATCAATGATTTTGATTGGGAAACCCCGATTAATGGCAACGGATTTGATATGGTTTAATTCTGCTTTAAGTAAACTATCGGAGGAGCAAATATTTAAGGCCCGATGTACATAAGTGTTAAAGGCAGCTAATTTCTGATTAGGGGGGGGAGGGGTGAAATGAAAGGCGATGGGGGGGGAAAGATACAGCGAATGGTTTACGATAGACAGTTGTGTGAAAAAGGTTATTTTCGCGGGAAACCAAAAGATCCAGGAAAGGTAATTAATTGTTATTTTCAAATTCGTAGGTAAATTGAATATGGTCATCTATTGAGTTCATAACTGTAAGAATATTAGTAAGATCAAGTATATCAGAGTCCAGCAACGCAAAACAGTCATCTGCGTAGCGGATATAAAATTATTATATATGCATATAATATGCCTGCATTATAAATCATACACTGAATCTAAAGCCAGCATAACACACTCAACATTTTAACCCAAGTCACATTAAGAAGGAGTCACTGAATTTGAAATGTATTAAAACACGAGTAAACTTATTATATTTTTTCAAAATCTAAATACAGTAGACTCCCTCAAATCCGCACAGCTTGGGATCAGAGGTTGTGCGGATTTTAGAATTTTGCAGATTTCTGGTCATTGCTTTATTTATATTTTTTTAAAGTAATTTGAATGTAATTAATTATGAAATCAAAAGTATAATGAATGCTTACAGTATACTAAAATATTAAAATAAGTAATAAACTAAAATAAGAAAAATTTAGATAATTTTTAAAATGATTAAAATACTAAAATCAAAGGTCAAGTTAATAATCAATAATGTACAATTAAATATTCATTATAAAGATGAAATGTGTTTATCCTACATTATTTAATGAAAGTTGCCTCATAAAAGTACATTACTAATTCACACCAGGATCATAAAAAAACAAAGCTTTATTTCAAGTTTAGCCAGATTTAACAACTAAAAAAGCTTGATTAATACATAAATATATTTGGTAAGATTGTGATTACCAATAATATCAGCAATATCTTGATTTTTTTCAAAAATAAATTATTCTTTCTTCATGAAAAAAACATGAATTCAATAACCTTAACAAAAATTACAAATAAAACTAGTTGGATGTGCCAATCCCAAAACTTTCTTCTATCTCATACATACATTTTAATATTAAAAAAAATAGTTACTCATTTTAATGCTTTAATAATTTTAATTCAATACCTTACCAACTTTGATTTTCATCTTAAATTTCTGCTTCAATCAATTAATCGGAGTAAAAACGAATTTCCGTCTCTGCACGAGCTGATGGACAATAGAATGATAAGCAGATTTTTTTTTCAAATTCAGGGAGGACCTATTTGCCTTACCAAAAAATAATCTTATACAAAATGTTTATTTCAGTTCTAGAACTAACTTCATACACTTTTATGTGGTGCAATATTGAAAATAGCATAAAATTCGGTATTGCAGCGCCCCCTTCCGGCGAATTTTTTTAAGATTCAGGGCGATCTAACTACCCATAGCCATACACTTACACAAAAAATTTCGTTCAATTCGATGCCTAACTTCATGTACTTTTGGTCGGTACAATATTGAAAATGGCACATAAATCACGATTTTAGCGCCCCCTTCCGGCGGATTTTTTTCAAATTCAGGGAGGATCAACTAGCCATAGTCATACACATACACAAAAAAATTGGTTCAATTCGATTCATAACTTCATATACTTTTGGTCGGTACAATATTCAAAATGGCACAAAAATAGCGATTGCAGCGCCCCCTTCCGGTGGATAACTTTCAAATTCAGGGCGGAACAATTAGCCATAGTCATACACATACACAAAAAATTTGGTTCAATTCGATGCATAACTTCATATACTTTTGGTCGGTACAATATTGAAAATGGCACAAAAATCACGATTGCAGCGCCCCCTTCCGGCGGATTATTTTCAAATTCAGGGAGGACCAACTAGCCATAGTCATACACATACACAAAAAATTTGGTTCAATTCGATTCATAACTTCATATACTTTTGGTCGATACAATATTGAAAATGGCACAAAAATAGCGATTGCAGCGCCCCCTTCCGGCGGATAACTTTCAAATTCAGGGCGGACCAACTAGCCATAGTCATACACATACACAAAAAATTTGGTTCAATTCGATGCATAACTTCATATACTTTTGGTCGGTACAATATTGAAAATGGCACAAAAATCACGATTGCAGCGCCCCCTTCCGGCGGATTATTTTCAAATTCAGGGCGGACCAACTAGCCATAGTCATACATATACACAAAAAATTTGGTTCAATTCGATGCATAACTTCATATACTTTTGGTCGGTACAATATTGAAAATGGCACAAAAATCGCGATTGCAGCGCCCCCTTCCGGCGGAATATTTCAAAACTGAAGGAGGACCTGCTTGCCACAGCCAAAAACATTCACAAAAAATTTGGTTCAATTCTATGCATAACTTCATACACTTTTTGATGGGAGAATGGCGACATACAGACACACAGACAGACAGACACACGGACACACAGACACACGGACAGACAGACATTTTGTAAAAACATGTTTTTTGGAATCTCTGATCCCTAAAACGTGTAAATCCGTCGAAAACCGGAAGTCGAAAAAAATTTCGATTACAATACTTTCTTCTATTGAAGATAGAAGAAAGTAAAAATACATGGAATTTACATAAAACTAAACTAGTTGGATGTGCCAATCCCAAAACTTTCTTCTATCTCATACGTACATTTTAATATTAAAAAAAATAGTTACTCATTTTAATGCTTAAATAATTTTAATTCAATACCATACCAACTTTGATTTTCATCTTAAATTTCTGCTTCAATCAATTAATCGGAGTAGAAACGAATTTCCGTCTCTGCACGAACCGATGGACAATAGAATGATAGGCAGATTTTTTTTTCAAATTCAGGGAGGACCTACTTGTCTTACCAAAAAATAATCATATACAAAAAATTTAGTTCAGTTCTAGAACTAAATTCATACACTTTTATGTGGTGCAATATTGAAAATGGCATAAAATTCGCTATTGCAGCGCCCCCTTCCGGCGATTTTTTTTCAGTTTCAGGGCGATCCAACTAGCCATAGCCATAGACTTACACAAAAAATTTCGTTCAATTCGATGCATAACTTCATGTACTTTTGGTCGGTACAATATTGAAAATGGCACAAAAATCGCGATTGCAGCGCCCCCTTCCAGCGGATTTTTTTCAAATTCTAGGAGGACCAACTAGCAATAGTCATACATATACACAAAAAAAATGGTTCAATTCGATACATAACTTAATATACTTTTGGTCGGTACAATATTTAAAATGGCACATAAATCGCGATTGCAGCGCCCCCTTCCGGCGGATTATTTTCAAATTCAGGGAGGACCAACTAGCCATAGTCATACACATACACAAAAAATTTGGTTCAATTCGATGCATAACTTCATATACTTTTGGTCGGTACAATATTGAAAATGGCACAAAAATCGCGATTGCAGCGCCCCCTTCCGGCGGAATATTTCAAAACTGAAGGAGCACCTGCTTGCCACAGCCAAAAACATTCACAAAAAATTTGGTTCAATTCTATGCATAACTTCACACACTTTTTGATGGTAGAATGGCGACATACAGACACACAGACACACACACACACACACACACGGACACACACACAGACACACGGACAGACAGACATTTTGTAAAAACATGTTTTTTGAAGTCTCTGTCCCCTAAAACGTGTAAATCCGTCGAAAAACGGAAGTCGAAAAAAATTTCGATTACAATACTTTCTTCTATTGAAGATAGAAGAAAGTAAAAAGTCAAATTTTGCACATACATCTAAACTGAATGTTTCATTGTTTACAACCGTAAATTATGTGCGGATTTTAGAGAGTTGTAGATTTTAGGAGTGCGGATTTGAGGGAGTCTGCTGTATATATTTTGAAAGTAAAAAAAGATATTTACTGAGATAAGCGTATACTCCAGGAAACTCTATCAATTTTTTAATATATTGACACAGCTAATAATCAGACTAAAATGTGTAATAAGTTTCAATATATATCTTAATCCTTCAGCTTCTTTTAAGTTTGTGATGTCAAAAATGCACTTCTTTATGCTGTATTAGAATGTTCAAACTAGCCCATACAAATACACACTCATGCAGCCTTTAACCTTTTTTTTCCCATTAGCTATGAAACACCAAGAAAGTTATTTGTATTTTCAAATTAAAAGGTTATTTTACACAATATTATACCTTAAGGCGGAGTAGTGTCACCTATCAATGATATTTGGAACTGACCACAGAAAGCACTCTAAATAAATTTTTTCCATATATCCCAAACAAATACAAACTCAATAGCTATCACCCACCATCATGACATCTGTTGATCTAAAAATAGCAGGTTGAAATATATTTTATCCCTCCCAAATAGTTCAACTGGCCTCCACTTATACTGCTCAAAGGGAAACTCCTCTTCTAGTAAAGTTTTAATTACAAGCTTTGATATTTAAAGAAATACAGTTTTTATAAATTATATTTCAGCATATTTAAAATCTTTTAATAGCATGTGAAACATGTTTGTAATTTATTGCTCTGAGATGGTGTTATATAAAAATAAATTAAATATATACAATAATTAAAAGCTAAATATCCATATCCAGCAGGGAAAAAAAATAAGGTATTTAATATCTAGTAAATTCAGTATCTGATTCATCTCTAAAAATTATACCCGATGTTTCGATTTCTCTTTAAAACTTTCATTAGGAATTAATTTTCTAATATGAAAATCGGTAAAAATTATTTGAATGATACAAAATTGAAGGCAACAAAATCAGTGGAAAAATTATACAATATCTGAAGTACTTTCAAAATATCTTTATATCTCCTTTATAATACATCCTTTCCAAATTTGTGATACAGTAAACGAAATAGTGTCGTTACATTTTTTTTTTTTGGCTTCTTAAACAAATCTCTAAACATTCTTGGATAACTGCTTTACATGAATGGACTGTTTTTAAAGAATCCTGATATTGTCAAAGGTCATGAATGAAATATTTCCTTTGAGGAAGATTGATAATGTATATGTTCCTTTATGATAATGTAGAGGATATATTGATAATATCATGGATTGATAATATAAATGTTCCTTTTTTGACAATGTAATGGATAGTTTATTATATTTTTAATCACTTTTATGTTATTTCAAACATTTCACAGAGGCAAAGCTTTTGTCATCCCAGTACCTGAAGAATCTGTTTTATCAGTAACTGTTAAGGGTATTCCAAAAAGAGTAAAATATATGCAGAACAGGATTAACTTTTCTACACATAATACTAAACAAAATTCTTTCAAATAATAATAATATTTCATATAATTTTGTTTTAATTCACATTTTGTAAAAAGGATAGCTCATCTGGGGGAATTTTAAAAGTTTTTTTGAAATTTTTATTTCTTTTAGTTTAAATATCACTTTGTTTACCAAAACACTGAATGTAATTTTTATTTTTGAGATTTTAATTTTTACACCAAAGTCTTCATTAACAATAAAGTACAGATTGGATAGCAGCTTATAATTTTTGTTTACACATTATATTCTTTATTTAATAAAAAGAAGCCATTTATGATTTTTTTCTTATCTACAGTATTATTTAGTTTAATTGACATTCTGAAATCTGTGAAAGCTTAAAAACTGCACATCCATTCAGATTTAAGCAATGAAACTTAACTTTTATAAGGTGCAGTCAAAAATACAAGATTTTTTTAATTTTCATTTCACTATGTGCACATTTTAATGTGTAATTCTGGCTAATATGATTGAACTTGTGCTATAATATGAGAGAAATATAAACTTATTCCTGAAAAAATTCAAGCAGAGCTGTATCAGTGGAAATCACAATCTTTTTTGCCAAACACATTTATGTATAAATCTTCAAACAACCTTTTTTTTATTATTAATTATGACTAAACATGAAATAAGGCTTTATTATATATTTTAAGATTTTTATGCAAAATATTAAAGTGAATTTATCTCATTATTGTCATGCATTATTAATCAGTTACTTGATCTTTATTTTTTAATATTTAAAAAAAGGTAATTATCTCAATGTTTATTAGTTTAGTTTATTATTTTAAAATTTTGCTTAGTTATTTTATCTTATTATAAACATTCTTTATAATTTAGAGTGCATTATTATAATAAAATTACTGCTTAAATATATAAATATTCGGGTACTTCTTGATTATCCTATCGACCAATTTCATAAAAATTGACAAATCATCAAATTATATGTACTGATATAATTTTATTTCAAATAATGAAAAAATAAATAAATTTGAAAAATATTAATAAAAATACAAAAGAAAAAGTCAAATAAAAATAACTTCATGACATAACAAACTACCATAAAATCCCGTTAATCCGCCCTTCCCGATCAAACACCCCTTCCCCACTTTATAAAAAATTTGAAATTTTCAAAAAATCCCCAGAAAGCGCCCTCCATCCTCATTCTCAAAGGCGATTGAGAATGGGATGAATCATTATGAAATGAATGAATCATGAATCTGATGAAACGTGCGTTTTTTCGGGATTGTTTAATTGAATTCATGCTTTTTGGCCTTTTTTTTACACATTTCTCCTTTTTTCTACGTTTTTTCGACAGAATTTACGTTTTTTTTTTTTTAAAAAAAACCCAAATTTCTCCAAGTATTAAAATTCATGATTCATTCAACAATTCTTTTATTTCATCATGATTCATTTCAATAAATTCTGTGAAACGATTGCGGAATAATCCTGTGTAAGAGCCCCCTCTAATTATTGTACGATTTTTCGTCACGTTTGGGGGGGGAAGGATTAACGGTATTTTACTAATGTTAAGTAAATGTGACTGGTTTGGTTTGGTTTATTTTTGTCGTCCGATTATCTGCGCTAGGGATATAGGACCGGGGGGAGTGCCCTTCTTGGGGGGGTCTTTCTAAGGGAACCTAACCCGTATTTACGCAAGGTTCGAAGAAAACCACGAAAACTCCGAACGGTTAGGCCGACAGCCGCGATTGGGTTCGAACCCAGCACTTGCCATCTACCAGTTGAGAGGTCTGTACCTCTCGGCCACTGGTGAGGCAAAAGTAAATGTGACATTTATGATCATCCTTTAATGGCATTTTAATCTTATAGTTTGACGATAGTTCTTAGGCCTAATGATAATCAAATAGTACCATAAAAAGTAAACAAAATGGTGATCAGAAATTCATAAAATTATGAACTTTGTAAAGCTATGGATTTAAGGGAGTCTACTTTATGTATTATGTACAAATATATTTAGATATAAATGTGTATACAAACAAGAATACAGTTTATTGTATTTGCTTACCATTATCTAGCTACTTTTTCTTTTATTGGACAACAAGTCTAATTTTCTGAAGCCAAATTGTGCCAACATCTTTTAAAAAACATCAAGGTCTCTATAATGAAAAAGATCTATAATTTTATTAAATTAATCAATAATATTTCAATTATTAAAACAAGTAAGAAAAATCAGGCGTTAAGCATAGATTAGGAAGCACTTTCCAACACTTCATGAAATCTTTAACAAAACTTCGTCATTTAGAAAAATAAGGTTACTGTATATAGTCAAGTATGTAATCTAGTACTTTTGAACAGCTTTGTATTTGATATGTTGGTTGATATATAGTGAGATAATTATATTTATAGTGAGAAAATTTAGTTTAGTAAGAAAATGTCTAGCATGTTAAAATTTCTCTTTCAGCAATTTATACTAATCGATAGAAACATACTTGAATACTTTTGTTCATCCCTGTATTTTATTACACATTAGTATTAAGCTAAAATTTATTTTAAACTAAAACTTTCTTAAAACTACTAAAATCACATTATCATTCATAGGCATCCATGTATTCAAATCTTTATGTGACCCTGTATGTAATTTTATCTATATTCTGCAAATATTTCTTAGTAAACTGAACTCAGTTCGCGTAAAAATGCATAACGAATATAAAAACCATTTTGAAATAATTCATGCTCATATTCTGTAACGTTTGTGAACTCTTTTTCTCATAGCCCTGTATATCAGCTATAGTATATAGACACACCATATAATATGCATAGATTCAGTGAAACTTAAATGTGCATATCATAATTAAAATGCATTCCATTCATCTATCAGACATCATTGGATACATGTACAGTATTTCAAAAAGAATATACTATTTTAAATCTTTCATGTTTCCCTGTAAATGTTATGTACTTCATATTATGCATGACTGTATTGTATAATTTATACTAAGCCTCAGCTATATATATATCAGTTTTATTATATATGAAATAATTCAATGTAATTAAAATATGTTGCACACAATTCTCCCTTTAACCATTATGTAATGGAATTCTCTTGTGCGGCCTTGTAAATTTATAATAGCCATTTTTTCACTGCATTTTGTACAGAATGCATATTTTAGTACATTTTAATATGTTTGATAGGATGTAACATTTTAAAATTCGTTTGAAAGAATTTTTTCTCACAGGACGTAATGTAACAGTAAACTTATGACTACCCCTGTAAATAAACTAATCTTGGTGGAAACTTCATTTTCAATAGAGTTTGTGCTAGGATAAATGTCAATAATATCTAAAAATTTCATGGCGATACGAGTATATTTACCAGAGTTACAGCACAGACAGACAGACAAACCGAATGCATAAGCACCTTTCAACTTTGTTGGAAAGTGCTAAAAAGAGATTAAAATGGAAAAAACAAATGACATATTAATAAAATAAACAATATATGCCGTAAAATAGAATGCATAAACTCTATACCTGAACACAGATGACTCTAGAAATCGTTGACGTGAGGAAAATCACTGTAACTTTCTGAAAAAAAAACATGCAGTTTGTTTGTTTTGATTCAGTTGAGGCTTGTTTACAGAATATTTTATAATACATATCCAGATTTATATGAGAGCCATTCACTTGGTTATTTCTATTTGCTGATAATTCATAAATATGTTTACTCATGATATTATTTTATATCAGCGTCAAAATAAAAAAAAGTGTTTGTCCTAAAACATAAAAAAAATATTTTGAATGTTTGTATACTTTAATTAGAATGTTATCTAAGGCTAAATTCTGCTGTAAACAAAAAATAACTGGTAAAAATAATGCTGTAAACAAATAATAAAAATAACTAACACTCCATGCAAGTCAGGTTCAGTTTAATCTAATTTTTGAAAAGAAGTACAGTAGACACCCTCAAATTCACATAGCTTGTATCCAGAAGTTGTGCGGTTTTTAGGATTTTGTAAATTTCTGGTCATTGATTTGTATATATATTTTTTTAAGTAATTTTAATATAATTACTAATGTAATCCATTTGTATTTGAATGCTTGCCATGTGGTAAAATATTAAATTACAGACTCCCTTAAATCCACAAACCTAAAATCCACCATTCTCTAAAATCTGCACATAATTTACAGATGTAAACAATGAAAGATTTAGTTCAGATATGAGGACAAAATTTGACTTTTATAGACTTATATCAATTCCAAACATATTTTAATTTGTACTTTTTGTTCTTATTACTGACTTCATATTTTTTCTTGAAGGAAGAATATATTTATTTCTGAAAAAATTCCAGATATTGCTGATTTCAATTATAATAATAATCTTCTTACTGAATATATTTGTGTTTTAATCAAGTTTTTTTGGTTATAAGTCTGGCTAAACATGGAATAAAAATTCCTTATTTCATTATTTTGATGTGAAATAGTATTGTACATTATTTATGAGGCAAGTTTCATTGAATAATTTAGGGAAAATACATTTCATCAATATACATTACACTTAATTATACATTATTAATTAGATCTTTGTTTTTAATATTTTAATTATTTTTAAAATTATCTAAATTCTTATTATTTTAGTTTATTATTTATTTTAATGTCTCAATATATTGTAAGCATTCATTATAATTTAGATTGCATTATTAATTAAATTCAAATTACTGTTTAAAAAATGTAAATAAAGCAATGACCAGAAATCCACAAAATTCTAAAATCTTCACATCCTCTGGTCCCAAGCTGTGTGGATTTGAGGGAGGTCTACTGTATTTAGCAAAGTAATAAACTAAAATAATTAAAAGCAAGATAATTTTTTTAAATGATGAAATTATTAAAAGCAAGGTAAAATTCATGTTATTAATCAATAATACAGTTGACTCCCTCAAATCCGAACAGCTTGGAACCGGAGGTTGTGTGGATTTTAGAATTTTGTGGATTTCTGGTCATTGCTTTGTTTACATTTTTTAACAATAATTTGAGAGCAATTAATAGTGCAAATGGATCTGTAATGAATGCTTAAAATATATTAAAATATTAAAATAAATAATAAACTAAAATAATAAAAATTTAGATAATTTTTTAAATTATTAAAGTAATAATAGCAAAGGTCAAGTTAATAATCAATAGTGAATGGTTAAATATTCATTATAAAAATTAAATGTATTTTTCCAAAATTATTCAACCAAACTTGCCTCATAAAAATACATTACTAATTCACATCAAAATCATAAAATAAAGATTTTTTTTTCAAGTTTAGCCAAGCAAAATCTTGATTAATGCATAAATATATTTGGTAAGAAGATTGTAATTACCAGTGACATCAGCAATATTATAAATTTTTTCCAAAAAAAAAAAAAAAAAATCTTCTTTCATGAAAAAAGACATGAATAGAGTATTAAGAAAATTACAAATTAAAAAATATATGGCATTGATACAAAACTAAGAAAAAAAAAATCAAATTTTGTCTAAATATTTGAATTTAAAGCTTCATTGTTTACATCCTTAAAATATGTGTGGATTTTAGAGAGTTGCAGATTTCTGGTTTGCGGATTTAAAGGGAGTCCACTGTATATAATTAATTATTCATTGTAAAGATGAGATGCATTTTTCATAAGTTATTCAAAGCTTGAAATTATGAAACGTGCCTCACTAAGGTACCCTACTATTTCACAGCAAAATAATCATAAAATAAGAAAGTTTTGTTTCAGATTTAGCTAGACTTAATAGAAAAAAGCTTGATTATTGCATAAATACATTTTGCAAAAAGATTGTGATTACTAATGATATCAGCAATATCTTGATATTTTTTCAGAAATAATTTTTATTTCTCTTTCATGAAAAAGTATGTATTCAGTAATATCAATGAAAATTACACATAAAATATTAAAAGAACTGATATAAAACTAAAAAAAATCAATTTTTGTCCCTATATTTTAACTGAAAATTTCATTGTTCACACCTGTAAATTATTATGTGGATTTTAGAACTACAGATTTGGGGAGTCTACAGTATTATTGCAATTTTAAACAAAAACAATATTTAAATATAAATGATTACAGATATATTATTTCACTACAAACATAAATATTTCTTAAAGAACCATATTATTATGTAGTCCAACATTATATGGTGTTTCTTCTGGAAATAATGTCAAGGCTGTAAAAGAATAGCTTACATGAAAAAGGGCAACTTTATGACATAAATTTTAATTTATTTTTGTTCAGAAATTCATGAAACTAGCAGGTGTTGTTGTTCAGAAGCTATCTAATCATACTCAGTTTTTATTTATTTATTTATTTTTATTTATTTTGTAAATTGCGATAGATTCTTCAAGAAATACTGTCAAAGACACCCTGAACCAAATTTCTTGGTGAAAGCAAAAAAACAAGTCAAACAAGGTAAAAGAAAAAAAGTGATCAATTTCACCATAACTCAATAGATAGTTTATTACTAAATAAATAAACAACGTTAAAGAGCACAAATATTATAAAATAAAAGATGTTAAAAGCATACAGCTGTTTTGGGACTTCTCAAGTCCCATCATCAGTGCTAAAAAGTGTAAAACGTAAAAGAAAGTCACATCGTTAAATAAAATAAAATAAACGGTGCATCTGAGCTCGCCGCTAAGGTGAACTGACCATGAAACATCGCAAAGCAACAGTAAAATTAAACTGGCACGCACACCCAGATGAGACCAATCATATGTCACTTCTCACTGCACGAGTCCAAATCAAAGAGAACAGGAGGGGGGGAGGGGGAGTGATATTACAGGAATGGAAACCAGACATCAGAAAATCTTGGAGTACTGGACATGTCGTTAACTAAATTACTAGAGTTTTTCCATATATGAAAAGCTTCCGAAAAGTCTAAATCATAAACAGATGAACAATATTGTATTATTGAGGCTTCGAAAAATTTAAAATTATGACTATTAGATCAGCAATGATTGGCGATAGCGGAACATTTTATTTCACAATTTTCAACGTTAGCACTGTGCTCTCCAACATGTTTCTTCAAGGTACGCTTCGTCTGACCAATGTACATTTTATCGCATTCACAAGAAATCTTATAAATCCCCCAATGTGATAAATCATCTATTGGATCTTTGAGATTTGTCAATTTTATTTTATTGAAAGGAGTAAAGGTTATTTTAAAGTCAAATTTTGACAAAATTTTGGAAATTTGATGACTGATATTTGGAAAATATGGAAGAATAATTAAATTAACATTGCGGTCTGAGTTGAAGTTCGAAGGAGTACGTTTTCTTAATTTGTTATGAATGGAATCGATGATTTTGATTGGGAAACCTCGATCAATGGCAATGGATTTGATAAGGTTTAATTCTGCTTTAAGTAAACTATCTGAGGAGCAAATATTTAAGGCCCGGTGTACATAAGTGTTAAAGGCAGCTAATTTCTGACTAGGGGGGGGGAAATGAAAGGCGATGGAGGGGCAAAGATACAGTGAATGGTTTATGATAGACAGTTGTGTGAAAAAAGTTATTTTCGCGGGAAACCAAAACATCCAGGAAAGGTAATTGATTGTTATTTTCAAATTCGTAGGTAAATTGAATATAGTCATTTATTGAGTTCATAACTGTAAGAATATCAGTAAGATCAAGTATATCAGAGTCCAGCAACGCAAAACAGTCACCTACGTAGTGGATATAAAATGGAAAAGTAAGTATTTTGAATAGTTTTAATTCGAAATAATGCATATAAAAGTCGTTAAGGATAGGACTGAGGGGGGAGCCCATGGATAAACCATCAGTCATTCGATAAAAGTTACCATTGAAAATAAATGTGTTTTGCGAGAGACAAATGCTAGTAAGGTGAATCAGTTCATCAATTTCGAAGTTTGTGTAATGAAATTCCCGCAAATGCGATTCAAGACACTTAAGAGCACCTTGAACTGGAACATTGGTAAATAAGGCAGGGCGCGAAATTTCCACTCGCCAGCTCGCCATTGGCGAGTAACTTTCATCTTTAAAATGGTGTGTTTGAAATCAAACTACGCACAGCGATACACGGAAGTATTTGCAAATGAAGCGATTAAAAGAAGCAAATGACGCGATGTTATTTTTTTTTTTCAAAATAAGTAAAAATGCTCTGTTGCCTATATTTTCGTTTTTCCATTGAACAATGAAATTTCTCTGCCTGCATTCACCGTCCCCAGTTTCGTACTGCGCACGCGCGAAGACCGAATCATATAGCTCTTCACTCCTGCGAAACAGTTTCAGTTTTCGTCATCTAAGCGCAGCTGTTTGAAATATTGTAAAAAATATACGTTCTCTGTCAATTTTTTTGTTTCTTTCGATTTAACACTTTTCTTGTTCTGTGGTAGTTGGCGGTAATTAAAGTGGTGTTTTAGTTCATTTTTTTATTAATGCCTGAAGAAAAGACAAAGGAATAATATGGAGTCCTTTTTTACTAAAAGTAATACATCAAACGAAAAAAAATGTGATATAGATGCTATCACAAATGTTGAAAGTGAACACGTGCAAACTCAAGGAAAGTGAGAATGAATCTGATAGTAGCAATAATCCTCTTTTTTCATTTTCCAGTTCTGCTAAAAGGAAATGTGGCAGTGATTTCGAGTCCCCACTTCCAGTTAAAAGAAAATTCAACAAAGAGTGCTTACAAGGAATGTCTCCATTGGGGGCATACTCAGAATTTTTTGAAAAAAATACGAATTAAACTACTCATGTAGGTAATAAAGAATCAGTGAAAATTAGCGGCGGAATTACATTATTAGATATGTAAAAAAATAAAATAGTTTGGAATAATTGGCGTGAAAAGCTGAAAGCGACGCGGGATTTGGCGAGCAGAGCATTTCCTCGCCAAAAGCAGACAATTTTAACGAAACTGAAAATTGATTTTAATTGACTTCACTGTTAAAAATCTGCAGCATTTACTGCAACGTCACTCCTCTACTTTTATAGAATATCTCTCTTCTGACCAATGAGAATGCTCCATAGCCCTGTGAATTGACTGTGTCATACACTGTTAAAAATCTGCTGCATTTTGTTGCAACGCACTCCACCGCTTGTATATAATATCTCTATTCCAACCAATGAGAAAGCACCATTTCACGGCCAAGTAACCGTTTTCTATACAAGCAAGGGAGTGCGTTGCAACAAAATGCAGCAGATTTTTAACAGTGTATTTTTCAATTTGGAACAATTTTAATCAATTTAAATTGTGTTTTAAATGATAAAATATATTAATTTCATATTGTTATAAGTACATATAAACGTATGTGACAAAATTACACTTAAAGTAAAGTAAAAATGCAAAACTAAAATTACTTAAACTAAACTTATTTAAATAAATTGAACATAGAAAGTTTTTTCTTTAAAAAGTATTCGAAGCGTGAAAGCGTATTTTTCAAAATTACGTTTTTTCGCCAACCGGAGATAAATCGCCAAATAAACGAAATTTTTATTATTTTTTTACGGACGTTATAAGGAGGTTCCGCCGAAATTTTTTTATAAACATACATAACTATATGAGAAGAACATTCTGTAATTTTTTCAGATTTTTCTGAGTATGCCCGTATGGAGACCTTCCTTGTTAGTCATTTTGTATGGCTTTTATATGATAATAAAACTAGCCTTGCAAAATGCGAAATTTGCCAGCAAGTGCCTTCCAGTAATGTTGATAAAAAGTGGATAGATGTTTTTGGGCCGTTTAAAAAAGATTCATTTGTTTTTCACAACCAAAGTACAGTTCACTGTGAAACTGTTGCCATTGTAAAAGCAAAAACATACCTATCAGAAACACCAATCGCAAAATGTCTGAAGAAAATGGATCAACTGATGTTTTCTCATTTGAAAAATATATCAATGTGGCGTACTATGTTGTAAAGCATGAAAAACCATTTAAAGACTTTGTAGATTTTTTGTGCTTAGCTGAGAATTTAAATGTGGATATTTTAACACAGAATGGCAATGAAAAACAATGCACGTATTTTATCCATTTCATTAATGAAACTTTGATTTAGATTTAGTGGAAAACTTAAAAAGTGTACATATATCAGCATTCTAGTTAATGGTTCTACAGATCGATCATCTATTCAGCATACAAATGTATATGTTCTATACGCGGATGCAAAAGATAATCATAACAAAGAAACCATATTAGGATTAATACATCTGCCAAATTCTACTTCATCCAGTTATTTCACAGTCATAACTGATTTTCTAGATAAGATTGTAGGTCCAAATGAATATAGAAACAGGTGTTACATTGCAAGTTTGGGTATTGGTGGTACTCCAAATATGATTGGATACAAATCAGATTTAGCTGTGAAAATGAAATGTATTTGTCCCTATTTGTCCTTGATAAACATTCACTGCCTTGCACACCGTTTGCAATTAGCTACTTTGGATTCATGTGTTCAAGTTGAATATCTTAAAACATTTGATTCAATTGTTAAAAGTATTTTAAATTTTACCATGGCTCTGCTAAAAGACTTCACATGTTAAAAGAAAGAACAGAAATTCTAGGAGGAAAAATTCTTAGAGTGATATTCACACTATTAGATGGTTATCCAGCAAAGAAAGTGCAGTAAAAGCTCTCTTGCAATCTTGGAACACTGTTGTAAGCCATCTTGAACAAGTAGCCCATGGAAAAGAAAATAACAGTTTTAAAGCTAAAGATTTGCTGAAAAGTTTGAAAGATTGTAATTTTTTAAAGTTCTGTACTTTCTCTTGGACTTCTACGGGAAATTGAATCCTTTAAGTCTGGCATTACACAACAAGAAACTTCTCATTTCATCTTTGAAAATAAAAGTGAAACATTGCATCTCAGTTCTAACAGATATCGAATCTAGTGTTGGACCAAGCGAACAAGAATTTTTGGACCAACTATCCATTTCAGGGATAATCAATGTGCAGCTGACAAATATATAAAATAGGAAGGAAGAGTTTCAGACTTTAAGAGTGGCATTAATTAAACATACAAATATATACATTACTGTGCTCTATCTGTGCGCATATTTATGATATTGTGGGTTGGCCACTCAAAGAAAAAATTCTTGAATTTGGGATAGAAAAGATAAAGAAGTTCTTTATGTATTTGAACCCAAATCGCTGTATTGAAAAAGTAGATATTGTATTGGCAGAGTGGGCTGAATTTAAATTTGTTTCCATCACTGACACTGAAAAAGATGCTGGAGAAACTTTACACTGAAAAATGTTCTGCAAGATTCCCCAATTTGCTCCGGATCGTAACATTTTGTGCTGTTTTACCAGTCAGCAGAGCTTCATGTGAGAGAGGGTTCAGATGTCACAACAGACTCAAGACAGCATACAGAAACTCTCTGAAGACTGAGCCAATGAATGATTTGCTCAAGAATTTCTGTTAATGGACCTACCCTGACAGAGTTTGACCCTACAGCTGCAATTGATAAGTGGTATTTCCGTGCAGAAAGACAGCGCTACACAAACCTGAAGTGCTAATAGTACACGAACTTGTCACTGGTATGTATTTCTATAACCACTGAAATATTATGGCAAGTTTAATTTGAATTAATGTTATTTTTTTTCTTTTTACAGAATATATGTTTCGTTTTAGCAATTTCTGCATTTTTTTCGGTCAATAGGAAGTTTTTCATACTACATCTGTTAATATTTGAAAAAAATATCCCATATTTTTTATAAATGTAAAATATTCTGGTTTAAGAGACTGCTCCTTCTAACAATCGTCAATTTAAATTAAATTTGTCATAAGTATTTCATTTTCTGCGCTCGTGTGGGGGCTGACGTTGTTGTCTGAATGAATGTAAAATGGTGGCGAGTAAAAATTTTGTCTGGCGAGTACCTTTTAAGTTGAAATTTCATGCCCTGATTTAACATCAAAAGAAACCATTTTAGTGTTTTGTGTGCTATTGAAATTACGAAGTTTATTGGCAAACTCATAAGAGTTCCTGCAAGTATGAATATTGTTAGAGAGTAGAGGGGAGAAAATAGAGGTAAGATATTTTGCTAATTTATAGGAAGCGGTACCGATGTTAGAAACAATGGGTCTGAATGGAATGCCTTGTTTGTGTACTTTTGGGAGAGTATAAAATCTTGCACAATGTGAGACAGAAGAAATGATAGAAAATTTGGTATTATTGGAAATAAGGGGGGAGTTCTCAATAGTAGATTTAATAGCTTTCAGTTCTTTTTGGGAAGGATCAGAATTAATCTTTTTGTAAGGGCCTTCATCTATTAGTTCCTGGGTTTTGGTAAGGTAGTCAGATCTATTCATAACAATAATTTCTCCGCCTTTATCGAATTTACTGATAACTATGTCTGCATTAGATTTCAGATTTCTTATACAATGGGATGCGGCTTTACTGACGTTAGACTTAGGAATGTTATTATTGAAGTTCACATTATTGGCAATAAGATGTCTGATTGAATCCTTTTGGTGCGACGTTTCATGGTCGACGTGACCATTTTGCGATGCTTCATGGTCACTTCGCCTTAGCGGCGAGCTCAGATGCACCGTTTATTTTATTTAACGATGTGACTTTCTTTTACATTTTACACTTTTTAGCACTGATGATGGGACTTGAGAAGTCCCGAAACAGCTGTATGCTTTTAACATCTTATATTTTATAATATTTATGCTCTTTAACGTTGTTTATTTATTTAGTTATATATAAGCACAAAGCACAATCCTCCCCCCCTTCTTAGATAATTTATTGATCATAAAATGGAAAAAGATTTCGATTCCATAGTCAGGTCTTACAATTTTCCTTTGAAAAATGAGCTTGAAAAATGAGCTTCCTTTGAAAAATGAGCTTGAAACATGTTAAAATGTTTTGTGCTTCTTATGCAGAACAGTTGAAAACAGCCTTAATTGAGATAATAGGTATGGCAATAAAAAAATCATTCAAACAAATTATGAAGTATCATTACTAGTAAATAAATGCAATAGACTCCCTCAAATCTGCCCAGTTCAGGACCAGAGTTTTTGTGGATTGCTTTAATGAATGCTTGCAGTATAGTAAAGTATTGAAATAATTCAGTAAAGTAAGAAACTAATACAGTAAAAAAATCAGATTATTTTAAAAGTGATTAAAATATTAAAAGTAAAGATCAAGTAAATAATTAAGAATCTATAATTAAATATGCATAATAAAGATTAGATACATTTTCCGAGAATTATTGAATAAAATTTACAACAAGATTTATAATAAAGTAATTTTAAAAATGATTAAAACATTAAAAGTAAAGGTCAAGTAAATAATGAAGCATGTATAATTAAATTGCATAATAAAGATGAGATACATTTGGTTTTGATTATGGAATAAAATTTACAACAAGATTTATAAGATAATTAAAAAAGTGATTTTAAATTATTAAAAGGTAAGGGTCAAGTAAATAATTAAGAATGTATAATTAAATATTCATAATAAAAATTAGATATATTTTCCTAGAATTATTGAATGGAATTTGATTCTTGAAGGTAATCTATTAATTCAGATGAAAATCACAAAGTAAAAAAGTTTTATTTCAGGTTTAGCTACACTCAATAATAAAAAAAGCTTGATTAATACATAAATGTACTTGGTATAAAAAATTGCAGTGACCAGTGATAGCAGCAACATTTTGAATTTGTTCAGAAATTAATATATACAATACTCCTTTCATAAAAACACATGAGTACAGTCATAATATTGAGAAATACATTTTAAAATACCTAAAAAATAATAAAAATGGAAAAAAATTCAAAATTTTGCCACGTTACATGTGAACTAGAAGTTTGACTGTTTACATTTCTGTTTATGTAAGGATTTCAGGGTTACATGTATGATAAAATTTACTGTACTTTAATTATTTTTATTCAACATTTTATAGATCGAAAATCATAACTACAATAATTTTACTATAATGCAACAGATGATTGAAAAATGCTCTGCTCACATCATATAATAAGAACTTTTAGTACTTACCTACACTATGCAACCAGATATGATAAATCATCAAAAATGACTATCTGTTGCCAAATTTGTTGATAATTTAATATCTTATACATTTAATAAATACAAAATATCATTAAAAATGGTAAACAATATAAAAGCAAACTAAAATAATAAAACCAGTCATTTAGCATACATTTACCGTATTTTCGGGTGTATGCGCCGCACACACCGTAAGCGCCGCACCTCCGAAAATGCATTAAAATAAAACAATTATTCATCAGAAGCGCCGCACCGCCGTATGCGCCGCACTTACGAGGCACTTACTTTAAAATACATCAAAATGTTAAAAATTGCGTTAAATTCAGTGTTTTTTCGCGATTTTTTTTAACATTTGTAATATAAATCCAATTTTAAATTTAGTATATTTTTTATGATAAAATGAAATTGAATTCGTGCGGCCTTTTTTTCGCGATTTTTATTACGTTTTTATAGTTTGTGACGAAATTGGCAGGGTGTTATCGCGATATTTGACGAATTTGCAGTTTTTTCGCGATACTTGAAAAAAAAATTGCATTTTTTATGGGGATGAGCAAGGGATGATTCATGAATATTTGGATGAATAATGAATCATGAATTTTGATACTTGAAGCATTACTTAAAAAAAAATGCGTTCTTTAAAAAAAAAAACTTAAATTCTGTCGAAAAAGCGCAGAACAAAGGAGAAATTAAAAAAAAGCATAAAAAATGAAATATATTTAAAAAAATCTCGAAAAAACACACATTTCATCAAAGATTCACGAACCATTCATTTCATCATGATTCAGGCCATTCTCATTCACCTTTGAAAACGGAATGAATCATGATGAGATGAATGAATCGTGAATCTTTGATGAAATGTTCGTTTTTTCGAGATTTTTTAATAGATTTCATGATTTTTTCCAAATTTCTTCTTTTTTTTACGTTTTTTCGCCTGAATTTACGTTTTTTCTCGTTTTTTTTACCGTTTATTTATAGATACGACATAGTTGCGTTTTTTCTATAAAAGTTTTTGACAATTCTTTTTGACGTTATATTACCGTTCCTTTGAGAAATTCACGATTTTTCTGCGATGACATAATTTGTGTTTTTTAGAGATTTTTTGACATATTTCGCGTTTTTACTGCAATCTTTCATCGAAATGTGGGTTTTTTAGCGATACTTCGGAGAAATTCATGATATTTTTGCTATCCTTTCAATAAATTTGCTGTTATTTTTCGTGATTCTTTGGTGAAATTAGCGTTTTTTTTCAGCGATTTTTTTATAGCGGGGACTAGCATATCCGCCGCCCCGGCTGAAGCGCCGCAGTAAGCATAATTTTAACTTTTAAACTCGTATGCGCCGCGGCTCATACGCCCGAAAATACGGTATTAAATATGAATATACAACAAGATAGACAGCAATAAGAATACAGATAATTTTTTTTACTATTTATTATACCTTTCAGAATGATTATATTATAAATATAATGCAACAGATATAAATACAGTCGAACCTCAATTTAACGAATTGATTGGGACCCACAAATCCGTTCGTTAAATCAAAGCAATTCGTTAAATCGAATTTCAATTTTTGTGAAGAATATGGTATAAAAAAATCAATACAAAATACCCTTAGATATATAGATTTAAAAAAAAAAAAGAATGATTATTGTTTACTACGAGCTTAAAAATTATCTGTTTGGATATCAACGTTTAAATTATCTAAATTCTTTAGTATTATTTGTTTTTAAAACTTAATACATAATACATGCATGCTTATTAGCAATTTGGAAAGAAATCCTTGATAGTGCTTTGTTTTGGGTTCATTTATTTTGACTTTCCAAAGTTCTTTGTCGATATTTTCTAACTATATGTTCTATATTCATTTGTCAGAACAACATCATCAACCTCGTAAGACAAAAAAATAATTTTTTGAAGTGTTCAAGCTGCAAATTGATTCTTGGAATGTCACATTTTTTTTTTGAATTTCCATCTCTTCGTCATCTTGACTGCCTTCAGAAACTTCTTTCTCTTTCTGTTCACTATCACAGGTACTTAGCTCTACATCTTTGTCATGTTTCTAGTTGAAAAGGGGAAAAGAAAAGACTGCCTTTTGAATCCGCCAGAAAGGGGGAAAAATGTAACACTTTGATTAGGATGTGAAAGATTCAAAATTTTTTGTGCAAAAAAAAAATCAAAGTTTTAGTTTTATCTGCAAATGCAATTTTTTTTCAGCGATTGTTATTCGTTAAATCAAAGCTAAAAATTCGTTAAATCAGAGCATTTTAGCATCCTTTTTGTCGGGACAGAAAAAATATTCGTTAAATCGGAGAATTCGTTAAATCAAAGTACGTTAAATCAAGGTTCGACTGTATATTGTATCAACGAATATACATATGTTACGCCTATAGTTACTATGCTATATCATATTATATAGTTATACAGTAGAGGATCTATTATCCAGAATTCCGAAATCCGGAAATAAGAAGATTGAGAACGAGGTGAATCATGATGAAATGAATGAATCTCGAATCTTTGATCAAATGTGCGTTTTATCGAGATTTTTTTAGATTTCATGCTTTTTTGGCTTTTTTTTTACGAAATTCACATTTTTTCTGCGTTTTTTGACGGAATTTATGTTTTTTTTCAAAAACACAAATTTTTTCAAGTATTGCTTCAAGTATCAAAATTCATTCAAAGATTCATGATTTATTCATTTCATCATGATTCATCCCCTAAAAAAAACGCAAATTTTTTCGGGTATCGCGATAAAACCCTGCAAATTTCGTCAAATATTGCAATAAAACCCTACAAATCTCATAAAATATCGCGAAAAAATGCAAATTTTGTGAAACGATCGTGGAAAAATCCTGTGTAAGCGCCCCCTCTAATTATTTTACGATTTACATCACCTTTGGGGGAGCGGATTAACGGTATTTTATGGTTATATACATATATATATATATATATATGTAAAGTCAGTTAGGAAAACATCCAGATTTTGAAGAGCTCTGAATTTTGGATGTCCGTATATTTGACTTTGTACTATAGTGCAAGAGTCAAAGTTGTAGCTTAGTATTTTTTCCACAGCCTTCTCATACAATACAAAATTTTTCATTCATATTCTAGATACCAGTGCAATAAATTTGTTGTTATTTTTAGATTTTTCATATTTTTATTGTTGGAGGGGGGGGGGGGGGGTGTCGAGTTTCGGACAGACCCGAAATCCAGAAAATTCCAAAATCCGGAAAGCCCTCGGTCCCGACGATTCTGGATAATATGTCTTCTACTGTATAATAATAACTATGCAGTTAAATCAAAAAAAGCAAAAAAGTTAATAATTATTATTACTAAGAATCAAGGTAAGTACTTTTTTATGCCATTAAAACATGTCAAGGTATTCTGCCACAGAATTCATGAAGTGCTGCATTCCACATGTCTGTCAGAAGTCCCTAGTGTCAACTTTAGTTTGTTTCCCCCCCCCAGATTTTTCGGTTTTTGCTTCAGTTTTTTACAAATTTTTCACTCCAGGTTATTAGTTTTTTTTTTTTTACAAACTTTTCATTACAGATTTTTGCAAATATTTCAGTTGAATTTACAGATACAGTAGACTCCCTCAAATCCGCACAGCTTGGGACCAGAGGTTTTGTGGATTTTAGAATTTTGCGGATTTCTGGTCATTGCTTTGTTTACATTTTTTAAAAAATAATTTGAATGTAATTAATAATGAAATCAAAAGTATAATGAATGCATACAAAATACTAAAATATTAAAGTAATAAACTAAAATAATAAAGATTTAGATATTTTTTAAAATGATTAAAATACTAAAAGAAAAGGTAAAGTTAATAATCAATACTGTACAATTAAATATTCATTATAAAAGAGGAAATGTGTTTTTCCTAAATTATTCAATGAAACTTGCCTCATAAAGGTACAATACTAATTGACATCAGGATCATAAAATAATGAAACTTTATTTCAAGATTAGCCAGACTTAATAACTAAAAAAACATAAATATATTTGGTCATATTGTGATTACCAATGATATTAGCAATATCTTTATTTTTTTCAGAAATAAATTATTCTTTCTTCATGAAAAAACATGAATGGAATAACATTAACAATAATTATAAATTAAAAAATGTATGGAATTGATATAAAACTGAAAAAATCAATTTTTGCACCTACATCTGAACTGAATGTTTCATTGTTTACATCCGTAAAATATGTGCGGATTTTAGAGAGTTGTGGATTTTAGGAGTGCGGATTTAAGGGAGTCTACTGTATATACAAATTTTTCTCTCTGAAATTTTAGGTTTTAATAAATTATTCATTTCAGAATTTTATAATTTTTTGGTCAAAATTTAAAAATTTTTATAAATTTTCAACTTTTTATTTTAAAAGATTTTTGCAAACTTTTTGTCCCAGAGTTGTAGACCTTTAAAATTTTTCTGCTCTGGATTTTTAAATTGTTACAATTTTTTTGCTCCAGATTTTTAGATATTTACGAATTTTTGCTATAACTTTTTGTTTACAATTTTTTTCACTTTTTTAAAATTTTATTTATTACTGTTATTTACAATTGTTTTGCTCCTAGTTTTTATATTTTCAACATTTTTTTTTATTTAAAAATTTTTTTTCTCTTTTACTTTTAAATTTTTACTGTGTATGTATATGAACTTTTGTGTGTACTACTTTCCAAAATGCATAAAATACAATACTTATCAAATAAAAACAATAAAAGTTCACTTGCATTTATTTCTCACACATATGTATACTATGAGGGACCATATTTATGACTATCATGTTCACCTTTCCAACTTAGAGACACACAGACATCACAAAAACCCTATCTCTCTTATTCGCCATCCTCTAATTAACAAAAATGGGCCCCTAAAAATGAACTGTTCACCCCATACATCAAATTTTAAACTTACCTAAAAAAGCTTTTTTGGAAAATCTACCTATTCTCCCCCCCCCCTCTCCAAAAAAAAAGGCCGCAATTTATGCAAAATACCGAAAAACAAATTTCAATTACATCCATTTTTAATAATGAAACCACTCAATAACTGCTGTATGTCAACCATCGTTTTACAAAATAAACAAAACTCATGTCACAAACAATTTTTAAAAGAATTTAAGAAACAATTTTGCAATAACAAAATCTCGTTTATTGCTTGTTTTAGAATTCAACAGTAGTTTCTTATGTAAATTTCGATAAACTTCATAGAGGTATTTAACTAAGCGATGAATTATTTTAAAAATATGTACTTTCAATTGAATAGAATAGAATCAAATTCACTTTATGAGCAACACAGTATATTAAATTGGGCGTAAATTTTTTTCAAGTCAATTAGCTGCATCTAAATTAAAATTTTAATAATATTCGGTAAACTACTTAAACATAAATAATAATAATAAAAGAAGTTATCTGCTATAAATAAAAAAAATTAATATAATGCTTTAAATAACTCAATGATAAATCAACAAAAATGAAAGTTGCAGCACATAAAATTTTACAGTCATTATAAATTAGTAAATTCTAGATTTTTTGTTGAATAGTAATAAAATAAACTACCCTACTTTAGTATGAATTTAGTTTGGTAAAGAACTTGGGTAAAAAAAATTTTTGTTTTAAAAATTACCTGAACTACGAAAGTGACAAGACGCCAATAAAAGAATGAATCATGATTCATAGAAAATGATTCTTGCATTTTTAGAAATTAATTATTAATATTTTTTATCCATTAAATTGCTGCAGTGACAATAAGACTAGTACTTTTTTTAACACGTAGTTATAATACTAGTTAGAAGACCGCTATTAAACAAGCTTTTTGAAAGAATCTGGGCAAAATTTTCCCCGAGTTCCTTCAAATCAAATTGCGTACAATTTTTTATCTAAAATGCATATTGAAGCTCTAGATTTGCAAATTTTAAGAAAGTTATCTGTTTCTTTTTAAAATTAAACATTTTATTTTGTTAATTAAAAATTATTTGAACATTATTGAGTTTTTTCCAATGGAACAATGGAATTGATTGAATTATTATTCAAAATGAATATTTTCTCGTGATTCATTCGTTGTGTTAGCGTCTGTAATAAAACGATACTACTGAGTATCAGTTACTAATTTTCTAAAATCAATTTACTGAATCTATCTTCTTTACTAAAACAACTTAATGGTAATATAAATTTCGTTAGTTATTCTTCTACTGAAAGTTCTATAACTCGTGATTTGATCCTATGAAGACACTAAATTTTATGTGTCGCTTTGCCATTTTTATTTTTGCTGACATTTATTATAAGCATTTAAAATATTTCTTACACAGCTAAATCAGATATTAGCCAAAAGTTTATTATTTTAGAACTTAATGGTATTAAAAAGTTAAAATTCATATAATATTTAAAAGAGATACTTCCATTTACATAAACAAGATTTTCTTTTAGAAAGTAAAATATCCTAAAGTAACTAACATAAAGTTTAAGTAAAATACTCTATGAAAACAATGCTTTGAGTTCTTATTTAAGAAATCTTTTATAATTAATAAAATTTTATTATTGTGAGCACAATTTCTTAAAATATATATTTTAAAATTAAAGAGAATATGTAAGGATTTTAAAGAAAAGTTTTTCCGTCAACTATTTCTTTGTAATTGAAAATAAAAAAAGTACTGAAGTAAAAAATATTGAATAATATTGAAAGTAATCCCTTTCCAAATTTAATTACCCTCCCTCCCTCCTAATGTGTGTGCATTTTCCCTATTTTGAAAAAGAGCATTGATAAACCTTTCCCTTGACAATACCCTTCCAATCTGCTTACCCTTTTCATAAAAGTCTCAATTATAAGGTATAATTTATATATCATATGTATTTTATTGTGTGCTAAAGGAGCTAATTTTCAGTACTTTACAGCATATAAATAATACAATTTATTTAATTGATAAATACTCATATTATCTGTGCCAGGTCAGGTATTATTGGGACAAGTTTTATGCCAATTATACTAATTAAATTAACCTTTTTTTTATATAGCTTAGCATAACTAACAAGAAATATGATGTAATAATAATATTATTGTATCTGTCAAACGATATTTGTCTAAGTTGATAATGATGGCAACAATACTTTCTTGGTTGCTATACTAAGGTATTTATGTTATGTTTATTCTTTATTCTATGTTTTGTATTTCAACATTGCTATGCTTTATTTCAAGTTTTCAAATAAATATTGTGTTGTTAATATTATTGAAAAAAGAAGATAATTATGATTTCGACTTTCAAAATATACGCACGACCACAACAAATATGCAATATAGTTTATCGAAAATTTTAATGGCTCATTTTTATTTTTTGTTGTCGTTGTTCTAAATTTTATGCTTTGATTTATTTTAAGTAGGCGATGGTTTATTTATTTTTTTATTTGTAAAGTTTTAAATTTCAATGTTTCTTCTGTTTTTTAAAACAAATGAATAAAATCTTATCACTGTGAAGTGAATGTTCTATAATCAAACAAATATTTTGAAAAAAATTAAAGAAAAATTTTATAGCATTGAAAATTGGATAAGTGAAATGTCACATTCCTACCCAGTGTTCTCGCTGCCACTCGCCATTTCGCCAAATTGCGACTAAATTCTTCATTTGGCGAGTAAACAAGCGATTAGATTCGCCAAATTGCTAGTGCTCAATTTTTTTTTTACTTTGTTTTTCATACATATGCATGCATACATATTTTTAATATATTTGTAGCAGATAGTTGAAATTAGATTAATAACAATCGTTGTCTCAGTTAAAAAAACTTAGGTTATTTTAGAACATATTGAAAAAAGGTTATACATTAAAGATTTAAAGATTTTTCTTTTCTTTTCTTTTTTTCTTTTTTTATGCTACACGGTGAATCTATTTTGCTAATATTTTTCTCATTTGGCGAATGTTTTTTATTTTTAATTAGCCAAATTACTAAGATTGGTGAAATGTCAACGAGAACACTGTTCCTACCTAAATGTGGAACCACCAGAGTGAAAAATGCCCAACCCAGTGACTGAACCCTGAAAATGTGGAATAATGCTCCAAGTGTTCTATCTTTTAAGTACAATGATGACGCCCAGCTTGGCATCTCATGTTGGTAAGACTGTAACTGTAATACAAGATGGAAATGTCTACATGAGAATACAAACTTGTGGCATGGCACAAAACATAAATAAAATGCTTCTAATATTGTGGCATTGTATCTAAACTAAGTTAGATGTATGCAAATGGCTGTAATGTCACAAAAAAAAGAAAAAATTCTTAAATAAATTTTACATGGATAGCGTGGCACAAAAGACAAATCAATTTATTCAAATAGTAAATGTTAAAAAAATTATAACTTTTTTCAGGCCAATCCTATCACATGCCAAATTTTCAGCTTTATTGTTCACAAATAAAGTTTTATTTCTTTCATGAATATATATAAGTTCAGTCATATTATCAAGAATTATATATTTAAATACATATGGAAAGATATAAACTAAAAAAAAGTCGGTAATTTTGCCCTTACATTTGAATTGTAAGTTTCATTGTTGGTTACATCTGTAATGAAGTGCTGATTTTAGATGTTAGCAAATTTGAAGAAGTCTAAAATATTCCTAATGTTTTTCACAGGTTGTTTAGATTCTTTTCAGTGAGGATGCACATCTGAATCTTTATGTGCAATAATAATCTAGTAAAAATAAAAAAGTTTTCTTTTTTTCATATTTAATTATCTGTGTGAAAAGTTAAACATGAATGTATTGTGATATTAATGGCATGTCTAGCTAGTTATAGATAAAACAAATACAGTAGACTCCCTCAAATCCACACTTAATTTATGGGTACAAACAGTGAAACATTCAGTTCAGATTTTATGGACAAAATGCGACTTTTTTAGTTTTATATCAATTCCATATATATTTTAATTTGTAATTTTTGTTAATATTACTAAATTCATGTTTTTTCATGAAGGAAGGAATGAATTTATTTCAGAAAAAATAAAACTGTTGTTATCTTTGGTAATCACAACCTTTTTACCAAATATATTTATGTATTAATCAAGCTTTTTTATTATTAAATCTGGCTAAAATTAAAAATAAAACTTCTTTTTTTTATTATTATATTATTATTTTTATTATTGATTACTATATTATTATATTTTTATTGAATACATTATTGATTATTAACTTGGTCTTTGCTTTTAAAATTTTAATCATTTTAAAAATTAAATAAATTTTTATTATTTTAATATTTTATTATATTGCAAGCTTTCATTACAGTTTCGATTGCATTACTGTTTAAAAAAAATGTAAACAAATCAATGACCAGTAATCTCCACAATTCTAAAATTCGGACAACCACTGGTTCCAAGCTGTGCAGATTTAAGGGAGCCTACTGTACTTAAAAGTATTTATTAATAGATTTTTGTTACATAATGGATTCAACAATAATGTGGTCTACTTGCATTGTCCCTTAAGCATGACTTCTTGTTAACAAAAAAGATGGACAATATTATTATCCCTTTTTTGCCAATAAGCATAATGAGTATCATTTTTCCAAACAACAAATTATGTATGTAATTAAAGAATCGGAATGATAAACATTATGATGTCCTATATTTTCAAATGAAATGATTTTGTAATAGTTTAATTATTTTGATAATAACTTAGCATTTTCTTCAAAATGAATAACAGACAAAATAGATAAAAAAATGAAATAGATGGATTTGCCAATCCCAAAACATTTTTCTGTTTCATTCATGTTTCAAAAAGTAATTATGCATGTTAATTCTTCAATAGTATTAGTTTAATATTATGCAAACTTTGACTTTAATCTAAAATTTTTTTCTAGTCAATTAATCACAGTTAAACAACAACAAAAAATTAATGTAGATCATTAAATTTATTAAAATCAATAGTTTTTCCTTATTCTGTTGTCATCAGCTGTTTGCACATAGTCAACTCAGCAGGACACAAGTTCCCATCTCTGCAGGAGCCAATGGACAATAAAAATTCAAGGATATAATAAAAGAAAAAACCTCACTGTAACAGCGTCTTTTTCTCTTGGAATATTTTCTATTCAATGAAGATCTGCTAGCCACTGACAAAAACATGCAGAAAAAGTTTAGTTCAATTTAATGTATAACTTCATATGCTTTTCAATGGTACAATATTGAAAATGGGTCAGAAATTGTAAATTACAGCTCCCCCTTTTTGTGGAATATCTGGGAATTTAAGGAAAAACTGCTTACTACAGCAAAAAACATACATAAAAAATTGGTTCAGTTATATGCATATCTTAATAAATTTTTGATGGTACAATGACGACGAACATGCAGACATTTTGTATAAATATTTTCTTTTTAATCTCCGACCTTTGAAACGTGTAAATCTGTAAAAAAAAAAACGGTAGGCTTTGAAAAACATCCAGCCCACTTGTATAAAACCCAGATTTTTTCAAGTTTTTCTGAAAAAAAAACTTGAGTTTTTTAGGCTTTTTTGTATTTTTTGAAAAAACACATTTAACTTTAAATTTTCATTTACATAGTACCTAGATTCTTTGTTTATCAGTGTAATTTTGCATTAAATATAAATTAAGAAAAAAAGACGTAAAAAGAAATAAAATCAAGCTGATTTAAAAAGTATATTTGTATTTCATGGAACTAGTTTGTAGGACTAAGGGTATACAAGTGAACCACAAGTAGATTTCTTTAATTGTAATTCTTCTCTTGAGTTATGATAAATTGATGTAGTTTCTCTCATGCACTTCAAATCAGAAAACAGTTGAAGGCAACTTTTTTTTTGGGGGGGGGAGGGGTTGTTAAAAAATGAGATTCATAATAATATTTTTGAAATTTTTAGCAAATATATATTGTGATATATATATGATAATATATATGTGATATATATCACAATATACAGGGTGTTCCTAAATTCATGGTCCAAACTATAAGGAGTGATAGTACACATCAAGACAAACAATATTTAAATAGGAACCAAGGGTCCCAAAGTCTTCTGAAGGAGATAGGCGCCATTAAAGTTTAGGGTCCGAAAATTCAAATGATTATGAAAAACAGAAAAATTGGTCGATTCGTTTGCGGTTTTCACTAAAATTATTCTTTATGTCAGTATTGTCTTGAAAATAAATTGTAAAGATAATTTTCAAAAAATGACGATAGAGGGCGCTTTAGACTTTAGAGTAACGAACAACTATTTTTTACCGTTATTTTTTGCATCTCATTAAAGGTTTCGTAAGCTTAGACTTAAACTTAAATTTTGAGCTCAAAATCTGAATAGTTGGAAGCAGTTAAGTAGCACAAACTTAACTGTGTTCAGAGGGTTTTAAATTCAAATGATTATAAAAAACGGAAAAATTAGTCGATTGATTTGCGGTTTTCACTAAAACTATTCTTTATGTCGGTATTTTATTGAAAATGAATTATAAAGATAAATTTCAAAAAATGCCGATAGAGGGCGCTTTAGACTTTGGAGTAACGTACAACTATATTTTACCGTTATTTTTCGCATCTCATAAAATTTTCTTAGAAGCTTAGACATAAACTTAAATTTTGAGATAAAAATCTGAATCGTTGGGAGTGGTTAAGTAGAGCAAACTGAACTGTGTTTAACGGGGGTGGGGAGGTTCAAATTTCAAATTATTTTAAAAAACGGAAAAATTGGTCGATTCGTCTGCCGTTTCCGCTAAAACTATTCTTTATGTCAATATTTCCTTGAAAATAAATTTTAAAGATTAATTTCAAAAAATACCGTTAGAGGGCGCCTTAAACTTTAGAGTAACCAACAACTATTTTTAAGCGTTATTTTTTGTATCTAATTAAATGCTCGCAAATGCTTAGATTTAAATTTTGAGCTCAAATTCTAAATCGATGGAGGGGTTAAGAAGCGGAAACTGAACAATGTTCAGGAGTTAAAATGTTACCCTCCCCACCCCTCGAACACATTTCAAATTTCCACACTTAATTACTCAAAACGATGCAGATTTTGAGCTCAAAATTTAAGTTTGAACTTTTACAAGCATTTAATTAGATAAAAAAAATAACGCTTAAAAATAGTTGTTGGTTACTCTAAAGTTTAAGGCGCCCTCTATCGGTATTTTTTGAAATTAATCTTTAAAATTTATTTTCAAGGAAATATTGACATAAACAGTTTTAGCGAAAACGGCAAACGAATCGACCAATTTTTCCGTTTTTTAAAATGATTTGAAATTTGAACCTCCCCACCCCCATTGAACACAGTTCAGTTTGCTCTACTTAACCACTCCCAACGATTCAGATTTTCATCTCAAAATATAAGTTTATGTCTAAGCTTCTAAGAAAATTTTATGAGATGCGAAAAATAACGGTAAAATATAGCTGTACGTTACTCCAAAGTCTAAAGCGCCCTCTATCGGCATTTTTTGAAAATTATCTTTATAATTCATTTTCAATAAAATACCGACATAAAGAATAGTTTTAGTGAAAACCGCAAATCAATCGACCAATTTTTCCGTTTTTTATAATCATTTGAATTTATAACCCTCTGAACACAGTTAAGTTTGTGCTACTTAACTGCTTCCAACTATTCAGATTTTGAGCTCAAAATTTAAGTTTAAGTCTAAGCTTACGAAACCTTTAATGAGATGCAAAAAATAACGGTAAAAAATAGTTGTTCGTTACTCCAAAGTCTAAAGCGCCCTTTTGAAATTTATCTTTATAATTTATTTTCAAGACAATACTGACATAAAGAATAATTTTAGTGAAAACCGCAAACGAATCGACCAATTTTTCTGTTTTTCATAATCATTTGAATTTTCGGACCCTAAACTTTAATGGCGCCTGTCTCCTTCGGAAGACTTTGGGACCCTTGGTTTCCTGTTTAAATATTGTTTGTCTTGATGTGTACTATCACCCCTTAAAGTTTGGACCATGGATTTAGAAACACCCTGTATATGATTGTACATATATATTGTGATAGTATTGAATGTTAAATTAGATTGTCATAGAAGTCAGTGTCAGTCATATTTGTAAATTTAGATTGCAAATGGTGTTACACTTTTATTGGTTTTACTGTTGTGTCAACCCCTAAATGAGTATGTAATTTGCTCCAAACTAGACCGAATGTAAAAAGATATTCGATTGAAGCAGGAAGTAGCTGTTGCTAAATGTGAAGAAGAGAAATTTTAACAAAATCCAGGAGTAAACTTATCTTTTTCACTCTTTTTTTGCCATAATCTGTCAAGATTTTTGTGTTTAAAACTCCTGTATACATTTTCATTGAACACTGGAGTTGGATAATAAATGCTATGATTAATCTTAAAAGTTAATTACAATGAAAGCAATCAGGATGGTGTTCAAGTATCTTTGGGCATGCATTAAGGCTTAAAAATCATTTGGATATATTTTAGATGACAAGCATAAAAATCTTCCCATCTTTATAGAAAATATCTATTTTGGTCATTTTATCTCTGCTTCGAAATTCTTTTAATTTTTTTTTATTATTTATATTTAAACTGGTATTTATCTTTGCATTCTCATACCCTAAATTAAATAATGATCTAAATTTAAAAATACAATAAAAAAAAATAAAAAAACCCTCAACAGATTTTTTCATGCGTTTTGTTCAAGTGGAAAAAAACCGGGCGGGTTTTTTTCGGCTGGGCCGAATTGGAAAACCCTGAAAATATGAAGTGAAAGAAAATTTCGATTATAATGTACTTTCTTCTACTGAAGATAAAGTGAAAATAGCAGACTACTAATGTAAGAAAAATACCAAAAAAAAAGAAAAATTCTCATTTGATAAAGAATAATAAAAGTATTAAAAGAAAAACCAATCCCCTCCCCCTCCCCCTACAGATATCTTACAATGCCAAATGCAAGAAATCGCTTTCCCAAGTTCCTGAAGTGGTAACATTGTCTGTGTACAGTCCCCTATTACATAAATGATTTCCAAAGAAACATGTAGCTGGGACGGTTATCAATATTTCTACTTATATAATAAGTACATATACATCCAAGGCTCAAGATGAGGAAATGTACAAATTAAAAGCAATTTGAAAATTATTGTTGACTAAAAAATTTTTCAAGTCTAGAAAATTTATACCTAACTATACAAAATAAATTTAATTTGTTGGATGTGCCAATATCCAAACTTTATTCTATTTCGTATATCTTAATGTTTCAAAAAGTACTACAATAAAAAAAAACAATATAATTGTTAATGTTTCAATATTGTTAGTTCAGTGTTTAAATATCACAAGTTCAATAATATATAAACTTAAATTTCTGATTCACTTTGTTCATCTGATTAAAAATGAATTAATGTTGATCACGATATTTATTAAAATCAATAATTCTCAATATTCTATTGCACATTAACAGCGAGCTCATAAAGTTAGATACATAGAAATAGTAATAGTGTTTTAAAAATTTCACAAAACAGAACAATGTTACGAGTTTCTTGCATTTCGAGCCTTGTATGTATCGGTATCTATACTAATACATCAAAAAATATATCATGTTATAATTTAATGCATGGATTTTATACTTTTTAAAAGAATTAAACTTGTCAAATCTGATATATAATTCACGGTTAAAAGTTTGTGCACTTTTTAAAAAAAGTCTTGTTTATAATTTTTCATTCTCTTTTTTTAGATTCAACGGAAGATAAAACTGATTTTGAATAAGTTCAATAAGTCATTCACTTCGATAAAAACGGCAACAATCTCTTCATATTAGTACTTCGAATAAGTTCCTGTTATTGTCTGAAATTAATTATTCATCTAAGAAAATGTCATCGATTACAGAGGGAAATTCTTCCTCCATTGAACAGCATTTTGTTCCTCGAAATGGGAGTAAGGGAAAACATTCCTCCACTGATACAGGAGAGAAATCTTTCATTTGTGAACTATGTTCCAAAGCATTTTCTCAGAATTGTGATCTAAAAAGACACCTCTTGACTCATACAGGAGAAAAACCTTTTGTTTGTGAAATATGTTCCAAAGGATTTTCTCAAAATGGTAGTCTTAGGAAGCATCTCTTGATTCATACAGGAGAAAAACCTTTTGTTTGTGAAATATGTTCCAAAGGATTTTCTGAGAATATAAATCTAAGAAGACATCTCTTGACACATACACATGAAAAACCTTTTGTTTGTGAAATATGTTCCAAAGGATTTTCTCAGAATGGTGAACTAAAAACCCATCTCTTGATACATACAGGTGAAAAACCTTTTATTTGTGAAATATGTTCCAAAGGATTTTCTCGGAATGATGATTTAAAAAAGCATCTCTTGACACATACTGGCAAAAAACCTTTTGCTTGTGAAGTATGTTCCAAGAGATTTTCTCGGAGTAGTAATCTAAACAGGCATCTCTTGACACATACAGGATAAAATCTTTGTGTTTCCAAAATGTGCTCCAAAGGATTTTCTAGACATTGAGAACTAGATACCTCGTAATTAATACTGGATGAATTGTTTTGCTTGTATATTCTGTTTTCCAATGAATTATCTGATAACCATTATTCAAGGTAAAAATTGACAATACATGGAAATCTCCTATATTTTTATTTCCAAAATGGAATATGAACCCTGTGTATGTCATTATATTTACTATTATTACGTTTTATGTTTAAGCCTTTAGTAATAAATAACAAAATATTTCGCACTTCATTCATGATTTAGTGTCTTATTTGATAATACACAAATAATTGTTGACATATTCATTCTTTCGTATTAGTACTTTCATTTTGCATGGAATAACATATTTTTCAGGTTAAGAGGCTACTTCATTCAAATGAACAGATCCGTTCTGATTCCGCTAATACTAGTCCAATTGAAGAAATGCATAGATATCTTGGTGCATTTCAATATTTTTTATATGATTTTTTTTCCATTGGATAGCTGAAATTGATCTAAATGCAGGCCGTTTTTTTTTCGATTTCGGTTGCAGATATACCACATGAGGTGCTTTTGCTTTTCAAACCGGCTCCGAAAAATAGAGCTTCCCCATAAAAAATATCTGTAAACAAAATCAAAAATGTAAAAAGCGGCCTGCGTACAGATCGATCTCAGCTATCCAATGCAAATTAAAATTCCACAGGCGAACGTGTCTTTTCCTTAGAATGAAGTATCCTCTTAAGACAGGATTCTGTAATAGGCAGGTTCTTTTTCGCACGTTTTACTATATTTTAATTTAATTACATTTAATAAGCCTAGACATGTCATAGTCTCTATAAAAAATAAAATTTAATATTTAGTTGTAGAATAATGACAATTTAAAGATTCATAGATTATTTGGATATTTTTTTCACAGAACAAATTTTACTGATCTTTGAATGGACCAGGCCAAGCTGACAGAATGACTTTCATTCGGGGAAGTTGAAAACCGGGACTAAATTTAGATCCGTGAAAACTAGAAAGAATGATACCCGGCTCGGTTCGATACAGAAAAAAATAAGTTAGATCTGGTCCGGTCCTTCAGAAAAAAAAGCTCGACCCAGAATATTTAACTAGGCCTGGCCCGATACTTCAGGAAAATGTAGCGTCCAGGCCAGGCCCAAGGACATTAATATGGGTAGAGGGTTTTGGTAAAGTCAAACTTTTTTTTCAATATGAATCAGTTGTAAGGTTTGAAAGTTTTAATTTTATCATGTAAAAAGCAACGCATTCTAAAACCTGCCTAGACAATATCAGAATGAGCTGAAAGAAAATTCCATTTTAGATGAATTTACAGATTAGCAGGAATAGTTGTTGGGAATGCATTTTGTCACAATCATGATTTTTTTTTTTCTATTCAAGCTGATTTCTGTTTCTTACATTTTCTGTTTGTGCAAAGTTTTAATGGGTCCGTTGACTAGTTCTGTTTTCACAAAGAGGAAAAAAAAACATGGCATCAGAAGCAAGTTGAGTTTTAGATAGACTGTTATCTTAGCAAGTATATACGTGATTATAACATTTCATTGCATAAGGAAAGATTTCGTTACAAATAGGATCTATTTTCTCAGATTGTTATAGTACAAATAATTTTGCATGAACAAAAAGCTCAACTATTAGAGTCAAATTTAACCATAAGATGCAAATTATACAGTTACAATTCTCAATAGGGAGCGTTTCCAGGTGTATGTTGTGGATTTGGACAAGTGTGGTATCAAAAGGAAGATCATGTGCATTTAAAAAAACAATGGAACTACCTGTCCGAATCCCATTGTTTTCGAGATATCAGCGCTTGAAGTGTGAATAAATAAATAAATAAATAAATTGACAGGCAGGTATATAAATTGTTCGCAAGTTAAGCCAACCTAAGTAAAACATTCTATTTTACACACTGCATACACATACAGTTTATCCATTACGTCACGCCACTCATTTGCCGAAAATTTTGCATAGGACAAGGTGCTGGAAAATAAAAAAACAAATGGAAAAACTCTTCGAATGCAGCCATATGCGAAAATTTCGTAGAATGCAAATGCCTGCCTAAAAGAGATTAAAAAAGTGGCAATGAGTGAGTATAAGGGATTTTGCTTGTAGCTCGGTAAAATGTATTAGCAGGAGGATTGAAAACGATGCAAAGAAATTTTTAACTTGCGAACAATTCATATTGCTTATCAATTTATTGATTAATTTATTCACATTTCAAGTACTGATATCTCGAAAACGATTGGATTCGAACGGGTAGTTCCACTGCACTTTTTAACGTACATGACAAAGTCTTTCTTTCGATATCATATTTGTCCAAATCCTCAACTTACACCTGGGAAGGTTCCCTAGTCAGTTGAGAAATTCATTTTCCCGTATCTAATAAAGATTAGAATCCTGAATGCGTTGGGTTGTCCGCAGTCCAAACTCGAAAATCATACTTGAAGTTTTCCGAAAAGGCCGTAGCCAGCAGGGGATCACTAGGGATTGATTGACCCTCCCTCTTTCAAATTTGTATCTAGTTCTAGGTGTATCAAAAATGGCATAAAATGCATGTTATAAAATAAGTTTTAATGCATTATCTTCGTTTTATTATTTTGTTTCATCTCTGTTCTCTTGTCACATCTCGTCCTATATTTGAATGTGTACTTTTAAGCGATCCATTAAAGTAAATCGTTCTTTAGTTAAAAGAAGAAAATGACATTAGAATTGCAGTATAGTGCCAATTTTTTGGGGACGAAACTATCCCCAAAACCTTTCTAATTTCTTTCCCTTTACTTTGCGTGCAAAGGAGACAGATATCAGTGTACATCCTTGTAAATGAATAATAAACAATCTCTGCGTAGGATATTGTAACAGAATATATATTCCAGTAAATGCATATCAATTTTATTCTATATGAAAGGCTGTAACACTATTAAAATGAAACATTTTTTCCCATAGGTCGTAATGTAATGGTAAAATTTTGATCGACCCTATCATTAAACTATACATCCGATTTTCATAAAATTTTAAAAGACTTGACAAAGTTTTGCCATAATTATACATTTCAAATTTCAAAGCATTCGTTTTCGCTCTGTTACATGCGGGTCAGTGATGTGACCTGAGAGTACGGTCAAGATTGGGTCCGAAGGAAGTTGGTGACATTCAGTAGACTTACTGTGACTTACCATTTCGGAGATAGAGTAAAAAATCCTGAGAGGAAATCACAAAAACATTAACAGTTTCACCTTAAACTGGTTTTTATATTAGCAGGTTACGCATACATTATACAATCAAACCTGTTAAGATGGAATTGCATGGGGCTGGATTTTCGTTTTAAACAGATTTTCGTCCCAACTTTTATAATTTTTGCGGCCTGTAAATTGAGCCTGTGTATGTCAAAAATCTTGGCTGAAATGTTATTTTGTGGTCCTCTGCGAAAAATCCCTTTTTAAAATGAAAACCTGCCTAAAAGGAATATTTTTTTAGATCCTTTTAAATTCTATCTTAGCATGTTTCACTACATTTTGATAAACTTTCGTAAAAAATTTTTCATTCCTAGAAATTTCTGAAATGAGTGCAGCCCCATCAGTCCATTCCCTGAATACTTTACTGGTTACATTGCATTATTCAGAATGGAGGAGGGTCTCCATCAAGGTCAACTGAAATTTCACGGAAACGGACTGTAATTCCTTTACCCTTTTATAAACCGTTTGGAAAATAATTGTTGTCCCCGGTAAAGAACTGGAAAACCTGAAGTATATCTGAATCTTTTTATAGCTTGGATTCCGCAACTTTTTATATTTCATTCGTTTTCTTATTCTTCCGTGATTAATGACCAAAAATTAAATACTTCTGTTGCCAGAATGACAAAAAATAGTAACTTAAAAACGAATTGAGATATAGTTTTCAAAGAAATTGCATTTAAAAGTGCATTTTTTCTATACGACGGTGTGAAAATTGAAAATGTGTTATGTTTAAAAGTTTAAAAATCTACAGTGCCGAAAACTGCAAACTTAAATTTCATTTAAAATTTATATATGATTGGTACAGGAATATTAATTTTTAATCCATGGCGTACGTAATATAGGACTCTGTTATTATATAAAGCACTTTGAGTTTTTGGAAATATAACTTTCCAAATAGTCGTTGTAATTTGTTATTGTTAAATTACAATTTTTTAACTATTTGGAAAATATTTGTTGTCCTCGGTAAAGGACTGGTAAATCTGAAGTATATTTTAATATTTTTTTTCTTCTTTTTCTATGGCAAGCAAATTCACCCTAGAATTATGATGAGGCATATCACTGACACTGGGGTTGAAAACAGTCTTATTTTCGCGCTTTTCAGGTGCGTTCGTAATAATAGAACCAACTCAGACCTGATGTCACCTGGAGGTAATACTAAAAAACACTCATAAAATTAATTTAATTGCTCCTAGAATTGTTCAAATTACATCTGGACTTCTTAAATTAATAATGTTTACACATAAGAAGCATCGATGTATAGACTTATGCATCTTTGGAGTCCATCTGTCTGCATTTAACAGAGAAAAAAATTATCCAACCGATGCTTTAGAATTTTAAATATATAATTATTCTAAAATTTTGTTGAGTAATCTCAAATTTTATGAAAATCGGATGTCTAGTTTAATGACAGGGAAGGTAAAATTGTCAAGGGTAATAGCATTAATAAATGATTTCGGGAAATGTCCCCCCACCACGTCCCCTTAGTGAGGGCACTAAATGTATTAAGTTGTGTGTAAGGCTCAAGATTTTATTCTATAAACTTAAATTTTGACAAATTTATCCCACAATTTTTTTGACAATTTCCTTTTTACAATAAACGTTATACTTTTATGATTTTTTTTTTAATTTTTTGTTTTATAAATAATATTTAAATACCTCAAAAATTAAAGTGATTCTTTGAGAAATTAAATATGAATTAAATATATATATGAAAAACCATTAATTGAAAGATACATAAAAAAGTAGAACTACAAACAACAATGTACAAATAAATTTTTTATTAGAAGCAAAAAGTTGTTTTATTCCTTTGTTCCATGTCAGTATGAATAAGGCAAATGAAGACATTAGGTAATCAACATTCTACAATTATCGAGTAAGTACATACATGAAACTGTGCAAACATAATATTATCATTTTAGGGGGGATTAGGATTTGGCATATGATATTGTAAGATATCTCTATGCAGAGGGGCGTTTGTCTTTTGATATAATTTTTTATCCAATCAAAAATATTTTTTTTTGTTATTTGTAATATGGTCTTTGGTTCAAAATAGCATGTTAACTTTTCCAGCCTTTTATCTGTTTTTATGAAAATGCAAGATTATTAAAATCACTAAATTATTATAAAATAGTTTAATTGTAAAATATGGAATACTCCTGTGCTTCCTATTCTTTTTCTTATATGTATGCATATATAATCGCTGTTCAAGGAATATTTTGTGACGTATATTTGGAATGAAGCTTGTATTTATGAATAAATAAGAGAGATACAGAAAAAATATTGTCCACTTGTATTGTTTTGATAAGAATTTCTACTTACCACCCACTCCGCCTCTGTTTATGACAAGTGAACAAGGACTTTATTACAGATGAATGCATCATTTAACAAAAAACTATTATAAAATGCTTTTAAATACTAACTACTTCTTTTAAGTGTTATTTGACATAAATTTTATTGACTTCTCTTCATTTGAATCATAAAATAATGCGAAAAATAAATGAAATCAGTTTTTTATATCCCATGGAACAAAAGAAATAAATTCGAGAAATCACAAAATTTTTTCATTTTGATAACGATATCATTTCCAGGGAAAAGGGGGTAATTACGTATGATATCTGAAGGGGGAAAAGGATAAAAAAAAAGTGTCAATTTGTGTAATCTAGCGAACAGTTTGGCGATTTATATAATTTGGCGAAATTGGTCGATGGGATAACAGAGTATTTTTATGTTAGACAGGCGCATGGGATAAATCACCAAGCATTATTCCTGTCTTATTTTTTCATATTACAGTAATTTTTTTTAATGTAATCCTTTCACTCTTTTTTATTTAAAATATAGGATTTACATTTAAAACTGAAATATTTAAAACTCGTGGCTTTTACTTATTTTGAAAAAAAAAAAAAACAGAAAACTATGACATTTATTTTCAAATCAAAACATTGTTTTAATTTATCATGCGAAAAAAAATATATATATATTAACTGGTAAGTTGAAAAATTGCATTAGCAAGAATTATGCTTGTCTAACATAAAAGTACCAAAAAATCTTTACGATCAGCGAAACTTTGATGCGGTTTTATTTAAAAAAAAGAATTTCGCTTTTTTAATCAAAAGGAAGCTTTGCATACGAAAATCGAAGATGTATATGACAGTGACATGATTTGGACTATTATATTATAAATTAAATCATAGCGATGGAACAGTATTTGATGATTTATTCCCTGCATTTGCTAAAGTAGCAAAATGGTCGCTTGATGTATAAAAAAAAGCAAAGTGGTCAGCCTGGAACTATTTATGGTAATCACATGATTAGGCTATTACAATAGAGATGATAGGAGGCAATATTGCCATCTCATAAAAAAATTTTGTATTTGATGATGCAGGACACAAAAGAGATGCAAAAGGAACAAGACCTTGGAAAAAATGCATTCCTGATTAGCTTATAAAACTATTATTTTTGAACTGAGTAAACATGCCGAATAAATATTTATTAATTAATTACATAAATTTAGAAAAATACTCAGGTCATGATGGGTGCAATGAATGCGTGAAAAATAAGACATGCTTTATCAAAATCCTTTGAATGTCTTTTAAGAAGAAAATTTCGCCATTTAGATTTTTTTTCTTTTGCACAACAAATAATTTTAGCATACTTTTCTTCTGTTTTTAAAAGAGTTATTTCAATAAAGTTTTTGCTATCGCGTAACAGACAGAGGTACAATTTATACTTTTCAGGTCAGATTAAGATTTAATTTTAGTGGAAAGTAAAAAAAAATATATATATCAAAAAGTTTTATTGAAAACTAATTATATATATATATATATATATATATATATATATATATATATATATATATATATATATATATATATATATATATGCAAGTTATTTTTAAGAGTTTAATTAGTATAAGAAAAATTTTTTTTTAAATAAATTATTATCAACTAATCTTTTCGAAAACATATTGTAAAAACAAAACATTTTATCCTATATCAATCACAAGGTGTTCTTTTAGTTGACAATGTCTAAAAGATTATTGAAAGTACATTTGAGAAATACAATAATTTTATCTTGTATGTGTCAAGAGATGTTTTCTTAGATTCCCATTAGTAGAAAATACTTTGGAACATCTTTCATAAACAAAAGGTTTTTCACCTGTGTGCGTCAAGAAATGGGTTCTTAGATTACCATTCAGAGAAAATCTCTTGGAACATAATTCACAAGCAAAGGGTTTTTTTCCAGTATGTGTCAAGAGATGCCTTCTTAAGTCACCATTACCAGAAAATCCTTTGGAACATATTTCACAAACAAAGGGTTTTTCTCCAGTATGTGTCAAGAGATGCCTTCTTAGACTACCACGCTCAGAAAATTTCTTAGAACATACGTCACAAGCAAAAGGTTTTTCTCCAGTATGTGTCAAGAGATGCTTTCTGAGATCAGTATTGTGAGAAAAACCTTTGGAACATATTTCACAAATAAAAGGTTTTTCACCTGTATGACTGAAGAGATGTTTTCTTAAATTACCATTTAGAGAAAATCTCTTGGAGCATATTTCACAAGCAAAAGGCTTTTCTCTTGTATGTATCAAGAGATGTCTCCTTAAGTCACCATTATGAGAAAATCCTTTGGAACATATTTCACAAACAAATGGTTTCTCTATTCTTTTGTATGCAGCAAGAGATGTTTTCTTAAATCACCATAATGAGAAAATCCTTTGGAACATATTCCACAAACAAAGGGTTTTTCTCCTGTATGCGTCATGAGATGGATCCTTAGATTACCATTCTGAGAATATCCTTTGGAACATATTTGACAAACAAAACGCTTTTCTCCAGCATGCGTCAAGAGATGGGTTTTTAGATTACCATTGTGAGAAAATCCTTTTGAACATATTTCACAAATAAAAGGCTTTTCTCCTGTATGTGACAAGATATGGTTTTTGAAAGCACTGTTATCACGATATCCCTTTGAACATACTTCACAAACAAATGGATTATCTCCTGCATGAATGTTTTTCAGATGCCTTCTTAGAGTACACTTCTTAGAAAATCTTTTGGAACATACTTCACAAATAAAGTCTTTTTCTCCTGGATCAATGGAGGAATGTTTTTCTTTATCCCCATTTCGGGGAACTATGTGCTGATGACTAAAGCAAGAATTTTCTTCTGCAATTGACGACATTTTTCCAAGCGAAAAAGTTTTGTTTCAGATGATAACAGAAATTTCTTCCAAGAATCAGTATTTATCAGATTTTTGCGATTTTCATTCAAGAGAATGACTTATTGAACTTCAAGAAAAAAATTTCATATGACTTTGTATCTGAAAACAGAAAGAAAAATATAATAAACAAGACATTTTTAAACAAGCTGCATTAATTTTAATTCTAAATTAAGTAGCCGATTTTGCAATTTTCATTTTCTTAACTAGCACAAAATTCATTCATTAAATTATCACATAATACATTCTTAGACATATGAGACTTGACTCGAGTGTAGATACACATGTGTTTATTATTCGAAATGTTGATACTGCTCTACCTACATCATTCTCTAGAGTTTATGAGATATGAGCTGTACATATAAAATATTATCACTTTAGAGAAAAAAAGGGAGGGTTCTGGCACTTGACACTGTGAGATATCTCTAGGGGGAGGGGGAATTCTTTTTTTTTTGGTATCAATATCATTTTTGGTCCAACCCATTTTGCGAAGCGACACACAGAAACTCTTAAAAGTTGTGGATTTGAGTATGGAACTTTCAGAACTGTTTTTGAAGCACCAGTTACTGAACCATTCAACAAATTCTTGCAAAATTCACAAATGTTTCCAATATTTTCCATGCATACAATTAATATCATTTGGAATTGCTAGAAATCCTTATTAGCCAGCCTGCACAATGCAGTTGAAAATTGTTTTGACAAAATTTATGGAACAAAACTAGTTGATTCCTGTTACTGCGGTGTATTTTCTTAACATATATTTCAATAGTATTAAGAAATAGATACAATGGAAGAAAGTTTAATATAGAATAGAACTTACATCAAAGTCATTTGAAAAGTTGCAATATAAGCTAGTAAAAAAAAAGTTTACAGCATATCTCTATATTTTGCGGTTTTCGAAGACTACCTAAAAATTTACTCATCAGTAGCGAGAAAAATGATGTGTTTTCCCAACCTTGTGTAAATAAACTTTTAACAGCAGGTTCCATCCATTTTGTCCAGTCAGAATATAGTGTTATGTATTATTTTCATGGTACTCTTCATTCGTACAATACTTGAAATTTATGCCAGGAAAATTTTTATTTGCACAATAATAAAGCTGTCAGGGAGTGATTATGTGGTTTTTGCAGGGTCTTTGTAAGCTCACTTTTGCATCAATGCTTTTCACAGTTCCTCCTAGACCATCACAGGAACTTTCCCCATGTGATGTGGCAAAAAAATACCACTCGGCATGAATACCAAAGTCAGTTTTCTGCAACAATATGTTTAATAAGTGCTTTCTGTTTTTATACTGAGCAACGCATCCATCTGAAAAATAAAATATTTTATTGATTTTGAGGTTTTTCTTGCTCATGCTGTGATGGGTTTGGAATAAATTAATGGCGACAGTGTTGTGCTTCAAACATTCTGAAATGAATACATAATTGAGATAGTCAATAATGTCTATCTGTCTTAAAATATGCTATAAAAGGACGAAAATACCCTGGGTACAACGATAGAACTGCACCTAATCTTGTATGACAAAAGCATAATTTTCAGCAAAATCGCAAGTTATCAATTTTCCTTTTTTTTAAACTAGAATTTCAAGTAAATAAAAACTTAAAAATCTTAATAAAACGCCATTATTTTTTTATATATTTCAATACAAGTCCCTGTTTTATTATTTTGTTTCATCTCTTCGTCCTATTTTTGCATTTGTTCTTTTAAGTGATCCAACAAAGTAAATCGTTCTATTAAACGAAGAAAATGACATTAGAATCGCATCAATGCTAATTTTTTGGGAACGAAAATATATTCGAAAACTTCCTCGTTTCTTTCCACTTTCCTTGCGTGAGAAAGCGGACATCCTTGACCTGAGTGTAAGGTCAAGCTTGTGTCCGAATGGTTGCATTGATTGGACGGGCGGACACACACAACTACTTTTTGCGGTTAGAAGTTGGCGTGTTTTATGTTCGCAGGCGGCGCCTTTTATGTAGAATGACTTCTCCATTTCAAGGAAGGAAAATTTCAATCCAACTGTAGGACAGGGATCTTTCTCTTAAGGCTGTATTTCGATTCAAACTCCTTAATTGCCGATTTATTTTTAAATTCATTTTTGGTCTTATATGCATCAAATTGACAAATTGTCTTATTTAGAAAGTGCACAAGGTGCCGCAATTGTCGATTCTTTGATAAATGAAAAAAGTATTCCAAAAAAGCAATCAAAAACACATTTTGAACCGATTTTTTCGAAGCGGGAAATCTGAGAACGAAAAAAAGGGTCCTACTGAGAAGGTAATTGTTTATAAATCAAATTCTAATGAATGGAGCGTAAAATAATATCACAAGGCACCTTATACGTCTCTTGAAAAATCCCCTCAGCAAGTTTCGCGTTTCTACTTTTAAAAATGTGTCTGAAATTGCATCAGAAAATTTCGAACTGTTGATGGTGGAAAAGCGTATTTTCGAATACACCCTTAAATAGGGTTGAGATAGTTATCTCGTGAACCGACGCGGTGAGCGGCCCATCTTATGTGCATGTATTTGAATAAAGATAACATAATAAAAAGCACGTCGTCTTTATTTATGAAATAATAAAGTTAATTCAGGAGAATATTATTTAACACAAGAATTTAGAATATCAAGTGATTTAAAATATCAAATGAATATCATTTAACACAGAACACATTTTTGAATAACAGATGGCAGCTCTATCAAAATTCCATTTGATTTCACCAGACGTTATTAGAAAATTACAGATATACATTAACTATTTGTTTAATATATAATACAATTAAACATTTTAGTTACAAATTTGGAGTTTAAATTTCACTAAATGCTAGTTGCAATGTATAGATATCAAATTTTTATCTATAGCAATGCGGGTAGAAAATTCATTATCAAAAATAAGACGTCTTTCATAAGGAAATTAATTTTTTTAATTGTTTCTTTCCCAACTCTTTATTCTGTTTTTTAGCTTTCACATCCATACATAAAATATTATATCAAATTATGATGCAAAAATATGACTTTATCAACAAAATAATTACACAGTCGTGTAGAACACAATGTTAAAATGATACGTGTAATGTGCACAGCGCCGCTATGTGGCGTTAGGTTCATCTTTGGTTGAGAGATGCCATAGGAGAAGTTTCTAGCATAGCTAAATATCCCTTTCCGTTCTTTTTACTGTTTCAGTTTTTCCCATAGGACTGTTTTTTTTCTGTGTGTGTGGGGGGAGGGTCTCATTTTTCTTTATGTAATTTGTCTATTGAAAGCTTATGCTTCATACATTACAAATCTACTATAAAAAAATTCTCTCCCGTCATTCTGGGTCACGTTACGGACTCATAATGGTTTAAAATTTAAATTTCTCAAACTTCTTCGAGGTTTTCAACAAATCAGCATCTGAAAACAATCATGCCAATGTGGTGTGTGTATGATATCTGTGCCATATAAATATTATTTAGTTTTTTTTAAAGTCCACTCCAGTGTTATATTTTCCAGTGACAATCAATGCACAATTTCTGCTCGGGCAACGAGGGCAGGTCAGCTAGTATGAGATAATTTTAGTGAGAATATTTACTTAATCTTACATATACACTGTACAAACATATGCGTACTTGTTTCATATTATTACTAGTATTAAAAAATGCTCTGATGAGCACCAAAAAAGGTTAATATGTTTTTAAGTATAAAAAAAAGTTTGACAAGTGTTTATATTAATAATTGAACCAGAAGGAGGACAATGGATCCCTTCTTGGATGCGACTCACATCAATGCCAACTTTGAAAAAAAAATACGTTTGCGCTTTTTCCATGTAAAATAAATTTGCGGTACTTTAGTCAAACCACAGACGCCATATACGTAGACGCCACATTCCATTGTTCTCTCGGCATGGTTTCGAATCCAACATCTTTGGCAAAAAGATGCCGTTTTTGGCGGTGATCGCTTTATTGGCAAATTTCAGATTTCACAAAGAGAAAAACAGAAGAGCAGTCAATTCAAGACAAACATAACAATATGAATTTCGGCGCGGGAGAAAAACCGGTTTGGCGTGCTAAATCTGCACTCCGTCACGTGACGGAAGGCAAACATGTCAAAGTAAGAAAAGGTTACCGATGTGGTGTCTAGGTATCAGAGGTCACTGAGTCGAACTTTCCATCACGCTTTACATGTTGACTGCTCTGCACTACAATCAATTTTCTCTGCGATTCTACTCTCTGGGCGTGCTTGGTGGCACTACATTGGTGCGATACACTAAAGGAACTAGGTTTTTGGTACTATATGGCCTGATCTTACACTCATGTTTAACAAGCTGCATCTTTACAGGGTGTGGGTACGTCTTTACACTATACATTTTTAAAGTAGTTGTGACTGATTTGTTTTTCATGAAAAAAGAGAAATGTGATTTTTTTAAAGCTGGCTTTGAAGTGAGTTGCAGCCAGGCAGGGATCCCTTGTCCTCCCCCATGCTCAATTATTAATAGAAGAAACTGTCAAATCTTTTTTCATACTTAAAAACATATTAACCATTTTTGTGCTCGTTAGAGCATTTTTTAATATTAATGATTGAAATTTTTTTGATGAAAATGAATTTTATCTTTACATATTGAAAAGCAGAAAAATTGTTGCCGTCAAGATTTTATTGCTGTATTGGAATAACAAGAAAGTGATTGCATTGTCATATAAAATGCATATTAATGCTGAAAAATAAACCAAAGAGTCGAATGAAAAAACTACGTTCATAACTTTATTGAAAGAACAGAAACTAAAAACTTCACAATAAAAACAAACAATCATATTTTTCACGTGATTTATTTAATTTGAATGAATTATGTTACATACATAACAATTTTTATATTCATTTAAATTTGGAGGCAATGAATTAAAAAACTACATCAGCAACAACAAGAAACTATCTTCAGCTGGAGTTTTAAGACACTAATTCGATTTTCTCAGCGACCGTCAAACATAGAAAAATGAAAAAAAAATCTAAATCTAAAGTTTTATCATGACGATAAAAATAAGACAAAAATGAAGTTAATCTATCCGTGGGATCGTTAGCTACAGTTTGTTGAATTTTTGATCTTCCTCTTTTCGTTAAAAGTTTAATAAAAAAACTACACTAAACTACAATAATTTTTTGAATGCTATCATTTTATTCGTCTCATCGTATTCTATTTTTTAACAAAAAAAAATCACTTTTGTAGGTCAACTGGTTCGTCAGAAATTTCAAAAAGACTTTTGCATTTTTCATTTCTTAGACATATTATACCAAACGCTACCGCGTTTGCTATGATTTATTCGTTAAATAAGTCAGAAAATAAATGAATTTAAAAATAAAGATAAATATTTAAAAATATGTATTTCTTATTAGATCACACAAAAAATTGGAAGACATTTCAAGAAAAGTATTTAGATGATAGATTATTTATTTTTAAATATTCTATAACGAATTGAAGAAAAAATATTTAAAATTTTGTGTGCTAAAGAATGGAGGGTTTTAGGGGGGAATTCATGATTCTTTTTTAGGTGCGTGCGTAATTATAAAAATAATTAGCACCAATAATCGTCGTTCAGTCCGTCTGTCCGCATATAACAGAGAAAAAACTACTCAGCCGAATCGCTTTAAATTTGAAATATATAACTGTTCCATAATGTTGTTGAGTTAAGCGGATGTTTAGTTTAATTAAATAGACAATCAAAAGCATTCTGTTATATTACGGTCAATGGAAAAAAAATTCAAGGAAATTTAAATGATGTTATACCCTTTCAACATAATAGAATTCATATGTATCTAAGAAGTATGTACTAAAAAGTACATTCTGCACAATCTATTGTGCTACGAATATCAGTTATAAATTCAAAGGGCCACACAAAAGTATTCCATTATACTATTGTATAGGAAGAAAACACTGTTTGGAACGCGTTTTAATACTACTAAAACAAATTCACATTTCATGAAATTCATATAGGATGCTGAGGTTTACTTCAAGTTACTTTTTGTATAATAGAAAAAAGATAGTATTTGCAAGAACGCGCGAAAGATTTCGGCGACTATACCATATCAGATGTACTGTTTTCCGTACCAAGTGTACTGTACCAAGATCTGAATATTTTTAAAATATCGTTATAGTCCGAAAGCACCACATTTGCTACGTTTTAACGTGCAATTTCCAACTTGTATTATGCAGGGATCGAGTAAAAAGTTGAAGATTCTCATCCCTGTAATAAACTTCTTTACTTCAAAATTAAAGATAAAAATGGGTTTCTAAATCTCGATCATATGCACCTCTTCCAAAATCAACTTTTTTATTTTTGAAAAAGAAGGTTTACCATCGACAACACATGAAATGTAAACAAATAGCAAACACCTTGCACTCCTATTCTACAGCAAGCATCTTTCAGGAAACTTCTGAAATTCATTTTATTCAATAGTTTCTACAAATAATGCATAATAAAATCACAAACGATTTTCCGCATAGACCATATTATGTTAGATTAATATTTAACACAATTTTTCAATCGGTAAATCAATTATTACAGATGTAAATTTTCTATGTGGGTGAAAAAAGTCAGGGCCAGGATTCGAATCATGGATGTATTGGCTGAATCCTCCAATGCTTTTCCAACTGAGCCATCCCGGACACAAACACTGGCGGACTATTTTCACCCAAATAACCTCAACGATCATATAATCTAGTCTGATACTATGGATCAGCTCAACAGGATAAATCGAAGGTAAATATATGGAAACTGCAGAAAATCTAAATTATATTAGATTAATTTTTAATACGATTTTTCAATCGGTAAATGAATTATAACAGATGTAAATTTTATGGCGTAGAATTATAATGTGCATTACTCTGAACGAATGACAAATGCTACAGACAATCAGGATAGCTTTGAGTTATCAGATTAACTTTTCTGCAAGAGAGAAAGTAGATTATATCTGCCACATCACTTGGGTTAACTATAAATTATGGTTGCAAATGGATTAAAGTTTCATAAAAGTGGAGCAAATTTATTCTGATTTGGTGCAACGTTTATCAAAGTTAATTCATATCCAATAACAAATGTGGCATAGTAAATCTCAGTACCTTACATTAACAACATGGCAATTCCAAAATTCTTCATTCCAAAGCGTTAAATTATAGTCAGATGGGTATTTAACTATAGAGTAGAATCTCTCGAATCCACACAGCGTGGGACCTGAGGTTGTGCGGATTTTAGAATTTTGAGGATTTCTGGTCATTGCGTTGTTTACATTTTTTAAAGAGTAATTTGAGTTTAATTAATAATAATATAAAAATATAATGAATGCTTACAATGTAATAAAATACTAAAATAAGTAATATAGTAAAGCAATAAAGAATTATATAATTTGTAAAACGATTAAAATATTAAAAGCAAAAATATTAAAATCAATAAAAATGTCAATCAATCAATTAAAAGTCAAGTTATTAATTAATAATGTATGATTAATTATTCATTATAAAGATGAAATGTATTTTCCTAAATTATTCGATGAAACTTGTTTCATAAAGATACCAACAATATCATTAAATTAGGAATTTTTATTTCAGGTTTAGCCACTTAACTAAATTCTTGATTGATACATAAATATATTTGTTAAGATGACTGTGATTACCAATCATATTAGCAACGTCTTAAATTTTCTCTAAAATAAATTTATTCTTCCTAGATGAAAATACATGAATTCAGTAATATTAATAAAAATTACTATAAAACTAAAAGTCAAATTTTGCACTTATATCTGAGCTGAATGTGTCATTGTTTACATCCAGAATTTGTATGCGGATTTTAGAGACTTGCGGATTTGAGGGAGTCTACTGTATCAAAGTCATAAACATTTTATAAGTATAATGGGAAGTTTTAGAGATTGAATTGTCTGAGGTAAGCAAATATTTCATCCATATTTATTGACATTTAAAACTCACACCAGACCGATTTTTATGAAATAACAATCAGAATAGGCGATCTTGAAATTTAAAAACTTAAAAGATTACTTAAGCTATATGACAATTAAATAAGAATAATTTAATTTAATATAAGCCTGGTGAGAAATGCATAATTTCAAAACTCCTTTACCAACCTTTACTTATATTCAAAATATCATCAGACTGTTGATACTTTTTAAAATAACAACTCTGTATGTAACACAATATATTTTTTTCAGTATTATGGGTACGTCAGAGGAGGCCATACTCTTTTCAAAACTAATATTTTCAGCTTAAATATTTGTAAGAAAATCAATTTTACCATCAAAGAAATTTAATGTGGGAAATTAGGTTTAATAAAAGTTTTTTTTTTAATTTAAATATAACCAATCATTATTAAATTTTCACAGGCTTATAAGTGTAAAAAAGTAGAGATTTTTAAATATTTTTCAGGTAATATAAAGCTTTATAAAAATAAAATTGAGTTTGCCAGAACTCCTGGCTCTTTTTCTGTTGATTTACAAGCTTATACAGGCAAACTTTTGTTGGTCACTCTTTTTTTTGCCCACTGTAATAAACAGAAGGAATTTTTTTTCTTTCGGGAAAATGCTACAATTAGTTAGCTGTAATTAACATTATTTACACAGCTTTATTGGATTTTTTTTATATATCCCACATAGAAGTTTTCTTGCCACTATGAATTAACACATACTTCCTTGAACCAATCTTTTAAAAGAATGTTTTGACCATATCTCTCTCAAAAAGGTTTCTCTCCAGTATGAATTAAAAGATTTTTGCTTAAAGTCTATATCTGAGAAAATTTATTGTTGCATATCTCACATTCAAAAAGCTTCTTACCCTCGTGAATTAAAAGATGCCTGGCTAAATCACTGTTTTGAGAAAATTTGTTGTTGCATATCTGATACTCAAAAGGTTTCTCAGAATTATGAAGTAACAGATGCTTTCCTTATTTATATTTTTCAGAGAATTTATTATTTCAGGTCTCACATACAAGTGGTTTCTCACCAGTATGCATTAACAGATGTGTTCTTAAAGCATTCTTTCGAGCGAATTTATTGTTGCATATCTCACATACAAAAGGTTTCTCACCAGTATGAATTAACAGATGTGTTCTTAAAGCATTCTTTCGAGAGAATTTATTGTTGCATATCTCACATACAAAAGGTTTCTCACCAGTATGAATTAACAGATGTGTTCTTAAAGCATTCTTTCGAGCGAATTTATTGTTGCACATCTCACATACAAAAGGTTTCTCACCAGTATGAATTAACAGATGTGTTCTTAAAGCATTCTTTCGAGCGAATTTATTGTTGCATATCTCACATACGAAAGGTTTCTCACCAGTATGAATTAACAGATGCGTTCTTAAATCATCCTTTCGAGCGAATTTATTGTTGCATATCTCACATACAAAAGGTTTCTCACGAGTATGAATTAAGAGATGCTTGGTTAAATCACTGTTTCTAAAAAATTTCTTGCTGCATATCTTACACACGAAAGTTTTCTCACCAGTATGGATTAACAGATGGCTGCTTAAATGGCCCTTTTGCGAAAATTTCTTGTTGCATACCTCACATACAAAAGATTTCTTACCAGTATGAATTAACATATGTCTGCTTAAAATGTCCTTTCGAGAGAATTTCTTGTTGCATATATCACACATAAATGGTTTCTCACCAGTATGAGTTAACAGATGGCTGCTTAAATGGCTCTTTAGAGAGAATTTCTTGTTGCATGTCACACATACAAAAGATTTCTCACCAGTATGAATTAACAGATGGCTGTTTAAATGGCCCTGTTGAGTGAATTTCTTGTTGCATATCTCACATACAAATGGTTTATCACCAGTATGACTTAACAAATGTCTGCTTAATTGGTTCTTTTGAGTGAATTTCTTGTTGCATATATCAAACATAAATGGTTTCTCACCAGTATGAGTTGACAGATGGCTGCTTAAATGGCTCTTTTGAGAGAATGCCTTGTTGCATACCTCACATGAAAAAGACTGCTTTGGGACAAATTCTTGCATAACTCATAAATAAAAGGTTTGTCCTGGCTGTGAGTTAGCAGTTACTTTTTCAAAAAGTTCAGATAAGAAATATTTTGCTGCATTTGTTTTACACATTGAATATATTTTGACTGATGTGATGTGTTAAATTAGTAGTTTTATTCATCTGCAATAAAGTAAAATTAATTAATATCAATTTTTACGTTTCAATAAAAAAAACTTATCACGAAAATTTGAAATTAATGTAGAAAATAAATTGTAATAAAATTTCTACTGTAGTATTAAAAATTACAATAAACTCCCAATTATCTGAAATTGGTAGAATCAAATGTGTGTCAGATGCCTTTCGTAACAGTATAAAGATTAAATTATAAATAAAATAAATAGCAACAATAAAAAAAATAAATAACTTATTATAAATAAAATATAAAGTATATTTAAGGAGAAAATTCTGTAACTTAATATCATCTAAAGAAACGATGATGCATTTTACAAAGAATAGAGAGAAAATAAGTTATTTTTCTGGTGATGGAATTTTAATATGCAAATGTGTTTAGTAATGAATTCTCCATATTTCAGATTTTTTTTATCTAATATTACTGCTTATTGCTAAAGCATTCTGTATCATTTACTATAATTTACACTGCAATTAAATAATGTAACCATGCCAAGTGGACATCGTGGATACTCCTCATCCCAAAAGAATATCTGGGTTTCTAAATTATGCATTCAACAACACACAAATCTACTAAGACGGAATCACAAAGACTACATGAAATATTCATTTTAGAAAAGGTGTTAAATGGTATAATCTTAAACGGAATAATTCAAAGTTACATCGTTCGCCAAGGCTATGAACTTTTCTGTTTTAGGTAAATTTTCAACATAAACATGTTCCGTTTCAACTGTATCCTAAAAAACTATAATAATGTATTTTCTCTGTAGTCAGTGGCATAGTTAGCGGGGGGCTGTCCGTTCCGGGTGTCACCCTCTGGGGGGGTGGGTGACACCCAATCTTTGTTTGTAAATAAAAAGCATTATCTTATAAGATTTTGGAAAAGAATTCTGAAATAAAATGAAATTTTTAGCGCACGACGCAATAGAGTTAGTTTTCTTTTCTTTGAGAATGTGAAAATTTTACACAGAATGGTATATCTAAATAAGACATGCAGCAGGAATCAAAACTTAACCTCCAACGAGTGGGTAGTAATAGCAAATTTTAAAAGAAAGACAATTCTACATTTAGACACGAAATTGACTTACTCCACTGTGGGTTGAGGGATGAGTCGCTCCTTTGTTTTGTTTTTATGCAGGAGAGTAAAAGTTTAATAAGGAATTTTATTTTCATTTGTTAATAACGTAGAACTGTGATTGAAAAAGTATGACGGATCGGATGGGGGAAAGGCTGAGACACAACGTGGCTAGGAATGATACCCATCCTAGCTACGCCACTGTCTGCAGACCGTCTGCTGTCTGTGAAGTTGACCTATCTTAAAGGTCAAGAAATTCAGGATTACACAAAAACAACATTATGTATTTATAGTTGCTAAATCTTGAAACCTATATAAAATGAAACATTTTGCAATTGTGATTTCTTTTTGGCATGTTTTTGGTGATCACTGAATCTCCCGTAATTGGAAACATTTGACGATCCCGGAGAATAAGTATTCAAGTACAACTGCTAAGATGGAGATGGCTTTGATGGGACCAACTGTTGCTGACAGTTAAGGGAAAAAATAAGTTTATAGAAATGCAATAACGGCACACTAATTGAGTTTCGATACCCTTATCTTTGTTTATTCTATAAATTTATATCAAGCAATATTATAACGTAATGTGCTATCTGGAATTAATAAAAGCAACTCTATTCTTGAACTGGCTATATGTGAACTTTTATTGACACTTTTAAAATAACTTAAGAAATCAAATATGATTTATCTTAGGTTTTAAAGCATGCTGCTGATGTCTTTTCTTCTCTAAAACAAGTTTTCGTCAATCAGTAAGCAAGAAATAAGAAAATTGAGCTTAAAAGTTAGTTGGCCAGTTCAAAAGAGCAGAATTTCTTGTTACAGAAAATTTTGATATATTTTTTTAATCATACAGACTCCTTGTCAAGAGAGCTATTCGATGTAGCCAGATGATATATCTCATGATAAATCTGAAGAATATTTCCAGAGATCAATGCTTCTTTCTTTTTTGAATTCTTTTATTTTGAGTCTCGTTGATATTTAGGAAAAGAGCAGAGGGATATTGGAAGGTTTTGATGTTCTCCTGGGTTTTTACAAAATAATGTCCATTTTTGTCATTGAACTTTTTAACTGGAGCCATTTTTCAATAAATTAATGGATTTTGAAGGACAAATTTTTATGTACCTATTGAATATTGTAATTTTCTCTTTGTTCATTGTATAGGACCCTTAAGGCGGTTACAGAACAATGGGAAAATTAGTAACTTTTGTACGAATTCTAAATGATACGAGAAGGATCGAAATGATTTTTACACTGATGACACTATATCATCAAATTTAGGGGATGCCCAACTCAAAGCATCGGAATGTCTCCGAAGAACATTTAGGATTTTATGCTTATAATCCTCCAGAAGTGATCTCGAGATCGTCCCCTCTCCGGGATTTCAAAGTGCTTTTTCCGAGTGCTTTAGAGTTGCAAAAATCCCTCCCACAGAAAAATGTCTCAATCATCTGAAATTATAAAAAATACGACTTGTGAATGCCCAGTTTAATATTGCTTACAGAAATTTCATTGATAGAAGAAGAATTGTGTATGGAGAAGGTGGTGATGTTGCTCTGTTTTAAAACAGAGCAACATCACCACAATGAGAAATTAAAAGCTCAAATTGTGCCTAATTCAAGTACTAAACTACGAGAACTTACTGCTAAACTTGGAGAACGCGCTAAAACTGTTTCAAACCATCGAAAATAAGTTGCTTTTGAACTAAAATAACAGAAATAAATAATGTTTTTTGCAGAACCCAATATTTCTAAAAGAGCGTTAATCAAATAATTTTTTTGTGCAAATAAAATTGATTAAAAAAAGTAACATCCTTGAAGTTCAGGATCAGATATCGGAAGAAACTACTGATTCCAAATATGGCATCAAAAACACCGAAACAGGAAACAGAGAATAATTATGGCTGTTTTAGGCAATTCTAACCATACTATTTTTTCCAACATAAACTATGTTTGTTGTGCATGCTTGTTATATAACTAGTTTCTTTAGCTAAAATAGAATGTTTTTTCTTAAATATTAACCAGTTAACAGATAAACATAAATCAGAAATTTCTTTAAAGCAAACTAAATTTCTAAATCAACCAAAATAATCTGATGTAAAATATTTTAATAAGACTTGAGTAACATTTTCGGTAATTCTAGGGTTAAACTTAACCTGTTAATACTAATTTTAAAGTAAGCAAATATTTATGTTGTACGAAAAGGGACTAAAATACTTTTAACTTTTCAGTATGGGCTCACTTTTTTAGATCATAGTGTTTGTAAAATTTTTGGTACATCATAATGTAACTTCATTGTATTCCTAGCTGCAAATCTGGATATAAATCTAACTTTATTTTATGCATACTATTATTTTAAATTAAGAAGTGAAATAGATGTACTTAAATTCTTAAAGTTACTCGAAATACTTCTATTACCCATACACATACACAGTCAACCTTGTCAAGATGTCAAGAAGAGGAAAAATAAAAACATTTTAGACTTCCTTTTAAAGATGTGTAATCAATTATATTTCTAAGATACTCTGTCTAAATAAGATACTTTGTTCGTTTCTTCGCTACTCTGAAACTCTTCCATTTGAGTTGATTACGTTTTAAAAAGATTCTGCTTTTAAAGGTTTCACTGTGTTTATAAGTACCTGTTAAAACCTTTTGCAATGGAACCACTGATTACTGAAAAAAAGTCCATTTCAGAGAGGTTTTCAAAAAATTTAATTGTATGGCAATCCATATTTTTGGTACATCATAATGTAACTTCATTGTATTCCTAGCTGCAAATCTGGATATAAATCTAACTTTATTTTATGCATACTATTATTTTAAATTAAGAAGTGAAATAGATGTACTTAAATTCTTAAAGTTACTCGAAATACTTCTATTACCCATACACATACGCAGTCAACCTTGTCAAGATGTCAAGAAGAGGAAAAATAAAAATAACATTTTAGACTTCCTTTTAAAGATGTGTAATGAATTATATTTCTAAGACACTCTGTCTAAATAAGATACTTTGTTCGTTTCGTCGGTACTCTGAAACTCTTCCATTTGAGTTGATTACGTTTTAAAAAGATTCTGCTTTTAAAGGTTTCACTGTGTTTATAAGTACCTGTTAAAACCTTTTGCAATGGAACCACTGATTACTGAAAAAAAGTCCATTTCAGAGAGGTTTTCAAAAAATTTAATTGTATGGCAATCCATATCAGGGCCATATAATGCGCCTGTTTAAAGCAGATTTCTGTTAAAGATAATTACCATTTTGACAGGTTTTACTGAGGAAAATGGTACATAGTGGACCACTTTTGCAGTTTACATTTTTTTTACTCTTCAATGGAAAGTCCATTCTGCCTTCTTGAAAAATATTCTTGAACATTCCTTAAGCATTTTTACACACCACTGAATTTTTTCAGACCATAATTTCAAATACTTAAAAAAAATGTATACGTTTATAAAGTAGACCAGTGTGCCCCAGAAGCAGTGGGGACAAGTGTAAATTTTTAAAACCACTAAAATTTTACATGGGACCAGTAAAATTTTTACACACCGCTGAATTTTTTCAGAACATAGTTTCGAATACTTAAAATTATATATATATATTTGTATACATTCATAAAGTAGACCAGTGTGCCCCAGAAGCAGAGTACACTGGTCCACCCAACAGGGTACATGGTCCTCTATTGAGAATTTTTTGATTTACAATATAAATTTATTTTATATTAATTTAAATCCTCTTTATTTCCCTCTTTAGCTCCAAAATAACATAATAATGCAAATATTTCAAGTAAAATTTTCAAGCAAAACACAAAAATTATCAAAACGATTATTATATTTTTAAAATAATAACATTGATATAGGAGCAAATGAAAATAAGGTGAAGTTATTAAATAAAATAAAGTCATCTTCACGAAAACTAGAAAATGAAACTCCAAAATACTTATGAGCCTGAAATAATTTTGGATCTCAGGATGATTTTACAATAACACTGATACAAACAACAAATTAATAATCATAAAGTTTTGACTTCAGATTTGTTTAATAGGGTGGGCCGAAAAAAACTTTTTTTCGATTTTCGATTATGGCGGGTGCGGAAAAGTGGCCACTGGTGGCACTCAGTTCATACAAAAAATTTGAGATTTTTTGGACATTTCTTTACCCTGCCGCAAACGGCTTGAAGTTTTCCAAAAATGTTCATTTTTGAACTTTTTTCGAAAAAAATTAAAAAATGTTAAATTAAATTTATTTTGGTTGTATTTACTTGAAAAGGCATATTTAATGTACTAAATGTTTAAATAAGATCTGATCATGCATTATTTAATATCTATGTGTATTATAACTTAGGCTATTTTTATAGCTTTTTCGCGTATAATAGGCAAAAGTTGTATTTGTTTGAATCGATCGTTAGTTTCTATATTATTTATGTCCCTTGGTCTTCTTTATATTTTTTCTATGTGTCAAACGTCATATATTTGGGGAAAAGACAGCACTATACTTCAAAAACAAATCTGGAAGGTGAGAAAGTGGTAAAGCAGGACTCTAAGCGAGCGCAATGACTCGTCGTAATACTCAGGGAGTGAAGGACGAAATAGCTGAGAGCCAAAATGCGATAAAGGATTCTTATAATTTATTCTTGCTCAGTAACCTGCGACATTTGTTCAGTGTTAACGTGAAACCTTTTTGTAGTGATTATACATTGCTTTTTGGGTCGTTTAATGTGCCATTATAGTGTTTTGTGCATTTTATTACAACGAGCTTAGAAATGGCTAGTATAAAGGGCCATGACAATGCAAAGACACGCAATAGCGTGAAAAGTAACTTTTTGGGGGCGTCATGCATATTGAAAGAATTGCAATTGCCAACTTATGCTGATAATCATGCGCCACTACTACTGGTTGCTCCGCCATGTAGAAGATGTTACAGCAGAGGATACGAATCTCGTCATCGATAAAAACAAAGTCAGAAGAGAGAAATAGAAACTTGGAAAGAGGATACAGGCAGAAGAAGTCATTGAAAGAAGGAAAATTAAAAGCATATTTTTTGATGGTAGAAAGAATAAAAGTATATTAAGAGGAAGAAAAATAACAAGCGGCACCGTCGAAAGAAAGGCGAGGAACACATCACCGCGTTCCGGTCACGGAAAAGAAATAGCAAAATCATTATACAATCTTCCAAGTCACCACAAGTTAGACTTTTCTGAACTGACAATATATCAAGGTAACGGAACGAGGTATCAAGTGACCCGAGTATTCCTAACCAGGTTCAAACAACACGGTGATGTGTTCCTCGCCTTTCTCTCGACGGTGCCGCTTGTTATTTTTCTTCCTCTCAATTTACTTTTATCCTTTCAACCATCAAAAAATATGCTTTTAATTTTACTTCTTTCAATAACTTCAGCTTGTATCTTCTTTCCAAGTTTCTGTTTCTCTTTTCTGACTTTGTTTTTAACGATGACGAGATTCGTATCCTCTGCTGTTACAACTTCTACATGGTGAAGCAACCAGTAGTAGTGGCGCATGATTATAAGCATAAGTTGGCAATTGCAATTCTTTCAATATGCATGATGCCCCCCAAAAGTTACTTTTCGCGGTATCGCGTGTCTTTGCATTGTCATTGCCCTTTATACTAGCCATTTCTAAGCTCGTCGTAATGAAACGCACAAAACACTATAATGGCACATTAAACGACCCAAAAAGTACTGTATAATCACTACAAAAGGGTTTCACGTCAACACTGAACAAATGTCGCAGGTAACTAAGCAAAGATAAATAATAAGAATCCTTTATTCCATTTTGGCTCTCAACTATTTCGTCCTTCACTCCCTGAGTATTACGCCGAGTCATTACGCTCTCTTAGAGTCCTGCTTCACCACTTTCTCATCTTCCAGATTTGTTTTTGAAGTATACTGCTGTCTTTTCCCCAAATATATGACGTTTGACACATAAAAAAATATAAAGAAGACCAAAGGACATAAATAATATAGAAACTAACGATCGATTCAAACAAATACAACTTTTGCCTATTATACGCGAAAAAGCTATAAAAATAGCCTAAGTTATAATACACATAGATATTAAATAATGCATCATCAGATCTTATTTAAACATTTGGTACATTAAATATGCCTTTTCAAGTAAATACAACCAAAATGAATTTAATTTAACATTTTTTAATTTTTTCGAAAAAAGTTCAAGAATGAACATTTTTGCAAAATTTCAAGCCGTTTGCGGCAGGGTAAGGAAATGTCCAAAAAATCTCAAATTTTTTGCATGAACTGAGTGCCACCAGTGGCCACTTTTCCGCACCCGCCATAATCGAAAATCGAAAAAAAGTTTTTTTCGGCCCACCCTATTGTTTAATGTTTCATCAGAAATGATTAATAAAATTTTAGAAAATACTAGAGATAGTTTTAGTAATAACCGGTTACAATTGATAGAATACTTGTATTGTTTTAAAAGCATTAATTACAAACGAAAATATTTCTTACTATGATACATAGACATTTTTATTTGTTTGCTTTATTTTACAGTTAAATAATTACTTTTAAACAGCATTTATTTGTAAAGAATAATCAATTGTTAAATATTTTGATAATTCAGCTTTATATTAACAGAACAGATTATGATCCATTGTGCCCCATGTTCAAGTTCTATACATTCACATAAAAAGCTTTCTTTTCAGCACATTAATTTTAATATTAAAAAATTAATTATCTTACCTTTATATAAAAAGCTGGTTTTACTTATTTATCTATAACCTTTAATTAATAATAAAGAAAAGTATAATGACGATTTTTTTTAGTTTTAGAAGCTCAAATCAACCAATCAGGATAAAATGAATCATTCTGAGGTAATGATGTGTTTTAAAGGCTACAAATAATCAATTCAGTGCTGTAATTAATTAGTCTAAAAGGAAAGTTTAAAAAAATTTAAAGTAAATAAGGGGTGCTCCACTGAATACTTAGGCCCACTGTAGTTCATTCAACTCTACATGCAACATAAAATGTATATTTAAGTAAATGAGGTAAAGCTTGCAAAAAATTAATCTCTCTATAATGGAATGCTACCATAAATGGAAATATTCCACAGTACTGTCTAAAAGAATGCCATACAATTACACATATTAGCACAAAAACCTGTTTAAAACAAAAAATTTCACAATACTTTGTGAATTCATCTTGACAGCTTTTACCATATATATGTAAATAACATGAATGAAAATTCTGGATTTCTTTCAAATAGAAATCCCGGATATGCTACCGAAAATAACAATATTTTAATCATTTATTTGCTTTTTTAGCATGTTTAAAGCTTCTTATAACCGATTCTCAGTATAAAAATATTTATTTTTCTGAGGGATACAACTATAAATTGTTTAATCTGTACTTTTTTAATAATAAAGGGGGGAGGAATTAAAATGCAATAAAAAGAAAATGGCATTTAAGAAGAATCAAATTCTTCCTTTATAAACTGTTTTCCTTTTTAAAATTTACAAGGGAGTTTTTACACGCGACGCAAACTAAAAAACTGGATATTAAACTTTTGAAACTTATTACATATATTTCAACATATGACTTACTTAAATGTCTTAATTACAGTCAAGGATCGATAATCCACACATCCATAATTGGCGATTTTGTATAATTTGCGTTACTTTACGAATGTAAACAGTGAAATAAACAGTTAAGAAACTTCACAAATTCGTGCTCCAAAAATTATTTTTTTAAAACAAATAATATAAAAATTATAATAAAACATCTATTTTTTAATGTAACTCTTTTATTTTATTCACAGTAAAAAACAAACTGTATTATGCAACGTATGTAACTATTTTTATTTAAATGCATCTACATATTTTTTCAATAAAATAACTTTAAAAAGACATTTTTTGAGATAACATATTAAATTATTATTATATTTCATATTTATCTTTTCATATTATACTCATTTTAAAATTAAAATGTTGTCTAGAATAATAAAAGTGCATATAAATCATATAATACTCTATAATCTAGAATATTCCATAATCGGAACAACTTTTAGCCCCAACTTGTGCGGATTATAGAACTTTTACAGTATTTATTCTTATACTTTTATACAAGACTACACTATTATAACTATTAGAACAGTGTAACTAGGGAAGAATTCCATATCCTGTTCTGCTTTATTTGGTGATAAATGTTTTGATGTGGTTGTTGTGTTCGTCAGCATTGAAGCATTATTTTTTTATTATTTGATGCTACAAGTGGATAAATAATAACTTTGTATGCATATTTTTATTATTATTTTCAAATTTATCATTTTCTGGCTTTTTTTTTCCAGAGATATTTTTTTGTAGATGAAACCATTTGTAATATAATATTATGTTTTAATTTTGTATATAAACTAAATACATAAAATAATAAATATATATACTACACATAAATATACAAAATATTTATTTATATATGTGTATGTATAATATGCAGTTATATACTAAGTTATAGTAACAAATGGGGAATGAGAGTTATAAATAGCAAACCAGTCAAATGAAGACCTGTGTATAGTATCTGTACTTAAAAAACAAAAACAGAACCATTAAAAGATCATTCTTTTGTCTGTCTGTCATAGACATTTTACTCATTAACAAATGATTGACGGAAGTTCAAACAAAACTGAAATAATAAAAGGTACTACAGTCAAAAATCTATAATCCGCACAAGTTGGGGCCAAAAGTTATGTGGATAATAGATTATATATAATTTTATTATTCCTAAACAGCATTTTAATTCTATAATCAGTATAATATGTAAAGATAAATATGAAATTTAATAATTAATTTAATAGGTTATATCAAAAAATGCCTTTTTAAAATTATTTTATAAAAAAAATTGATACATATAGATGTAAGGATAATTACATGCATTCAATAATACAGTTTGCTTTTTACTGTTGATAAATTAAGAGATGTATTTTTTAAAAGAAATAGATGTTTTCTTTTCAATTTTTTTATTATTTGTTTTAAAAAATCATTTCTGGATCATGAACTTGTAAATTTTCTTAATTGTTTATTTCTCTGTTTACATTCATAAACTAACACAAAATTAGCGAAAATTGTGGATTATGGGTGCACGGATTATTAATCCTTGACCGTACTTAGACAACAGAATCAGTTGGGTCATAAAATCAAGTTTGTTTTAGAGAAGCCCTAAAAAACAGACTAATATATTAAATTTAATGAAACTTTTGATGCATTTTATATAAAACTGAATTCCTATAAATCAAGCATGAAGCATAACCATTCAGTTTCGTTAGATTGTTTTATCACAGTGATACATTTAAAAGTAGATATTTTGTTATACCCACTTTACACCATGATGGTTAAAATGGGGATAGTTCTAAAATTAGTATATATTTAAGTGCTGTTAAAGAAATAAGTAGTATATATGAAATAAATGTATTTTAATTATATTTAAAAATGCAGTCGTGAAAGTAAACATCCTGTACTAACTCCTAAAAAAATGCACATAAATTTTTTTAAGGGGTGGGATCTAAATGTTGAAACTACCCAAGCTTCATTTTTTCCAATGGCACTACCCAACTTTATAAAGATATTTCAAATATTTGATTCAAACTAGGATTAGACCCCTAATGTCAAGTCATTTAAATGATAAATATTCAAAATTCAGTGTTTCTAATGTTAAATTACTATATCATATTTTTATTAACATCCCCTGAAATTATGCTTGTAATGCGGTAATTTTTTATATAGTACTAAAACTTAAATACCAAAACATTAATATATTAAATTTGCATTTTTTATAATTTTATGATATGAATTATGAAATTAATATTCGAAAAAATTATAAATTTCAACCTACAATTTTTTTGATGGATTAAGACCTGTTATTTTTATATCCAAAATTTAAAATTTTCATCCAAGTAGTTTTTAAATATGCTTAAAAATGGGCAAAATGATGGTTTTAGCGGTCGTATATGACAGAAGTGACTAAATATGTCGAAATTTCTTATGCTATTCAGTAACCAAGGAGTATTCAATGACAGCTACAGCGGTGCCTAATGTGCCTTGATCAAAAAGAGGGCTTCCTTGGTCAACAATCAAGAACTGAATTACAATATTTCGATACAATTCCTAAAATATCCTTGTTATATTATAAAATAATTAATTTCTTGGAAAGTTATACAAATTTCTAAAAAATTTGCTTTTAGGTTAATAGAAAGGTATACAGTTAATTTATGCTGTCAGAATTGGTTACTGCTATAGTAAAAGAACAAAGTTAGAGCTCATTTTCATATGTAGATGGCCCCCAAAGGAAATTTTACATACATCATTTAAAAGTAAACTTTATTTTCAACCATTTAGTATCAGTAACTTTCATAAATGATAATTTGTAGGGAAGTTAGTAAGGAGTGTTTACTTAGTTTTCCATGACTGTACAAATTCATAAAAATCTTTTTTATATATTATTTAAACTAAAGAACTAATGTCCAGCATTTTGAACTGTACTTTATACATCCATTCATGAAACTTACTTTATTTTTTTAATAATATTTTAAGTTAAATGTTTTAAAAATTACAATGCATTTTACATGTTCTTTCTTTTTCTTGTCCAGTTTCCTTTGCTTTTTTTATACTTATTATTATCACTAATAACACATTTTATTTCATTATTCACTTTCTAAACTACATTTAGAAAATAAATTGTTTTACAATGTTAAAATTACACTAAATTACACTTCCTAGTGTTATAAATATTTTTTTTTTATCATTTTATAATGAAATGTAAAGCATTAGACATTTACAATTAATACAGAAATAGAAAATGTGTGTATCATGCAGTAGACTTAGATTAGACAAAGACTAACCATACTCATAATTGTTCCTCCTCAGAAAACAAATCATAATGAATAGAATTCTAAAATTTATTATTTCATTTTTATGTAGATTAGTTCTTTAGATGTTCCTGGTTAAGTCTGAACTAAAATTAATAGTTTTCATCAGTTAATAATCACAAACAACTAAGACTATTTTTATTGCAAAATACTGTATCTTTAGAAGAAATGTAAGCAAAAAAAAAAAAAAAACATATCTTACCACAACGTATTTTTAGTACAAAAGATAGGTTACTAAATTTTAAAAAAGCCCGTTAGTATATCGCTGTAAATCATTACATTCAAAAATTAGGCATATATTAACAGAAAACTTTCATGACCTCTAAGTTCATGTATAAGCAAGGAGACGCAACGCCCTGAATGAACCATTCTGACTGGTTTTGAATGAAGAATGAATCAATAAAATAAATCTATTGTAAAACGCACGACGCCAATGCAAGAATGAATCGTTGATATTTTCATCATGACTCATTGAAAAGACTTCATTCAATCGAATGATATCGAGAATGGTCAGTTCCAGAGTAGTTGACTAATTACTTATATTATTTATTAATAAAACTGCTGCAAAGGCAATATGACTAGTGCTTTTTTAAAATATCTGTTTATAATATTGGCTATCCAGGCCCGGACTGGCCAGGTCGGCTGGTCGGCGATCGCCGAGGGCCCCCGACCCAAAGGGGCCCCGGTGGTGCACCCCAAAAAATAAGTATACGATTCTATAATTAATATTTACATAAGAAAAATAATTGACTATTTCCAGTAATTATATGCGTTTACAATAAATTTTAAGCAATTGACAGTTTTTTCATGGTAACTTATATAGTTTCATCGTGTCATGTCGTTGGGCAGACGGAATAGGGCTGCTGACTGATACATCGTCCTTTGTGCAGTGCTCATAGAGTCAGATTCAGAGTGCATCGCGATGCTCATTACAATCTCGTATGGTTGTAACTAGTGCAATGTTACAGTTGTGTCAACATGAAGCATGTATGACAAAGTGACGGTACGAAAAAGAAAGAAAAAAAAATGAGAAAAATTTTAAATGTTGAAAAATGTTTAAAAAGTTTTAATACTTGGTTAAGTAGTTCCAAGATTCTTATCAGTCGCACTGGAAGATATGTTGTTCAATGGTTAATTGATGTAGGGTAGATGTGCCAGTAATAGACCCCCTTAAGGAATTTCTCTAAAAAATAATTTTTTATTAATAGTTATAATTATTGTATTCCAATTTTTTTCATCTTACATTAATCTTTCAACAATATTTAACTAATCCCATAGTTACATTTCCCAATAGAAATAAAAATTTAATTTTAAATAATAGAAATATGTCTTAACACCCAAAAGCCCAGTAATGGACCACCTATGTTCCGGTAATGGACCGCCGATGTTCTAGTAATGGGCCACCCTACAAAAAATAACAGATAATTGTTTTTAGATGCGTTATTAATTATGTAAATACGTAGCACCTATTGTTGTCGTTCAGTCCGTTCGTCTGTCCGTCTGTCCGTCCGTTTACTGTCCGTTTGTCTGTCTGTCTGTCCGCATATAACAACGCAAAAACTATCCAACCGAATCGTTTGAAATTTGAAATACATAATTATTACATAATTTTGTCGAGTCATTTCAAATTTTAGGAAAATCGGATGAATAGATCAATTACAGGGAAAATCAAAAAGATTCTGTTACATTACGGTCAATGAGGAAAACAGTTTAGAATGCATTTTAATCGTTTGAAATTTAAACATATAATTATTACATAATTTTGTCGAGTTATTTCAAATCTTATGGTAATCAGATGCATAGATCAATTACAGGGACTATCAAAAGTATTTCGTTACATTACAGTTAATGGGGAAAAAAGTTGCAAATGCATTTTGATGGTGTTACACTCATTCGAACATAATAAAATTGACATGAACTTCTGACGTATATATATACTAAAATATAAATTCTGTGCAATCTGAGGTGCAAAGAATATTTATTATTAAATTACAGGGCCACACAAAAGTATTCCACAACATAATGCTATACAGGGAAACATTGTTTGGGACACGTTTTAATTATATTAAACTGTGCCACATTTTCTGAATATGATATACGTTGCTGAGGTGTAATGAAAATTACTCCCTGTATGTTTATAGGAACACAAAGAGTTCAAACACTGTACTGTATCCGAAGTATTGTCTACTATATCAGGAAGATCTGTATATTTTTAAAACTTCGTTATCGTACGAACGCACTTCATTTGCTACGCTTCACGTGCAATTTCCAACTTGTTTCAATTGTATTTTGCTCCAGAACTTAATGAAACCATACTAATAAAACAAAATATTAAAACTTAAGTTAGAAATTCATTACATTAAAGGATTTATAATGAAAAAACATAAAACAAAATATTTAAATTTAAGCGATTTTAATTTAAACGATATCATTGATAAGGGGGAAAACCTGCTGTCAGGGGCGTGCAAAGAAAAAACTGCATCCGGGGCAAAGTGTCAATTTGGCGCCTCCCCTCCCCCAACTTTTACTTGTAACAGCTCAAAAATGACGTTGGTAGTATAAATTTCCGCGACCGTTCCCCTTCGATCTCCCTTTCGCACGGCGCTGCCTGCAGTCACATGACAGAAATCTCTTACATTTTGATAACTAACTAATCGTTATTGAGAAGTGAATTGAAAATTATCTTAAGTTATACTTCCAGATAGTTTGTTAACAGAAGTTTATTATCGCTATTAATACTTTTTAAAAACATAGTAACCGCCCTACACATTTTGAGAACATTTAAGGTCAGTTCTGGTCCGACTCTACTATGCAGAAAAAAATGCATACCTGATCGCACTCCTGATATCTATTTGGCAAGCTCTCTAATTTTATTTTATTATTACTAGGGGGGCGCCGCCCCCCTGCTCGCTATGCTCGCCAACCCCCCACGTAATCGCTTCGCGATACCAAATTATTGGCTACCCCTGCTTGCTGCGCTCGCCAATACCCCATGGTATGAATAAGCAGTTGCAGACCTTTCAACTGATGTCACACGACTGGTGTTGTAAAGAAATTAAAAATGTGCCCCCCTGGGGGGCAGAGTGGGAGGCGACACAAAAGACATCCATAATATGAATAAGCAGCTGCAGACCTCTCAAATGATATGTCACACGACTGGTGTTGTAAAAAATTGAAAATGTGCCTCCCTGTGTGTCACCCCCACTCTGCGAGTGGGACAAGACATCCATAAAATGAATATACAGTTACAGACCTTTCAAATGATGTGTCACACAACTGGTGTTGTAAAGAAATTAAAAATGTGACCCCCCGGGGAGAGCAGAGTGTGGGGGTGACACACAAGACATCCATAATATGAATAAGCAGTTGCAGACCTTTCAAATCTTGTGTAACACGACTGGTGTTGTAAAGAAATTAAAAATGTGTCCCCCCTGGGGAGCAGAGTGGGGGATAACACACAAGACATCCATTATATGAATAAGCAGTTGCAAACCTCTCAAATGATGTATCAAACGACTGGTGTTGTAAAGAAATTAAAAATTTGGCGAAATATTACAGTTATCGCCAAGTTGGCGTCACTTTTGACAACTAATTTTGGTCGCCAAATTTGGCGATATATCGCCAAGTTGGCGACAAACTTGACGATTGTTGGCGATGGTAACCTTTCCTCTCTTTATGGTAACCCATACGGCGATGCATAGACGGAGCCCTTTTCTGATTGGTCTATTCGGCTCATGGAAGGAGTGGACAACCCGGATTCGTTAGTTCCGGAAATCTTCCACATCAGCATCATTCCAGGAGTCATTCCTTTTAAGGCTAGTTTTTTTTTACTATAGAAGGATTTTTTTTAAAATTGGCTTAGCAGTCTTGCTAAACTTATTTGTCTGGATACGGACCCCGGCCCAGTGCAGACCTCTACAACAAATAATAAGTTCAATGTTCTTTAATATTATTTTAGAAGACCCATATGATAGCATAATATTCAACATGATGGTAGGTAGTATACTCAAGATGTAGCTGTTATGAGTTGGCAATTTGCGTCAGCTATGTCCTTCAAGGAAAGGTATGTGAAACACTTTTAGGAATAACAGAAACCTATGATTCTTGTTTGTTGGCTTTGCATACGAGCTTGTAAAATCTGAATTAGCCAAGTGTAGATTGTATTAAATGTTATTGCTTGTTCATTTGATAGAGCTACCTTGTAAAGATAATAATAACAATGTATCAGCTCATTTCAAAAAGGAATGTTATTTATACTTGCTGAATGGAAAAGTTACTGAATTTGGTTATAGATGATTGAAAGTTACGTTTCTCAAAGTAAAAAAACTTATTCGGATTGGTGGAAGAATCTGTTGTTTTTCTAAGCTTGTCTTATAAAAGAATGTGCGTAAAAGGGAAAGAAAATAAAAATAAAATGTAAAAACTTTACAGGTTTAAAAAAATACGTGCCACAAGGTGATGGAGCAAGCAAATCTCTCCCTTCGATCACCAATCAAAATGGAAACAACAAAACTATTAAATTTTATCTCTGTTTTTTAAGTATCAAATAATAGTTTAAACTGCAAATCTAAAATTATAGATTATATAGATTACTAGTAGGCTATGCCCGCTGCGCTGGTCCATTTTTCCAAACAAATCTTGACTCAAACAAAATGGTGATTTGAAATTTCTTTTTTAAAGCAGTGTAGACCATCACCTGGAATGTCCTTCCGCAATGCTGAAAACGATGCCAGTGCCAATGTCATTGCGATATTGCACTATTGTATGCCTTGGACGGGGTAATGAAGTAGTATTTAATAGTTAATTTTTGATAAAATTCTGTTGATAGGGCTTAATGTTAATTAAAACTGCAACATAAACATCATAAACAAAATTTTCTACTGTCGGTATTTAATGTACATTTTTTTCTTAGCCAATTTTAAAGTATTTATTTAACCTGAATGATTGATAAATTAATTGCAAATATATATATATATATATATTTAATTCTATACCATTGATATTTCGAATATTTTTCCTGCACATTGCAAATATTGCTTTTTTAGGGATAGTAAAATAACTACAGATGAAAAATACATAATAAGGCTAAAGCACAGAATTAACGACAACTTGGCGAATGCCTCTATGGACACTTGAAAAGTACGCCAGTTCTGTCAACTTAAATATCCAGATAGAATTTTAATAAATAGGTACTACTTTATTATTCCATTGATCAATTTCGCCAAATTATACATATTGCAAAACGATTCTCCATACTAATATAACTTTTATTTTAAATAACCAAAGAATCAATAAATTACGAAAATATTAATAGAAATACAAATAAAACGTCGAATTAAAAAGTAGTAATGACGCAACAAACGCATGTAACATGTTTAATTTCAAATGAATGTGGCATTTACGATCATCCATTATTGACATTTAATCTTTTATTTTGGCGGCAGTTTTTTGGTCGATGGGATAATCAAGTAGTACCAAATAATATAAAAAAATATATAAATAATAATATAGCCAATAATATTTTGGTCAGGTGTCATGTATGGATCACGTTGGTGCGATTGCAACAAAATTGTGATTTTATGGATTGCGTGGTAATCTGGTTGTTGTTGTTTATTTACTAATAAACTTTGAATCTTTACTTTTCTTTATTTTTTTCTTACTTTATTGTTTTGTTCTATAATTATTAATTAAACTTCACTTATTTATTATTGTTTCTTTTTTTAAATAATAGAAAATAATTAAAAATAATATAACATCCATGTAACTGGTATTTGAAAACGCAGTGTTTGCCAAACTGATGTCAGATTTAAAAAAACGCGCCAAGGTGATGCGTATATAAAAATGGAAAAAATGTTTATTATAATGTAAGCAAAAAAATTAAACAAATAATTAAAAAATCACCTTTTCTATTTTTTTAAAAAATAACGCCAAGCAGTCGTTAATTCTGTAGTTGCATCAATAGTAAATTTTCTTTTCTTCGTTTGTTTCATAATGAAAAACCATAAATTTAATAATCTCAAATAAAGTAATCTGACAAATTTTCTATGATCTCGTTGATGATGTAGAAATCTCCTTAATACATAAACAAAAAGGCAAAGATGTCATATGCGCCGAGTTTGGCGCGATAATTTTTTATGCTAATTTGGCGGAAACATTGTTTTCGGATACCAGTTACATGTGTATATTTAAATTATTTTCTATTATTTAAATAGCAATAAAAATTTATGAAAAAAGTTTAATTAATAAGTATATAACAAAACAATTTATACAATTTATAAAGAAAATAAGCATTTTATTTATAAATAAATATTAAAAGTCGGGTTAATATATCTCAGACAAAATAATGCCAATTTAAAGTCTATTAGTTACCTCGGTGATATATAATATGTGTGCCAATAAAACTTTCAATAATATAGTAAATATGCTATTTGGCGGTGCTCAATTATTGAAGATTAGTCAAATATCATTTTAAATATTATCTAACACAGGAAAAATATGAAGAAAATTGAAGAAGAAATGGCTAATTAAAACAAACTTGTAAAATATTTTGGCACAAATGCCTTATGTGCACCACATTTGTGCATTTTTTTTTCCTTTTTTACGCCAATTTGGCGAAAACTTCGTTTTAAAATATCAGTTACCTATATATTTTTTAATTGTTTTCTATTATTTTAAAAAGGAAATAAAAATAAATAAATAATGTTTTGTTTATAATTATAAAATAAAACAATTTACATCATTTAAAAAAAATAAATAAGAGTAAATAGTTTATTAATAAATATACAATAGCCGAGTTACCATATGAACATAAAATCGACGTTTTGTTGCAATCGCGCCAATGTGGTGCATATATGACATCTGTGCCATTTTTTTCAGCAGGTAATTTTTATTTCAAAATGTTGAATTTATCGATAGTAATAACGCGAAATTGCATAAATTTAATTTAAATTGCATAGATTTCCTTGTTCAGTTAGTAAATTTTAAAACTAATTTTCATTGGAAGAGAATTTGACAAAATGGCGCAAAAAAAGTATATTTGTTGATTACAATTTTCAAAATTGCGGTGAAAAACTTTTAAAAAAGAATGACATTATTTTACAATATATATGTGTGTGGCAGAGTTTCACACTAAAGCTAAAATTTAAATATTTGATAACAATTTTTAAAATATTAACTTACGTTTAATGAATTTACAATTGAATACTAAAATATACTCCAAAAACTATCTACTTTTGGAAAAAACAACATTATTGCGACCTAATGTTAGACATATGCATTTTTGGCTTAATTCTTTGCCGACAAAAGTAAAAAAAAAACTCCAAAGAAACAAATATATAACTCACACTTTTATAATTAGATCTGCCTTTTTCTGGAGTAAGTTATATACTATCGAAATTTGATAAAAAAAGAGAAAGAAAATAATAGAAAGGAAAATAAATATCGTTCAAAATGCATTTAATCAAATTTTCAAGTAATTTTTTTTTTTTTATTCTAACGCAAGGATAAGTCGCCAAATGTTGCATCAAATGTAATATTTCACGTTAAGTTATTTTTTCAGCGTTACAAATATTTCTTTTATTTTTAAGATAAATATTTTTTTATAATATCATGCCTCATTAAATGGTTTTTCTTTATTATTATTATTATTATTATTATTATTATTATTATTATTATTATTATTATTATTATTAATAGTTATTTTCTGCTTTTATTTGCAAGATGTTTGTAATATTTCTAACAGATATATCATTTTTAATTTGTTTAGTAATGATAATTTTCGCCAAAAAATAACTACTGGCAACCCTTTCATCAAAAATAACCGAAAAATACGAAATTTAGTACGAAAAATCAGAGTTATCCCTGTATATTTGTATCATAAACCTCCGCAAAAATATTTCCTATCGAATGATATAATCTGCAAAAAGATCCATCGGGTAGTTTTTGAAAACACCCGTTTGGAAGTTTCAGAACTTCTGCTTTATAATATACAAGCTGAAGTTTTATTTTTCTACAAAATTTAGCATAAAGATTATCCCCTATTTAAAAGCTACATTTTTGCAACTGGTTTAAAAAAATGAAGAGGCAATGAAACTGATGTAATTTTAATTTTACTCAAATAATTCAGCTTTAAAACACACCTTTTATGCTTCATTGTTCTAATAAATATATAAGTTAAAACACTCTTTTTTACACATTTTGCTATGCACTTTGCTGGAACAGACCAAGGTAGAGAGAAAATTGTAGTAGACCTGCCAGGAGAGGACGGTTATTAAAAAATGTAACGCAACATGTAATGGAGATTGTATTTAGGCTACCAGATCTACACATAGTGCAAATTCAGATTCGGGAGTTTAAGAACTGACATATGATAATGTGCGATATGAAAATTAATAGAGTTTGATAATCATTGCAATTCTTTCTAACAAAATAATGTGATGAGTAGATAACATTTTGATTCCTGCTGTCATAACGGTCTCATTTTCATATCAAACTCTACTATAAATGATAAAACAAGAGAGATAGTACTTAATTACCCAAATTTTGTCCAAGGCATACAATAGTGCAATATCACAATGTCATTGGCACTGGCATCGTTTTCAGCATTGCGGAAGAACATTCCAGGTGAAGGTATACACTGCTTTAAAAACGAAATTTCAAATCACCATTTTGTTTGAGTCAAGATTCGTTTAGAAAAATGGACCAGCGTAGCGGGCATAGCCTGCTAGTTAACAGATAAAACCATTTTTAAAAGTAATTCTGCTAATTTTGTCCTGTAAGACTTATAATGGTAGAATTAGATTTAAAAAAAAAACATTTTTTAAAAAAATAGAGAAATGTTATTTACGTTTTATCTAATAAAATATTTAAAATACATTTTTTTTTTCGCCTGCGCGAAAGAGAATAGCGAAATAGTGATTGAAGAAATACTGAAGAGGAAGTGGTTAATTAAAAAAGACTTGTAAATTTTATTCAGCGGGAATTTTTTATTTCAAAATGTTGAATTTATTTATAGTAATAACGCATAATTGCATAAATTTCCTTTGAATTGCAAAAATTTTTTTTTTCTACTTCGTTATACCGGACCAATTTCGCCAAATTATACAAATCGCCAAACTATTAGCCAGATTATATAGATTAGCATAAATTTTCATTTAAATAACGAAAAACAAATTAGCAGAGCATATATAAAAGTAGAAATAAAATGTCGAATTAAAAATCACTTGATGACATAATTAATATTTATATTATGCTTAATGTCAAGTGAATGTGACATTTACGATAATCCATTATTGACATTTAATCATGGAATTTGGCTGTAGATTTTTAATCGACGGGATAATCTTTCCTTCTTCAGTTTCTAAATTTTAAAACTGTAATTTTTCCTGTAAGTGAAATTGACGAAATGGCGCAAGAAAAATGAACAATAAAAACATTTGCAAAAAGAAATAAAAGAGTTATATTCATATCTATATAATTTACGATTAAATATTAAACTATACTCTAAAAATTATCTTCACTTGAAAAAATGAACATTATAGGGACCATTAAGAACCTATGTCGGCTTAAAAACACATTCTTTGGCGACAAAAGCAAGATGAAAATCGTATAGAAACGAATATGTAACTCACAACTTACAGTGTCTTTTACAATCAGATCTCCTTTATTCTGCTGTAAGTTATATTATACGGAAATTCGATAAAAAAAGAGAAAGAAAATAATAAAAAGGGAAATAACTATTATTCAAAATTCATTTAATCAATTTCTGAAATTCATGTTTTTATTCTAACACCAGGGATAAGTCGCCAAAAGTTGAACCAATTGTTATATTTCGTGTTAATTTATTTTTTAAGCATTACAAATATTTTTTTCATTTTCAAGATAAATATATTTTTATAATATTACGCCTCATGTAAGCGGTCTTTCTTTATTATTATTAATATTGTCAGTAGTTATTTTCTGCTATTATTTGCAAGATATTTGTAATATTTTTAATAGATATAGCCATTTTAATTCTTTTAGCAATTATAATTTTCGCCAAAAACAGCTACTGGCAACCCTTTTGTCAAAAATAACCGAAAAGTACGAAATTTACTACGAAAAATCAGAGTTATCCCTGTAAATTTGAATTTTAAACCTTCGGAAAAGTATTTCCTATCGAATGATACAATCGGCAAAAAAATCCATCGGGTAGTTTTTGAAAACACCCGTTTGGAAGTTTCAGAACTTCTGCTTTATAATATATATGATATAGATACATAATTATAGATTATATAGCTAGGACCAATGAAAAACTGGTCAAAAAGCTTTAGGTTAGTAAACAATTATTTATAATCACGTAACTTTTCTTAGTAATCTGTATCTGTATTAGGGTATTTTAGAATTTTTAATCTTTTCGTTGTAAAAACAACGATTTGTAACAATTGTAAACAACAATTTGTAACAATTAAATCTAAATTAAAGAGGACATTATTTCTTTCAATGTGCTTTGTTAAGGGTTTCGTTCGTCTGACGAAACTCTATTTGTCTCGGTCCTCGACTCCGTATACAAAAACTATTAAATCAAATACTTCAAATTTTGTGTACTTATAGTTGAATACCTCGTGTCCCACAATAAATCATGTTTTTTTCAACTGTCTATTATTTTAATGAAATCAATTTTATGAATGTCATCTGTTCATTTTTGTGGTTTAAATTTTTAATGAATTTCAATATATTTTGTGTAGACATGTATTTTTGGAGGAAGAGCGTCTCGCTAGTAAACAGAAGGTTCACAGTTCGAACCGTGATTTTGGAACTTGAAGTTTTCATACTAAGATAGGAAAATGTTTTAAAAAATCGTATTTTTTGCCAATTTGAGGGTTTATATTATTTTTTCGTCACTAATATTCACATATATATTTTTTAATTACAATTTTCTTTCTATTTTAAAAACTAGCGGTTTATTAATGATTCAGCATTTTAAATTTCGTTTAAACGTTTTTTTTTCGTTTTTAGAAATTTAAAATTTTATTTATATCTCCGCTATTTTTTTTTATTTCGGGTTTTCAAAGAATTTGGAATTTTATTTAAATAATATAATTTGAACATTTTGAATTTAATTAAAATAAATAACTTCCTTTTACTTTAAATTTATTGATGCTACCATCTATGTAAGATTTTAATAATTATAAATTAACGATTTGGATTTATTAATTAAAGGATAAGTTGTTTTGAAAGATAATAAGCGAAACACTCTGAGCGATCTGCGATCACACTTATCCCTTTTTAGCACTTTCCAACAAAGTTGAAAAGTGCTTATGCATTCGGTTTGTCTGGCCGTCTGTCCGTCTGGCCGGATGGCCGTCTGTCCGAGCTCTAACTCCCGTAAATATACTCGGATTGCTATGAAATTTTTATACGTTATTGAGGTTTACCCTAGCACGAACCCTATTGAAAATGAAGTATCAACCATGATTAGTTTATCTACAGAGAGAATCAAAAGTTTCCCATTACATTACGGCCTATGGGGAAAAAATCGTTAATATACTCGGATTGCCATGAAATTTTAGGACGTTATTGACGTTTACCCTAGCAAAAGTCCTATTGAAAATGAAGTTTCTACCATGATTAATTTATCTACAGGGCGAATCAAAAGTTTCCCATTACATTACGGCCTAAGGGGAAAAATCCTTAATATACTCGGATTGCCATGAAATTTTAGGACGTTATTGGGGTTTACCCTAGCACGAACCCTACTGAAAATGAAGTATTTACCATGATTAGTTTATCTACAGAGATAATCAAAAGTTTCCCATTACATTACGGCTTATGGGGGAAAATCGTTAATATACTCGGATTGCAATGAAATTTTAGGACGTTATTGACGTTTACCCTAGCAAAAGTCCTATCGAAAATGAAGTTGCTACCATGATTAGTTTATCTACAGGGCGAATCAAAAGTTTCCTATTACATTACGGCCTATGGGGAAAAATCGTTTCAAAGGAATTTTAAAGATGTTATACCCTGTCACACATATTAAAATATGCATTCTATAAAATATAAGGTGAAAATGTAGCTATTATTCATTTACAGGGCCACACAAATGAATTCCATTAGATAATGGTAAAAGGGAGAATTGTGTGTGACATATTTTAAATATATTAAGCTTTTTCATGTATAATAAAATTGATATATGTCACTGAAGCTTAATATAAATTATACGCTACTGTCTTGCATAATATGAAGTACATAGCATTTACAGGGTCATACAAAAGATTTCAAATAGTATATTCTTTCCGAAGTACCGTATATGTGTCCGATGATGGCTGATGGAGGGATCAAATGCATTTTAATTATGATATTCGCGTTTATATTTCGCTAAATATATGCACATTATATGGTGTGTATAAATGTTATAGTTGATATACAGGGCTACCCAAAAGAGCTCACCAACGTTACTGAATATGAGCGTAAATTATTTAAACGTGGTTCTTAAATAAGCTATGCATTTGTACGCTGAGCTGCTTTCAATTTACTGAGAAATGTTAGCAGAATATAGATAAAGGGTTATACAGGGCCACGCAAAGAATTCGGTACATGGACGCCTATGAATGATGATTTATGGGAATGTGATTTCAGTTGTTTTAAAAGTGTTTTAGGTTACAATAAATTTTAGCCTAATGCTGACGTGTAATAAAGGTACAATGTAAACTACAGGGCTGAACAAAAGTATTCAAGTATGTTTCCATCTAATAGTATGAATTGCTGAAAAAGAAATTTTAAGCTACTGGGTATTTTCTTGCTAAGCTAAATTTTCCCATTATATGAACTGACATATGAAATACAGGGCTGTTCTAATGTACTGGAATACATACTTGGGTATATTTGGCTATACACTATTATTTCCCTAAATAACAAAGTTTTGTTAAAGATTTCATTAAGTGTTGGAAAGTGCTTCATAATCTATGCTTAACGCATGATTTTTCTTACTTGTTTTTATTACTGTTATGTCACTTTTAATATTTACTTATGTATCACAGTAGGATTTTGATTATTATGACTTCGACGAAATCATTTGATTGCCTAAAATTAAAAATATACATCACGCTCATTTTTAGGTAAAATGAATAATTATTCCCCACTTAAAATAAATCATTCTTATTTTTTCTTCTAGCATGGAATTAGTTTAGGTATGGGGCATAAAAATAATATAAATATTTATTGGGGAAGTAAATTACCAACATTAGAAAAAGCTTATATTTTGCTCAACTATTTTACAAGTAACAAAATAGCATAATGTGGTTTTTGGCCATCTAAGCCTAAATTTAAAAATAAAATATAATATTCTGTTTTCGATAAATTTCTCGTAAGGGGCCCCTTTTCAGTCTCTGCCGAAGGCCCCCAAAGGAGCCAGTCCGGGCCTGTGGCTATCAGACAACCGTTAACCGAAATAAGCTATTTCGGTCATCTATAAGGTTCTATTCGTCTATAAGGTTAGATTTTCCCTAAAAAATATAACCTTAATTTTCATGATTTATTCAAAATCAAATTGTGTCAAATTTTATATCGGAGAAAATATTAAAGGGTTAGCTTCGCGTTTGACCTATGCTTTCCGCACCTTTTCTATAAATAAATGTTTTATTTTCTTAATTGAAATTATTTATGGATTGATTCGTTATTCATGAATGAATTTTCGATTGTGATTCATTCTTTGTGTTGGCGTCTGTACTGATTTAATGATCGTACTCTAAAAATTTTTTTAATCATTTTACTGATCAATCTCCTTTACTTAAATAAATAATTGGTGAGAGATGTTTATTCAGTTTTTGTTCTACTGAAAATTTTACAAGTTTTGATTTGATCATATGATGATACAATATTTTATGTATCGCAACATTCAATTTTGCTGACATTTGTAGTCTAAAATATTTGGTAAGCAGGTAAACTGAATGTTTGGCTCATTGAATAACAACTATCAGGTAAGTAACTAATGTCACAATGTGTGGTAATCTTTATATTAAAAATTAAATAAACATAATAGTATGCTAACTGCCTTTAATAAGATCAATTTATGCTCATAAAAGATATGGCACACAGGCCCAGGATATGGCCCTACGTATTACGCTATAAAAACTTTTTGAACTAAACTTTAGAATAATTACAGTAGAAGTTGAAGTAGCAGTTATGACTTATTATTACTACTAACATACACTGTAAGTAAAGTAAACTATAAAAAAAATATTTTTTGAGTTATTACTTGAGAAAACTTGTCTAATTATTATTTTTTCTAATTTGATGCTTGTGAACATATTTTTTATATTCTAAAATAAATATTTAAAATCAAAGAGAAATTTGGAAGAAAAATTTTACTGTCAACAGAATTGCAGTCAGAGAAACACTGTAGTAATAAATAAAATAATTAATTCAAATGATGGTAACTGTTCAAGTATAACAGAGTCCTTACTTATTATCCTTTCAATATTAAGTAGAATTGTGCTAAGCGTGACTCCCAATTATACTAACCTAAATTTATAGCAACTACAGGAGAGGAAGGGGTGCAGTGGACCACCCCTTATATTTTATCAATTTTTACATTTTAAAAACTTTTAAGACAGACTGATTACTTATAGCCTTCAAAACAATCATTAGTTCAGAATTAACCATTTTAACCTGATTGGTTGTTTTGAGCTTCTAAATGCAAATTTTTTCATAATCATACTTTTCTTCAACCCTTGACCGGGCAAAAATGTAATGTTGTTTCCTCTGTAATTTATAAAAAATGCTAAAAAAATATTGTTTTTCCAACATGTCATAAAATAATTAATTATGTAATGAAATATAAGTCTTAAGAACATCAAACATAACAAAATGTTTTTAAAAATGCATTATATTAATATAATCATATTAATTTTTAAAAATCTTTGTATTGTTATGAAACCTGCAGCTTAGTGAATGGGTATATCAGTTTGTGCGGCATTAAAAATCCTTCTTAGTTTGCTGATCCAAGACCATCAAAAATTAAATGGGACCACTAATTTTAAATCCTTAGTGGTACACAGAACCAGTTGCTTTTTTCTGACAAGTAAACATAATTTTTCTCTCCCTGTAAAAATCAAACCAAACACAAGCCACAAAATTTTATTTTAGTTGAAAAAATAAATGTAAAACAATTTGTTTTAATCCTTACAGTCATTTATAAATGATCGGAAATAAAATAAATAATTTTATAGTTTTTGTTTATCTACTGTATACTTTTTTTGGTAGTATGTTATTCCATCAACCCATTTTTCTATCTTATAAAAATCGTCAAACTAATAACTCAATTATACATGTTGACATAATTCTTAGTTTAAACAACAAAAATACAAACAAATTTGTAACACATTAATAAAAATATAATTGAAAAATGGAATTAAAAATCACCTGATGATATTTTAAACATATGTATCGTGTTTAATGTCACTGAATGCGGCATTCACAATCATCCATTATTGGCATTTGATCCTATAGTTTGACGATAGTTTTTCAGTGAATGAGACAACCAAGTAGTATGTTTTTTTCAAGCAAATTATTATTTAATATTTTATTATGTCCAAAATTTTGGGTAACTGCAAAGGAAGTTTAGTTTATATTCTAGTAGGAGGTGGGGAGGGTCACTCAATGATGCTTAACAGAATTTTATGTATCAGGCCATTGGTGATGACTGTGGACCAGTAAACTCTCATGCTTACTGGTCTTTGGGGCCATTAACTTTTTTTATCAATTCGACCACTAGTTTGTCGCAGCGAGAATGTAGGTTATAGATAAATTAAAAAAAATAAATAAAAATTTTTTTTTGTAAAGATAAAATATTTGTTTTTATTTAATATTCAGATTAATATGTTAAAAAGAAAACTTTAAATATTAATTTTATGAGAATGTATAGAACTTCAAAATAGTGCACAGTGGACCACCCGCTGCTGGGGTACAATGGTCCACAATCCACCCTGTTACGGTAATGCAGAAATTTCAAATTACTTAACAACTGTTTATTCTCCACATAGAAATGCTGTTTTAAAGTAGTTATTTGACTATAAAATAAAGTAAACAAAGAAAAATTCCTATTTTTTTAACATAGTAAAAAATATTTTAGTTTGTATTTACTTCTTTTAAAAAAACACAAGTATCCTACCTACTGAGTGTAGCCTGTTATTACTAAAACAATTTCTGGCAGGTAACTGAAATTTTATTAACTCATTTTAGATGTAATATAAAATAAATTAGGATTCAAAACTTTATGGTTATTAATCAGTTGATTATATCAATGTTGTCGTAAAATTGATCTTGACTCCAAAAGAGTTTCAGAAAAATTTCAAACTCACAAGAATTTCGGGAGTTTCATTTTCAAATTTGTATGATGCTGACTTTATTTTACTTACTTCACCTTATTTGCATTTTAATCTGTTATTATTTAGAAAACATATATATATATATTATGTTATTTTGGAGGTGAAAGGGAAATAAAGCAAAAACTCAAATTAACATAAAACAAAATTATATTGTATTTAAAATAATACTTAATAGTAGACAACTATGCTTCAGTGTCCCCACTTCTGGGATACACTGGTTCATTTTATGAATGTACATAAATAATTTATTCAATAAAATGTATTTGAAATGATATTCAGAAAAAATTCTAAAGCACGTAAAAATGTAGGAAAGTTCAAGATTTTTTTCAGGCAGATTGTACTTTACATTAAACAGATAAAAAAAATGTAAATTGTAAAAGTGGTCCATTGTGCCCCAGTCTCTCCCCTATATCATAGCACAGCTAATAACAACTAGAATGTAATGATAATAATAGATAATATACTTTATGTATTTTAGTTTAAGAGAGGGAGCTAATAATTCATTTATATTTTTTTTGCTGTTTATTTATTATGTTCATTTTATTATATTTTATTTATTAATTTACTCTTCATCTTTTAACAATTTTATGTATATTAAATTATATCAAATTACTGTTTTGAATGTGATTGGCAACAATAAACAAGATCGATAACCATTTTTGGCAATGTATATCTTGAACTGGATAATTTGTGAGCACCAAATAATGTGCCTGCTTCTTCTGATAAATAAGAAATTTCCACAAATAAACTTTATATTAAAAAATTCTTTGCTTTGAGTTATTTTAAGAAACAAGTGGATTAAAAACTTTTTTTTTTGTTTACTTTGTCAAATTTTAAACTTTGTGGATTCTTTTATAGATTAAAACAAATGAATTTTTACTATACATTAAAAAAATATTTTTAAATCAAAGAAGTTTTGAAAAAAATGAAAGAAAAATTTGATAGCATTATGTACTACTTATTTTATTGACTGGGTCTAGAGTAAAAAGTATAATAATACAATCTTTTTAAATGGTATCATCACAGAAAGAATTTAAAAGGTTACTGTTCCTTTTTATTTAGCTAATAAATTTTTAAATGCATGGAAAAATAGTGTCTAGAATCATTTTCTATGGTTATATACTTTCAAGTTGGTCCTAAAATTTTGGAACAAACTGATAATGTGGTCTACAAAAACATCTTTTTAACAAGAAACATCTGAATAAACTTATTCCATCAGAAATACAAGGTGTATCACTACAATATGAAACTGGATTATTGTCCACGATCTTAACAATAATAAAATATTTTGGCAAAATTTGCATCGTCTACTGGTTTTGCTAAGAACATGAAAAATATTGATATTATTGGAAGTGACTGAGTTTTTGCTGGTGAACAGTATATTCTGAATAAAGGAATGTCTAATTTATTGCTTTTTAGATATAAATAATGGCAATTTATAATGCTTTTAACCATGTTTAGGGCTAGATGAAATATCAAATACAGTTGAACCTCGAAAATCCGGACCTCCAAATTCCGGAAATCTCTAAAATCCGGACATTTTTCCGATTTCAGTTTTATTAATTTTTAAAATAAGACATAGCTGTAATTTTCATCAACTGCAGTTAAGTTCTGATAACTATACTAAAAATATATATATAGATATATTCTGGTTAATATTGTAATGACTTGCCGTTAATTAAAGACTTTATTATTACAAAAATTAAAAAGCGTTCAACAACATTTACAGTAATGAATCATGATGAAATGAATGAATCGTTGAATTAATCATGAATTTTTATACTTGAAAAAATTTGGGTTTAAAAAAAACGTAAATGCTGTCGAAAAAAATGCAGAAAAAACGGAGAAATTTGTAAAAAAAAAGAAAGCCAAAACAAGCATGAAACAATTAAAAAATCTTGAAAAAACGCACATTTCATCAAAGATTCATGATTCATTCATTTCATAATGATTCGTCTCACTCTCAATCGCCCTTGACAATTGGGAGGGAGGGCGTTTTCTCTGGATTTTTTTTAAATTTCGAATTCTTTATAAAGTGGGAAGGGTGCGTTTAATGGGGAAGAGCGGATTAACGGGATTTTACGGTATTATACAGCCATAAAAAAGATTTTTTAATAAACCTCCAAAATCCGGAAAAATCGAAAATCCGGAATCGCCGCGGTCCCGACGGTTCCGGATTTTCGAGGTTCAACTGTATCGATTTTTATAATAGATTGCCTCAATCTATTTTAATCTTTGTTAAATATCATTATATCCATAGAATACAATTTCTTGGTCTCTAATCAATATTAGAGTGAAATCAAGAAGAAAAAAGAGCTGATTTTTTCCCCTTTGCCATCCTCTGCCTTTACCGTATCTTGAGATCTTCCATTTGCTTCTGGGGACAGGGCAAAAGGTTAACTATTGTGAGTATAAATCAAGATAACATTATAACAGAAGAATTAAACTTGTATGCTGGCATCAAAAGCGAGAAGCATTCTATGCATAACTTCATACACTTTTAGGTGGTACAGTATTGAAAATGGCACAAAAATCGCTATTACAGCACCCACTTCCTGTCGATATTTTTCAAATTCAGGGTGGACCAAATAGCCATAGCCATACACTTACACAAAAATTTGGTTCAATTCTACCCATAACTTCATACACTTTTAGGTGGTACAATATTGAAAATGGCACAAAAATCGCTATTGCAGCGCCCCCTTCCGGCGGAATATTTAAAAAATGAAGGAGGACCTGCTTGCCACAGCCAGAAACATCCATGAAAATTTCGGTTCAATTCTATGCATATCTTCATACACTTTTTTGGTAGAATGGCGACATACAGACACACACATGGACATACAGACATTTTGTAAAAACATGTTTTTTGGAATCTATGACCCCTTAAATGTGTAAATCCGTCGAAAAAATTCTGATTACAATACTTCCTTCTATGGAAGATAAACTTTTTTTATATTGAAAATTATATAAGGTAAAAACCAAAACAATAAGTTGCTGTCCAACATGCATTTCATTGTAAGCATATTCTTTGATGTAAAATTTAGAATCACAAAAATAAAAATCATAGTTGATATTTTTGTTTATTTTTAAAAAAAATATCCCCAGGAGTTAATTGTCTAACATTCACATCGGAAAAATATTAGGTATTACTTTGTTATTCCGTCGACCAAATTACTGTTTACAAATTCTAAGATTAAATGCCAATAATGGTTGTTCACAAATGTCACATTCACTTGACATTAAACATGATACACGTTTGTTACGTCATCAAGTGATTTTTAATTTGTATTTTTACTGATGCTCTACTAAACTATTTCTTCTTTCGTTATTAAAAAAGCATCAATTTGTATATGGTGGCTAACAGTTTGGTTATTTGTATAGTTTGGCAAAATTGGTCGACGGGATAACCAAATATTACCAAATATTATTTATATGTTACTTAATCAAAGACATATTCAAACTGTCAAAAAAAAAAAAAATAACAGAAATTTCGTAAAACATTTAGAATAACCTCTGTGGTGACATTTTTTTAAATCTAAAAACGAATTACTGGAAACATTATGCATACTTGCAAGGATTCTGTTTAATCTTAGGATTACAAAATCGAATCCTGTTGAACCCAAATGTATCTATAGAGCTTATGCAACACCCTTTCAATTTACTGATGGTAACTATTTTTCATATATTGGGATGAACAAAGCATTATGTCTATGAAAATTTGAGTGAACAAACCAGGCCATAGCTAGAAGTGAAAAATAGGGGGTCTCATATTTTTTTTCTTTCCACTGAATTGTCAAAACCTTTTCTTAAAGAAATTATTTCATTTAATGACTTTAATATTACAGTAGACTCTCTCAAATCTACACAGCTTGGGACCTGAGTTTGTGCAGATTTCTGGTCATTGCTTTGTTTACATTTTTTTAAATATTAATTTGAATGAAATTAACAATGAAATCGAAAGTATAATGAATGCTTACGCTATAATAAAATATTAAAATAAGTAACAAATTAAAATAATAAAAATTTAGATAATTTTTAAAAGGATTAAAACATTAAAAGCAAAGATCAAGTAAATAATCATTAATGCATAATTAAATATTTATTATAAAGATGAGATGTATTTTTCCTATGAAACTTGGCTCATAAAAATACATTACTAACTTACATCAAAATCATAAAATACAGAAATTTTATTTCAGGTTTAGCCAGACTTAACCAAAAAAGTTTATTGATACATAAATATATTTGGCAAAAAGATTGTGATTATGAGTGATATCAGCTATATCTTGTATTTTTTAAAATAAATTTATTCTTCCTTCATAAAAAGACATGAATTTGGTTATATTAATGAAAATTACAAATTAATATATATATATATATATATATATATGGAATTGGTAATAAAAAAGTCAAATTTTGTCGCAACATTTGAACTGAATGTTTAATTTTTTACATATGTAAGTTATGTGCGGTTTTTAGAGAATTGCGGATTTTAGAAAGTTTACTGTACTAGGATTCTTTCAAAACAAATCCATCCATTTAGAAAAAGTTTTCTATATATCATTACAGATTTGTTTAAGGAAACAAAATAATAAGGAAACGATGCTATTTTATTTTCTATTACAGAAGCTTAGATCAGTATTTCAAAAAAACTTTAGATTTATAATATTTTCAGTATTTTTTTAAATAATTTTACACTTAATACAATATTGGCGATTCAAGCGCTCGAATACGCCGTCTGGTGGAAAAAAGATGTAACGTCTGCATTCAGGACAACGCCGTGTAAGCTCATTGCATTACATGCGTTTTAAATTTGTTCAGAATAATAATTCTTTTGCACAATTTCAGATTTCCTGTGACATTTGTTTTCTATCTTATATGATGATGTAAATATTATACGAATTTGAATATTTAAAACTTTTAAATACATTTATCATAAAGAATTGTTTCAATGGCACTTTAACATTAGTTATAGGGACAGTTACCTTGTATCGAAGGCTGCGAGCAGCGCCTCTATAGGCCGTTTCAGTTCCCAATAATATTTTTAAATAAATTAATTTGAAAAAAATTTCTATTGTGTATGTTCGAAAAAAAATTCTACATTTTTCCTTATTTATGCTTGCCGACTTTTATGCTTGCCGTAGTGGAAGAGATGAATATTAGTACTGTGTAGAGTGCCAGACCCCCCCCCCCCCAAAGATGATAACGTTGTGTATGGTACAGCCTCCTATCACATGAACTCTAGAGAGTTGTGGATGGAACAGGATTAATATCTCTACTTATATAATGTACACTAGGGTGGTTACAAGATACATGGGGAAAATTTTTTTTTATCGAATCTTTCGGGGGACCCCTGTAAAAGTTGCCAATTAGTTAGAAAAGGATACTGACAAAGTTTCAGATCAATTGAATAATATTAACCCGTGCCGCATCGGGGTTGAATTATTGAAAAAATGCAATTTTTTGCAAAAAATTGTGGTTTTTCCTTTATTAAATAAAAACTATTTATCTTAGAAACCTATTTCTTATCTTATTTCAAAGAACACTTTATTGACTTTGAGTTTACCCACTTTAAATCTTATATTTAATGACATTTAGCATTTTTCAGGCAAAGTAGTGAACGATACTCTCAAACTTTGCTTTTGAAAAAAGGGGAAAATGAGAAAGGAATAATTCTAATTACCACGGATCTTCATTAATATTATTATTATTATTATTTGTATTGAAAGACAAGAAAAATAACAATTTTTGTAATTAAAAAAATATTTTCCCGAATTATAATTAATTCACGGGTATTTACGCCTGCATCTCTAAAGAAAGAGCTATCTAATTTATATTGCAATTAAAATGCATTAAAAACAAATCTTTTAATTATCTCTTTTTTTTTCTTTCCTTTTTTTTCAGCAAGAAACATTTCTGTTACATGCTACCATAATCTATTTTTAGAATCCGAAACATTCCGGCACCCAGCTGTACTCAAACTGCACCCCTCTTTCCGAAATGACTGACAGAAGGTTTCACATTACCTCCCCCGCTTATTCGTAAAAACAGAACAGAGCGCTTCAGTTACTGTTTAGATTTCAAGCGGTTAAGTTCATTTAGTGATTTTTTCCTTTGTGAAGTTCGAGATACAATGGATTTAGAACCTTCGTGTTCTAAATTCACAGTGAATATGAGTTTAAGGCAGCAAGACCGGATTTTTCTAATTGGCCACATGTCACATCAAATAACTGGCAGTAAGTTACCCAGTAACTGCCAAGCAGTTTATTTTATAATATTCGCCAAGTAAAACTGATGAACAGAGAAGCTGCTAGACTAACAGCTCAAGAAGTTGTACTTTTCTGGGAGAAAGCCAAGATACCAACTAGGCATTTTAAAGATTGTGTTGCAAAAATTGAAAAGCTTTAAGAAGAGTGGAGAAATCTACAAAAAAGTGCTAGCAGATCCAATTCAAAAGCACAAAATAAAAAAATAGACAATTTTAAGTCAACTCTTGATGACCTTTTTGATATTGCTCATCAGGATGCCCTTAAAAACATTTACTGAGGAAGACAAACAGTTTTTGTTACTCCAGAGAAAGAAAGGGCGCCCTGGCTGCATGGGAGACGTTGACATGAAATTTGTAAAAGTAGAAGAACGAAGAGAAAAAAGACGAGCAGCTGAAATGGCACGATTGGAAAAATCCAGAAAAACTGCTGGTGAGTTTTGTCTATTTTTTAATGTTGTTCAAATTTAATAGTTTTAATTGCACATATTTTAATATTTATTAAGAAATTAATTAAATTTCTTTATTATATTTTCTGTTAAGATTATTAAACAAAATACAATTTTTTCTAAGGACTCTTTTTTATGATGTTTCTTTTTATTTTTAGAAGATAAAAGTGCAGAATTGGAGCCTTTACTAAGAACAAGCAGCACCAGTCAGTCGGAGGAAGAGGAACCTTTTCAAGATGATGCGGCAGAGAATTTTTCGGATGCAGATGAATGCCAGTCAAAAATTAAGAAAAGGAAGTACTCTCGAGGAACGGAGGAAATTATGACTGAAAAATTGTCTTTGTTATTAGATAGGTGTAGCATTTCTGATAGAGATGCATTTCGAATAATAACAGCTACTGCAGAAGCATTGGGTCACAATCCACAGACATTAATTTTAAGCAGAAGTGTAATACGACTCCGCAGACAGTTTTCTCGAAAACAGAGAACTGAACTCATTAAAAAAAGATTTGAAAATTCCAATTTAGAGGGAGCTGTTGTTCATTGGGATGGAAAACTGCTTCCACATATTTTGAATAAAGAAAATGTAGAGAGAATAGCGGTTTTAATTAGCTGTGGGAATGAAGAGCAGTTGATAGGTGTTCCCCAGCTTGAAAATAGCATGGGAATAACTCAGGCAAAAGCTGTATTTTCTGCAGTTGAAGAGTGGGGAGCAGTTGACAAAATACAGGCAATGTGTTTTGATACAACTTCTGTAAACACTGGTCATCTGAGAGGAACCTGCGTTTTGCTACAACAGTTATTAGGCAATAATCTTCTGCATTTAGCATGTCGTCACCATATTTTAGAAATTATTCTAAAAGCTGTTTTTGATACCAAAATAGGCAAAACCACTGGTCCTCAGCCAGATATTTTTAAGAAATTTCAGGCTGGTTGGTCTAAGTTAGACAAGACCAAATACAAAACAGCTATTGAAGATGAAGATGCTAAACATAAAATACTCAATTTGGACGAAATTTCAAGTTTCCTCATCGAACATTTAAAATCTCAACAACCAAGGGATAATTATAAAGAATTTGCTCAGCTTTGTTTAATTTTTATAGGACGTTATCCTGTAAAAGACATTTTCTTCAGAGCTCCTGGTGCTATTCATCATGCCAGATGGATGGCAAAAGCAATATATTCTCTGAAAATTTATCTTTTCAGGGATTTGTTATTATTAACAGACTTAGAAAAAATGCTTTTAGACACATTTGTCTATATATAGTCAACGTTTATGTAAAAGCATGGTTTAACGCTCCCATTCCCGCTCTGGCCCCCAATCAAGATCTAAAACTAATAAAATCACTTGTTGAATATCGAAATATAGATAAAGAGATTGCGGACAAAGCACTATCTAAAATGATAAAACACCTTTGGTACCTCAGCCCCGAGCTAATTGCCTTTTCATTTTTTGATGATACTTTGGAAAAAAAAAATCAAAATAAGTATGGCCGCTAAAATAATGTCAATTGAAAAAGAATATGATGAGGATGAGGTTAGGAATGTAAGAGCATTAATAGGTTTCAACGAAGTGGATAATTTATTGGACAAAGAAGTAGATTTTTTTGTTTCATCTCAAACTGTAAATTTTTTTAAAAGGTTTGACATTAATGTGCGATTTTTAAACGCTGATCCCGATTTATGGTATGAAAACAAGGATTATTTGAAAGGAAAAAAAATAGTCAATGGTTTTAAGGTTGTCAATGACCCAGCTGAAAGAGGAATAAAGTTAATACAAGATTTCAATTCATGTTTAACAAAAGACGAGGAACAAAAACAATTTCTGTTACAAGTTGTGTCTGAATGTAGAAAAACTTTTCCGGATTCTTCCAAAGCCACTTTATCTAAGCCATTATCATCTTAACGTGACAGTAGTAAGTGATAATATTGTTTCTTTATTAAGCTCCTTTTAATAATAAAACTTTTGCATTTAAACATAATTTGTTCTCATTTTATACTTTATTTGCTCTTATTTTTTTTCTCATTCATTCACTTTAAATTTCAATTTTTTTCAATTACTTTGATTTTTTTCTTATAATTATAACATACATTTTTTAAGTGCAAAATGAAAAAAATAAAAAAATAAAAAGGTTAGAAAAAGATAAAAGAAAATTTTGCCTTTATTTTTCGCATTATCATAAGAAGTCTATTTTGAGGATCAGATTACGTCTGATCCTGAAAAATGCATATATTATACATCTATATATATATTTTTTAAATGATGATAAGTGATCCTTCAAGACAAAAGATTACTTTATCAAATAAAACTAGGATTATGTTTCTATGTCTGTTTTTATTCATTTTATGAAGGAAAAACTGCATTTTTTTGAGAAAAATCACGTTTTTTCTGAACTTTGACCCAAATGCGGCACGGGTTAATATTATGCAAATGAGCTGAAACTTTTCCAATCTCATTTTCTAACCAATTGGCAACTTTTTGAGGGGTCCCCCCGAAAAAATTCGAAAATTGATTTCTTGTGACCACCCTAATGTACACATATGTATCTGTATCTATACTTGAGTTAAGGGGGTTGTTCACTCGGCTTCCGAAATCCTCTCAGTAAAATAAAGTCATTTGATACATTTGTATGCTTAAAATATCTCTTCAGAAAGTTAATTTTCTTAAGGGTGTATTCGAAAAAACGCTCTTCCACCTTCAACAGCTCGAAATTTTTCGTACAATTTCAGACACATTTTTAAAAGTATAAACATGAAACTTGCTGAGGGGATTCTTGAAGAGACGTATGAGGTGCCGTGTGATGTCTTTTTGCGCTCCATTCATTAGAATTTGAGTTATAAACAATTACCTTATCCGCATGACCCTTTTTTTCGTTCCCAGAACTCCCGCTAGGGAAAAATCGGTTCGAAATGCCGTTTTTGATTGCTTTTTTTTTGCAATATTTTCTGCATTTATCAAAGAATCGACAATCACGGCACCTTGTATACTTTCCAAATAGGAGATTTTGAAAGTTTGCTGTATTTGAGAGCAAAAATGAATTCAAAAATAAATCGGAAAATAAGCAGTTTGATTCGAAATACACCCTTTACTATTTTTTTTATATACTTCTTAAAAAATGGCTCTGTTTTTCTTAGTTGTCAAACTGTTTCGTAAGCATATGCTTAATTTTATAGGAAGTGTTCAAATTTTACTTTTGTCTGCTTTAAACACATAAGTATTAAATTAATTTAGATTTTAGAAATAGTTTGACAACTAAGGAATAAAGGGAACATCCTTTAACACAAAAAAAGAAGTTAAAAATGTTAATCTCCCCAAGAAGATATTTTGAATACATGAATGCGTCCAACGTCCATAGATTTAACATTAGGAGGGAGAATTCCGAAGCTGACTGACCAGTCCCCAATGAAATGAAAATTGAAAAACTGGCTTCTTAATTGGCAGTAAAATTTAATGCACCTTCTTAAAAAAGTCTTATTTATTATTTTCTTCCTGTTTTTTAGATTGAATGGTAGCTAAAACTGTTTTTGCTGAAGTTCAGAAAGTCATTTTCTTGATTGAAAATGGCAACTATCTCTTCGTAGTGAAACTTCTAAGAAGTTTCTGTTATCATCCGAAACCAATATTTTTAATTTAAGAAAATGTCATCGATTACAGAAGAAAATTCTTCCTCCTGTCAACAGCAATTTGTTCCTCAAGATGGGGAAAAAGAAAAACATTCCTCCACTGGTAAAAAAAAAAATACCTCTCATTTGTGAAGTATGTTCTAAAATATTTTCTCATAGTAGTAGTCTAAGAAGGCATCTCTTGTCACATACAGGTGAAAAACCTTTTGTTTGTGAAATATGTTCCAAAGGATTTTCTCAGAATAGTGATTTAAAAAGACATCTCCTGACACATACAAGTGAAAAACCTTTTGTTTGTGAAATATGCTCAAAAGGATTTTCTCATAATAGTTCTCTAAGAAAGCATCTCTTAATTCATACAGGTGAGAAACCGTTTGTTTGCGAAATATGTTCCAAAGGATTTTCTCAGGAGAGTACTCTAAGAACCCATCTCTTGACTCATACAGGAGAAAAACGCTTTGTTTGTGAAGTATGTTCAAAGGGTTTTTCTGAAAATAGTAGTCTAAGAAAGCAACGCTTGAGCCATAAGGTGAAAAACCTTTTGTTTGTGAAATATGTTTCAGAGGATTTTCTGTTAATAATAGTCTAAGAAAGCACCGCTTGACTCATACAAGTGAAAAACCTTTTGTTTGTGAAATATGTTCAAAAAGTTTTTCTCAGAATGGTGATCTAAAAAGGCATCTCTTGACGCATACAAATGAAAAACCTTTTGTTTGTGAAGTATGTTCCAAAGTATTTTCTCGTAGTAGTGATTTAAAAAGGCATCTCTTAACACATACAGGAGAAAAACCTTTTTTTTTGTGAAAAATGCTTTAAAAGATTTTCTGACAAAAGTACTTTGAGAACCCATCATTTGACTCATACAGGTGAAAAAACTTTTGTTTTTGAAGTACGTTCCAAAGGATTTTCTATTAAGAGTAATCTAAGAACCCATCACTTGACACATACAGGAGAGAAGCCTTTTGTTTGTTAAGTATGTTCCAAAGCATTTTCTGATAGGAGTACTGTAAGAAGACATCATTTATCTCATACCAAATAGACACCTGCTGAAAATCTTTTTTTCTTTTAATTCTCAAAATTGAGAATGAACTCTGTATTTGTCGATGCATTTACCATTATAGAATCTCTTGTGTTTTAGCATGTAGTGTTGAAATAAAAATGTGCACTTACTTTCTAAATCTTCAAAAAATCTTCCACGGCGTTGTGTGTTTGTTGTGTTTTTCCAATGTTGTGTTTTTGATAATAAGCCAATAACTCCTCACTTTTTCACCACATTACGATAAACTTTTATCGTTAAGATTTATTGTGGTTACTTTTGGTTTTTTTTTAATTTCTCTTTAACCCTTTAAGACTTGGTAAGTTTTGATAGAAATTAAAAGTTTACCTCCAAAATTTATATTTCAGCCTTAATTAAATTTTAGCTAAATAGAGGATGTATGTATAGATAGCAGATAAAATACAGGTATGTACAAAAATATTCAAGTACGCTTCAATCTATTGACATAACTGCCAAAAGTCAAATGTCAATCTGTTATGCGTCTTTCATATTTTCCAACATACTTGAAATTATTTATGGTTTTGATTGGTCTGTTTGTCCGAACTTTACATAAATATAGTTGAATTGTTTTTTAATTGAACAGAATACCTGCGTATCAGGAAAAAACTGATAAAGAGGGAATTAGAAAATTTAAGTTGGAACTTTTTAAATATTTGAAGCGATCAAGGAATTTTTGATGAACCACTCTTCATCGCCGTAAAAGAAGAAATTTTGAATTAATTACTCATCCAATCTAAAATTGCATATAAAATTGATGCTTACATATAACGATAGAAAAGTTTAAAAGCAGCTCATACTTTAATTAGCATTTGTCTAGATTAAAATGGTCGATTGTGGATGGTTTTACAACAATATATAAGCCAAATGTTTATAGAAAAAGGTCAGGGAAAAATTCG
>CAXHSM010001243.1:1199703-1476931 GCA_964019185.1 Maratus speculifer | reverse complement strand
TGAAACAAGTTTCGGAATTCAAGAAATAAAATGATTCAGATATACTTCAGATTTTCCTGTTCTCTTCCGAGGACAACAATTATTTTCCAAATAGTAAAAAAAAAAAAATGTGTAATTAACAAATTACAAAGACTATCTGGAAAATAATATTTTCAAAGAATACAATTTTAGACTTATAAATGATTTCTATATTTAAAGAAAAACAATAATAATATCATTTTTATGATGATTAAAACGTAGCTTACTTCATAACAGAATCATATTGATATGCCTGGACCCTTAGAGTCCGTTAATATTCCTAGACCAATCATGAAATTTCAGTTTAACCATTTTTGGTACTGTAAGTTTTTAAACTTCTAAACATAGCACACTTTCAATTTTTACATTGACGTATAAATTAAACAATTTAATTTTAAATGCAACTTGTTTTAAGCCTGTACTAAATTTGTTTTTGAGTTATTAATATTTTTTTAATACTTTATTGTCAATGTGGCAACAGAAAAATTCCATTTCTACACATTAAGCAAGCACCAATCAGAAAACAAATAAGTCGCAAAATTCAATCAATAAAAGGATTCAGATTTCCCAGTTCTCTACCAAGAAAAACTACTGTTTTCCAGATACTTAAAAAATGCTGATTTTTTTTTCATTGTATTTGAAATAAATTAGTAATTTTTTTTTCTTAAATCCTAATTTTTATAAGTAAATCTAATTTCTTCTTCGGTTATATAGCGAAACAGCCATTCTCGTTAGCCCCATATTATTGCAAATTGACATCACAGCATACCGAAAGAAGCGCGGGGGAGGGGGGCTGATGGATTAAAGACCCTGCCTTCAGAATAGTCGAAAATGAAATGAAAAATAGATATTAGTTGTATTTTTTTACTATAAATTTGTGTTTTTCTCTCTGTCAATTATCGGATTGGTCGGTCTTTTGTCTTTAATTCCATTATGCTCAAAGATGTGGAAGGAAGTAATGAGGTTACGGCTGCCTCCCGAAATAGTCAAAAATGAAATGAAAAAACGAATAAATTCTGATATTTCTTTCTTCTAATTTGTTGGTTTGAGATTAATTTTGTATATTTTCTTTTTACTACTTGGAAAAAATAGTTGTTCTCGCTAGAGAATCGGAAAATCTAAAGTATATCTGAATCTTTTTATTGGTTGAATTCCGGAACTTATTTAATCTTATTCATTTCCTGATTGGTTTAAGTTTAATGTCCAAAAATCGAATATTTCTGATTTTTATTATATTCGTTTTCTGATTTCTGATTGGTCCATGTTTAATGTCTAAATACTGAATACTTCTGTTGCCACAATGACAAAAAGAATAATAAAAACTTTTAAAAAATTAATAATTTGAAAACAAATTGTGATAGAGATTTCTAACAAATTTCCTTAAAAAGTGCATTTTTTCCCCCTACCAAACAGTGTAAAAATTTAAAGTGTGTGATGTTAAGATGTTGAAAAATTCGCAAATCCAAAAATCGTAAAATTGAAATTTCATTTAAAATTTTTTTGTGATGTGCCCAGGAATATTAATGTTTAATCCATATCGTCCGTAATTGTTGAGCCACCATTATACTTTTTGACATTTTCTAATCTATTTCGCATCGATTTTATTAAGTTTGTGCAAAAGGATGAGTCGATTTTGGCCCATTCTTCGGCTACATATTTTCTGAAATTTTGCTTATTAGAAATAAGGTGTTCACAATTTTTTTGCTGAACGTAATCCCAAGCATGTTCAGTGGGATTAAGGTCTGAATCTCACCAGGACAATGATAGAGAACCTAATAATTTGCAAATGTAAGCATTATGTTTCGGATCATTATTCTGATATAGTTTAAAATGTCGTGCAATTCCCACGTCATTTGCACTTTGTATTAAATTCCGTTTAAGTATGTCAAGATAGACATATTTGTTCATTATATCATCAGTAAGTTGTAAGTTTCCAACACCAGAACTCTCCATACAACCCCAAACCATTTGACTGCCGCCTCCGTATTTTACAGTAGGTTGTAAACTTTTGGTCTGCGATTTTGTATTTGGTCTGCGCCAAATTTTTTGCTTGCCACCTGATCCGAAAATGTTACGTTTGATTTCGTCTACAAAAAGAACATTTTTCCAAAGTTCTGCTGGCTGCTTTACATACGTTTTATCAAATGTCAGTCTAGCACGTCGGTTTGCTTCGTTGATGTAGGACTTTTTCCTAGGTACTCTGGCATGAAACTTGTATTTTATCAAGATATTCCTGATAATTTCATCATTTGCAGATTTTCTTAGGCTTTTTAAAGTTTCCAGAGTTAATTTAATGGCGCTAGTTCTGGGGTTAATGTGAACTCGTTTCACATTCCATTTCACTTCGCGTTCATTAAATATCCTTGGACGCCCAGATTTTTTGCTTATTTTCAATGTTATTTGTTTTGTAGAATTTGGATATAATATTAAACACACTAGACCTACTCAGTCTTATAATTTATCCTGTATGACGAACTGATTTCCCATTTTCCCCAGTGATTTAAACACCAGATTTTGCACATCCACAGAGATAACTTTGCTTCTCCCCATTCTTACACGGAAGGCACAAACGTACTGAAATTGAACGTCTAACATACATTTAAGATGTGGTAAAAAATACTAATGGTAAATTATTTTTTATTGATGAGATAAATATGTTTTAACTTTCTCATTTCAAAAGTGTCCCAAAACTTTTTTGAGATCTATTTGAGGTTGTATAATATTTATAAAGCTAGAAAAAACTGCATTTGTAAAATATTTAAGATTTTTTTATACATAATGTTTACCAAACGCTAAATCATTTTAATATTGTTTTGGTGTTAATGTTATTAATATTTTTATAAATAACTAAACATTTGATATTTTCCAAGTGTCCCAATACTTTTTTGACTCACTGTATATATACATAAGAAACATTCCACTTTTCAATTTATTTTCGAGACGGGCGGCTTCAGAATAGGGCCCTTGCACCTCCCCTCTTTTCTCAGCGTATTCCGAGTTTAAAAAAATTCTGCAATTTTCTGAAAGGTTACAGCAAAGGGAGAATAAGGAGAAATCTCTTCCTGATGTTAATTATTTTTCTACAATTTCGATTAATGCTATTTTTTATTTAAGTCGATTTCTGGCTAAATGTAGATTCCTGCAAATTGGGTTCAGGTTAAGTAGATTTTCAAAAAAATAGTTTAGCATATTATTTCAGTTTAAAACTCTGTCTATAATAATAAACATATAAGGTACCTGTGCCAAATATGGAATCCTAAGGGAAATTTATTTCCCCCCCCCATGTACACGTGATAGGACTCGAAAATTATATGACCTTGATTCCTGGACTGTTGACTATCATTATTAAAATTAGCGACCTTGTAACTATTATGGTTTAATTTAAATGATAAAAACAAAAATAATGTTTACAAATGTCCATATAAGGAACCACTTGTTCCTATTATGGACAGGTGGCTCCTTATTGACAGGGTGTATGAGAGACACACTTCTATGGAATTTTAGAGGAGAGGGAATAAAAAAAATGTATCTTAAAATATTGCGGGGGAGAGTAGGGCACAGTAAATATCTTCAGAACATGCAATTTAGAACGGGGGGGGTCATTTTTGGTTGTGACTTTTCGAAGACCGATGCAAAGCACCTCAGTTACTACAAAATATTATGAAATAATGTAGTTGGTTTTGCTTATATTTCTATTTTTATGAATCTGAAGATTCATCTGCTGTACTTCTAATGTGAACATAAGGTGTACATATTGGGAATCGAGAGTAGTTTTATCAAATCTTGTAATAAATAAATAAAGAAAACGTTTTTAAGAAGTAAATGCAATAGCAATCGAAAATATGTTTTAAAAGCTTTCTAAAACACCCCACTTTTTATTATTTAAAGTAATTTTACAATATCTAACAAGAATTTAAACTTACCTGTAATTACTATAAGCACACCACGAAACAAGTTCCCTTCTAAATGGCGAATAACGCGCTTTTTTGTACTTTGCTGGCTTAATTATCTTTTCAACTGTTTTTCTTCACGGACATGTAGAGCGATTTCTCTATAAAAATTGTTACTTTTAAAAATATTAGGGGTGTCCATACTGAGAGCACTGTCCATATTGAGTACAAGTACCTTATTTGTTTCTGGGTGTGCTGTTTTCTAAAGTGTTCGCTGTGTTTTTCTACGACCATTGTATAAAATTCAGGTCTCTATCACGATTATTTGACTAAATTCGCATTTTTTTCCAGCGGTCTTTTGACAAAATTCGCGTTTTTTTCACGGACTTTTGACAAAGTAAATTTAGTAAGTAACATAGTCATTAAGATCTGTTGGGGTCGGTCTGATATATATCAGATAGGGCTCTGTTTTTCTACGATCATTGTATGAAATCCAGGTCTCTATCACGATTTTTTGACTAAATTCGCATTTTCTTGCCGCCCTTTGACGACAAAATTCGCGTTTTTTTTCATGGACTTTGACAAAATCAATTTAGTAAGTAACATAGTCATTAAGACTGTTAAGGTGTGTTTTCACAGGCCGCTCTAACGATCTAAAAAACCTTAGCTTACCCAAAACCTAACCTAAGAGCGTTTTCACTGGTTACAGATAAACCCTTAGGCCAACCAATCAAAGGCAAGTTTCTACTGCGCAAGCGTCTATTTTACGGCTTTAACAACCTACATAGACAGACCAATCAGCCGTCAATTAATTATAAACAAATAACTTTTTGTTGCTCTTGTCATGATCAAGGCCCCCTTTTCATAATATCAAGGCCTCGCATTCAGGAGAAAATCTATTGTTGAAATTGTCCCTATAATTGCCAACTTATTATATGACTTTGTCTCGTAAGTAACGCCACCTGGTGCATACTACTGCTAATAATCCCATAGGAAAAAATGGAAAATATTTCAGTTTCTCACATTAGATGGCGCTACCAACGGAAAAATGATGTGGTTTCAGCGCCCCCTGTACTGCGGTCAAAGGAAACTTGGCGAATGACAAGCCTTGATATTATGATAAGGTAGCCTTGGTCATGATAATAATAAAAAAAAATTGTACAAAACATTATACAAAATTTTGAATGTTTTTCTAAGTAATGGTCCTTAAATAACATCCCACAAATCATTGTTTATCCCAGCTTTTAATTGAAAATAAAAATACTCAATTGCTATGAGTTATGTATATTTAAAAACAAAGAAGTACTTTTTCATTTTTAAGATACAGTGATAAATGAAACTCTTTGTCTAGGTTGTTATGTACATTCTAATTAAATATATGTCAGTTGATTTTCACATTATAAGTGCATTGTGACATTAGAAAAGTTAACAAAATGTATAGGGCCTGCCCTGGATAAATATTTAATTTTATAACTTATTAGCACTTTATAAAAAATAATTTACTTGTATGATGACAGGAAGAACTGTTTAAACTGGATAACATAAAATTACATATTAGAGGCAAACTATTTGATTGGTGAAGATACTATGAAGGCATAAAGTTTTTAAAACCATTGTTGATATTTGAATATAATTATTTATCACACATTAAGATGTAATAGAGATAGATTACAAATTTAACGTGGCTTTTTAATTCCTTTTTAAATAAGTTAATTAGAATCATTTTTGTTAAATAAATCATAAATAAAACTTTAAGACAAGACATTGTAAAAATTTGGATGCTCAGGCCACTTAGGAAGTGATATACATGCTGTTATTTGTGAATTGTTTTTAAATAAATTACAAGAAATACTGATATTTAAGAATGTTTATTTACTTATTTATTTTTTTAATATGGATTTTTTTTTCTATTTTAGTTTTTTACAAAAGTTCAAGCTACTAACATTTCATTATAATTAATGAAACATTTAGATAAACAAAATTCCTAATAAAGTTCATCTCTGTAACAAAAGAAAAAGAGAGCGAGAGAGAGAGAGAAAAAATAGCAAAATTAAAGGAAAAAATATCTGTGAAAATACACCTTTAAAACTTCCATAAAATATTATAAATAATAAAAAAACCCTTTATTTATATTGGAGCAAAAAGGAATCTATTTTAGAAATTAATGGTGGAACTAAAGACCCATAAACTCATACAACTGTATGCCTATGTGAAACCTACATTTAGATACACTGGCAGCTTCTGTTATCATACTATCACTACAATGTAAAATTATCGAAAGTAGTTCATCTACTTTTTGTGATTCCCACTTACCAAAGAAAAAAAAATCCATTGTGCATAGATGTATACTATTAATTTTATATACTTTATTTGTATATAGTAAGATAAGTAGCTTCTTTACATCAAAATAATAATATAAATATTCAAAATTTTCTTGCATATAAGAAAATGGTGAATAGGTTGTCAGAAAATCATAGGTGTAACTAAAACTGTTTTCTGTGATGTTCACAGCCCCTCCCCCCCCCCCCCCTCAGTTCTTCAGGTGCATTCAACGTCATTTTATTTGCTTCACCCTACAAAAAACTGATATTTCAATCGTCTTTTCTTTTCCAAGCATTTAGTGGTTATCAACAAAAGAAAGAAGTGGAGATTGAAGTGTCAACAACATCGATAAAAAATCGTAAAATATCAAATGGACCACCTGGCCACATAAAAGCTTTCAATGTCAAGAGTTTTGTTTGGACCTTTAACGTCCAAACTGAATATCTTTCTTGATTATGAAACTTTTCATGTTTTATGACTTTTGTCAGATGTCTAGAAGTCACATTATACCAGTGAACTTTGATGACATATCCATCTCCACTTCTCTCTTTTGCTGATGACCGCAGATCACTTGTAAAAGAAAGACCAGTCGAAATTCATATAGTGTTTTGTTGGATAAGCAAATAAAATAAACTCCATGTTGTTTAAAAACCCAAGTAATAAATTTTTTAACTTTCTTTTCCAAACTTTCTGAAGTCATTAACAAAACAAATAAATGGAAATGAACCTGTTGATAAAAACATCCTGGTCACTTCTAATCTTCTGGCATCTTATGAAAATCATAAAACAGGAAAGAAATTTCCATACCACATCAATTGTTACGATGAAAAGAAAAGTAGTTTGGATCCAAACAGGCTAGTTTTCTTTTTTGTTGTAATGTATAGAATTGAACAGTATAACATACTCACAACAAAAGCTCGGTGCATCACCATAAAATATTTTTATGCGAAGGTTACTCTACGATAAAACATTTCTCATTTTCCCCTTTATTTAACCCTTTAAGTGGCCTAACTGGGGTTTTCCATCGCGTAACTTTCAGAAACAATGGCTAATTTAACATAAAATCAATATTTAAATTAACTTTTTGAAGCGAATAAGATAAATAAATATGTAAGTTTGTCAAATAAAAATTTTTATACCAATATCCTTTATAAATACTATTTTATGAATTGTTAAACATGAATTGAATATTTTGCATGCCACTTAAAGGGTTAAAATTCACTGGATTCATCAACATTGAAATATTTTTATAATTATGCAATAAAATCTCAAATGTTTACATGAATAAAATTCTTAAAATTACATAACTATAAAATTGCGATGGTGAGATATCATTGAAACAAGCTGACATATTGTTAAAAATAGTGTGTAAAATTTTCAAAAAAGACATATCAAAAATAATTTTTTTAAAAATCAATCCTTAAATTTTAATAGTACAGGAAAGTGAGAAAGAATGGAATACTTTTTTACAAACATAAAAAAATCAACTTTATTTGTCAAAAAGAAAAAAAAAAACACTTTTTAATATTTTTGAACAATATAGAAACATAATTTGCAGAAACAATTTTTCAATTAAAGAAAAGAGTTTCAAAATGTCTCCCATACCTTCCTACTAATAGAGAAAAAAATGCATGGCATGGGACAGCTATAAAACAAAACAATAAAATAAACATTTTACAAACAATTTACAACTAGTTAACTTCTTTTACCACAAATCTTCACTATGCAAACTTTTTTCTCGATATTTTTCAATTTTTAAAAATTTGCAGCTCCTCATTTTCTGATTTTGAGAATTTTTTTTTCACAATAAATATACAACATTTTATATGTACCAGTTTCTAAAACAGAAAAAAAAAAAAGAAAAAAAATACAATAAACATCAAATAAAATTCACCTACTTTTGCTTCTTATTAACATTAAAGAATCTTACAAAAAGGATCCTGTATTTATTTACATATTATTTTTATTTAAGAAAAAAAATCACATGTTCCAAACTAAAAATCTAGCAAACAAACAAAAAATTCCTTCTGCTTCCAGATATCGTTTCATGCGACAGTAATTAAAAAATTTGAAGATTTTCTCTAAATAAGCTAACATCAAAGCGTTGTTTTCATCTAATGTCCAGTATTCTGGTGGAATTTGCGAATAGAGAAATAGTAAATGACATTGAACAATCAGAATTCGGCATTTTTACAAAGCTTTCCATTTTCTAAGTGAGAAAATTTTCTGATAGGTCAATCTTGTTTCGCCAACAACACAAATTCTATCTTTCTATCTAGATAAAGGCTATGAAAAATACTTTTGATCCTTAACAAAAATCAGCATAAAAATAAAAAGAAATGAATTTTAAAAGCACACTGCGTACCTTCATAGGAATTTGTTTAAATTGAGAAATTTTTTATTTATGTAATTTACAGATATTGTTTATTTCAATGAACAGTCACACTAACAATTGTAAACTTATTGTCAGCATTGTGCTAAAGGGGGGGAGAGGTGGTCCCACGGGATGCAGAAACTTAGGGGATGCCAAATTTGTACTACCAATGTCGTTTTGGGGGCTTTAGTGTCAAATTAGAGGAAAGTGGGGGGGGGGGACAAATGGAAACTTTGCCCCGAGTGAAGTTTTCTCTTAATTTTCTTCGGCTCTGCTTACAGCAAGCAGATAGATATAGTTTTAACGCATTTTGCAAAGTAAACAATCAATGATTGAAACTAACAATTAATAATTTTTAAAGTATTGATTTGATATCATAATGTTATTTAAACTGCCTTCTAACATCAGAAATAAATTTTAATACCTTTTAAGCAAAACTCTACTAATAAAAATTACAGAAAAGGAATTTCTAAATTTTGCCGCATACATTTGCACAAATTATATAGATTTTACGACTTCTGTTCATGAATTTAACAAATATATTTTATTTCTAAAACCTATTTGGGATATTTATCAAACATATCATTAACATGAAGGGAAAAAAATCGCTGGATGTACGAATTTTGCTGTCCATCAGGCTCTAAAATCATCAAACATGCATTAACTAACTTAACATGCATTAACGAAATTCATCAAACATGCATTAACTAACAACATTAAAATTGAAAAATTCATTTCTGGGTGCACAAAAGTCGCATTGAAGAAGTTTCTAAAATGAGCAAAACTGCAGTTATTAATCACAACAGGTATCAAATTATTAAAATGTCTATAAATTTGTACAAAAATATGCGATAAAATTTTGAAATATTTTTTTTCTAATATTTATGGTACATGAATATTATGCGAATTTTTAAGTAAGGAAAAAAATATTTCTGATATAGGAATTTGCTTTCAATAACATCAACACGTCATCTCAATCTTTTAATGTTATTGACAAATCATAATTTAAATCATTGAATATTTATTTCGAAAAAAGCGTACACTCAATATATTCGTCTGCCGTACCGCACATGTATTTCCAAATTTATATTACTATTAATTGAATAAGGAATATCTTTAAAATGCATGAATAAAAAACCGAAAAATATAGTCATACACATATAATGCAATCTCGGTTTTAAATATAAATAATACAAGACTGACATAATAATAGCATTTCCTAAAAGCCAATTAAACAAAAGACAAGAAATCGTGCAATCAGATTAAATTAATCTGAATTCCTGATCAAATAATTGTAGGCATGGAAAGAATTCAGGAAACGAACCACTAACAAGAAAAAGCCATTTATCATCTCGCCAAACTCAACGATGCTAAGTGTCGGCTATTTTAGGATTCAGCCATTTTTTTAAAGCTATAAAGTATTTAGTAGTAAACCAATTATAAAATCCCAGCTTTACATACTCAAAGCAAGTTAAATAAAAAAAGAAAAAGAAAAAAACAAATTCACAGGATTAATAAAAATACAGCCCACACTGTTTTTTTTTTTTTTTTGAAATAACAAAATGAAAATGATATCGGGGGGGGGGGGGGCAGAGGCCCAGTATCATGCAAACAATATTAATAAAAATGTAAAAAAACGTACAATAACAATAAACACACACTTTTCCTAAGCTAGATTACTTGCTGGTTAACACAGCTTTTCTCATTTTATGGAAAAAAAAGTATTGTTTGTATATAGAGATGCATGGAATATTTGGTATCAGACTGTACTGCCAAATATCAGACTATTCAGCATGTCAAATATTTGGCTTGGCCAAATTTAATGCAATTCAGTATACCGAATATGGTATATCTGCCAGACCGAATACTTAAAAAAATATTTTTTTAAACCTTAAAACAACGCCTATTTTTAACCATTGATTAATAAAAATATTTAGAAATAGAATTAGATTTACATAAAAGATAATGCTTTTATGTTTTTTATTTGTTATTTGAAAAGTAACCTCAAAGACAATTTACTAATAATGATAATTTTAGTTTTTTCTTGACAAACAAACAATATATGACAGTAAAACTTCTCTAAAAATTCACTTTGATGTCAAGATATTTGTTTCAGAATAAAAGAAAATTATATTCATTTATTTTAATTCAGAGAGGAAACTATCCTCTTCTTAAATAACAATTCAAAGCATTTTTTTTTGTAAAATTTACTTGTAAAAAGATCTTGTTTATCAATATGGAAGTTTTTATATTATATATGTACCTAAAATTATTTTAACTTTTTATTATTTTCAAACTCTGAAATTAGTATTCGGATAAGCCATTTAGTGTTTGGTTTACCGGTTGGCTGAATTTTTGGCATTTGGCTAAAATCACAATTCGGTGCATCTTTTCTTGCGTATATGATTCAAATGGTAAAGAGCAAAACTGGGAAATTTCATTACTGCCCAGTTAAACCAGTTTTATGGTAGACCGCGAAGCGAACGGAGGGGTTGGACTCGGTGAGCTAGCTTGCTTTCTGTGTCTGGCTGTTTTGGATACTTCGTGTGAGTCGTGGTGTGTTCTATAGTGGTTTTGTCTTTTATAAAGTTGTTTGCGAGCGTTTGACTCTTCTCTTAAATAGCTGGTATTGGTATTTGTGTAGGGTAAGGTGTTTTTGTTTTTCCAGTTTTAAGTATTGGCTTATTTTAAAAGAAATAAGTCTCTGGGTAACTTCGACTCATGTCGGGGACAGAGATAAAAATCAAAGATAGTGTAGGCATTAATAATATAGACTTCAAGAAATATAATGTACATGATTTAAGAAATGCAGCTGAACAGATAAAATTTATACCGGAATTACCGGAATATGTAATTATTACGGAATGCAAAGAGGGAAATTTCCATAAGTTAACACCCGTACAAGTAAAAAGAGAAATTATTAAAGAATTTGTAAGATATAAAGATATAGATGTGTTCAGATTTACTAGAAATAATAAGGTGCTTACTACAACAAGAAGCTACGACTGCGCTCAAGAAATAGTTAACAAAAAGAAACTTTTTGAAAGAGATGTAAAACATCACTTCTTGAATGAAAATATCACCACTAGATTTTTATTATTTCAAATAGATAACGAGATATCTGTTGAGGAAATACGTGAAGAAATTGAAGAAGAAAATAATGTCAAGGTACAATATGTTAAGAGATTTCTAAGAAATCAAGGTGGAAGAATGGTTCCTACAGGGACAGTTATGATCACTATATATGGACATAATTTACCGGAGTATATTAAATTGTTTTACGTAAGACACAAAATCAAAATGTTCATAGACAGACCCCGAAGATGTAATCTTTGTCAAAGTTATACACATGGTACAAATAAATGTCCAACTAACGAGAAAAAATGTAAAAGATGTGGAAAAAACCACCTGGAAATCACTTGTAACGAAACAGAAGTCAAATGCCCAAATTGCGGAAAAGATCATGAAGCGGATGACGCAAAATGTGAAATAAGAATAAAAGAGCAAAAGATACTAATCTATAAAAGCGAGAAACACATAACATTGGCAGAAGCCAGGAGACAATTTAACTCAAAAGAAGTCAAAACTTATGCTGCTAAAGTCAAACAGCATTCAGAACAAATAAATGTTGAGAGTTATTTACAAAAAATGGCCAGTTTAATTGATTTAAAATTTCAGCAATTAACAGAGTACCTTGTACAGCTGTTCACGGGTATTAATTTGAATCAACAAGAAGAAGCTAACAAAAATAATGTAGCAGATGATAAGGAGAAAAACATCACTGGAAAAAAAAGTATAATAACACAGACCTCATAGCAGAATTGTGCAACACTATTAGAGGGAAAAAAATAAAGCTCAGTAATAGAAATAACGAAGCATCTCAGAATGTAGAAAATCCAGAAGTTTCGGATATGATAACGGACACTGAAAGTATTTCATAATTATTGGACTGTGATATAAGGGATGGTTTGTTTATTTGGTGTTTGTGATATTGTTTTTGATTTTTGAACTGTGATGTATCGAATTCGTCATTTTGCTGCTGAAGTTGGGGTAAGTGTTTTATTGTGTATTAGTCTGTTTGTTATTGTAGTTGTTGTTTTATTTTTGTCTTTTGTTTTTCTGTTTGTATGGAACATTTTTTGATACAATGGAATATCCGAGGGTTTAAATCCAATCTTCCCTGGCTTCGTATGGGTATATTTCGTAATAGTTTGATTTGGGCGTTTCAAGAGACGTTTCTTAATTAAAAGTCTACTATTTTTTTAAAAAACAGAAATGTTTTTCGGACGGATAGAGGGAGTGGTTCTTTTAAAAATGGAGGAGGTCTGTTATTGGCGGTTCATAATAAAATCCCTGTTAAAATTTTAAAGCTTCCCAGAATCGATCATGGTCATGAATTTCAGGCGATTCAAATTTGGTATAAGAAACGATGGATTACCATTATCAATATATATGCTCCTAAAGGTTTTACTGCTGTTAATTGGCTAGAAAACATCAAACATTTAATTGGTGATTACTATTTTATTATAGGTGATTTTAACATTAATTTCTTAAACTGGCATAACAATCCGAAAAAACAGAAAATGGACAATTTAATAAACTGGATCAATAGTAATGATGTTGTATTAATGAACACTGATCAGGCTACTAGATTTAATGTTGGGGGGGATTGTTCTCTTTTAGATTTATCTATAGTTTCGGGAAATTTGGCTTGCTCTTTTGCTTTTGAGGTGGTTTCGGATCCGATGGGTTCAGATCACTACCCAGTTTGTTTTAAGGAGTTACATCGTGGGGGTATCGGGAGGGGTGATTTCTGGAGTCATATAAATTGGGAAGGGGTGGGACTAGATGTAAATAATTTTAATAGTCAGATATATGAGAATGGTTTTGATTTATGGACTAAAGAGGTTACCAATGTTATCGGAGGACGTACGGATTTGGTTCCTGTTAATAGGGGGACTCTTCCTCCGTGGTGGAGTGTCGTTACTCGGAGGTTGTTAGCACTTAAAAGGTATTATCATCGGAAGGCGGTTCGTCTTTGTCAAGTTGATTTGTGGTGCAAATTCAAAAAATATAACGCTAAACTTAAAAAGCAAATAAAGAAGGATAATAAATCATTTTGGGATACTATGGCTAGGGAGGATGGTAGGGGGCCAAAAATTTACAAAATTATTAAAAGTTTTAATAGAGATCATATTGTTGAAGAAAACACTGATTTTAATTTTCCAAACTGTCCACCAGATGCTTCTTCCCAAGCTAACTCGCTTGCTGTTGTGTTTCAGAACTCGTATGTGAGGGAGGGCATTCCCATTGATTTTTCTGGGGAGGATGGGATAGATTTAAAGTTTAATTTAGATCAATTACAAGATATTTTAAAGAAAAGCAAATCTACTACTCCGGGAGCTGATGGGATAAAAATGAATTTTTACAAAAAGTTAAATTTACGGGTGTTGAATCAGATTCTTGAAATGTACAATCAGATTTTGATAACAAAAACTATACCGGAAATTTGGAAAGAGGTCATAATGCTTCCAATTAAAAAACCTGGGAAAAATAAAAATGATATTAATGGGTATAGACCAATAGCTCTTACTGTCACTAGCAAAAAAATTTTTGAAAAATTAATTTTAAATATATTACTCAATTGGAGTATAGTGAATAATATTTTCCACCCTAACCATTATGGTTTTATTCCATTTAGAGATCGTGAAGCTGCTTCTTATAAAATTTTCAGAGATATTAAGAGGGCAAGGCAATCTAAGATGAAGGGGTACCTCATAGCTTTAGATATCAAAGGTGCCTACGATAATGTGTGGTGGGATGGATTGTTGTTTAAATTGAAAAAATTAGGTTTAAGGGCTGATCCTTGTATAATAATTCGGAATCTGATACAGGAATTGAGGATTCGGGTTAAATGGAGGGGAAGTTTTTCTAGGTTTTTTAACTATCATAGGGGTCTTCTGCAGGGTAGCCCGTTGTCCCCGTTTCTTTTTGCTATTTATTTAGCTGATATTTTCGAAATTTTCGATCTGTGATTCAGTGCGTAATATATGCAGATGATATTTTCTTATACGGGTTTCATGACGATATTCATTGGTTAAAAAGGATTTTACAGGACAATATATTAAGAGTTATTACTTGGCTTCGGGCGTGGAATCTTGAAGTCAACCCTAGCAAATGCCAAATCATGAAAATTGGAAAGTGGAATGAAATTGAAGATGATACGTTTATGATACGGGGGCAAGAAGTTGGGTTTTTGGAAAAAATTAAAATATTAGGAGTGTATTTTAATAAACAAGGTAATTTAAAAGATCATATAGTAATGTTAAAAGAAAAAACAAGTAAAAGACTGAACACGTTCAAAGCGATAGCTGGCATTAGTTGGGGGACCGAAACAAAATACTTAATACAAATATCTAAGAGTATCATTGGCTCTGTTTTAGACGGTAACCCGAGAATATTGATGCACTGCACTAAAAAAGAAAGTAGTCAGGTTCAAGTTATTCAAAATATGGGACTCAGGTGGGCTACTGGATTATCCAAATGGTGCCCTATTTCAATTTTATTAAAAGAGAGCAGGGTATGGAGGAATGATTTACGTAGGGAGTTCCTAGCGATTAAACGGACGATATCGGAATACAAACATAAAGAGTACACTGATATCCTGTCTAAAGACTTATTGTACAAAGAAATTAATAGGCTTAATAGTTATAATACTAATGTCAATGAAATGGTGATATATAAGTGGGGAAATAAACTGGACAAAGGTGTTCAAATATTCATCAATACATGGGCATTTCAAAATAAAGACTTCCCTGATGAGGTCATTAAGAATTCTTTTCATCACTTTTTTCAAACTTATAAGAACAAGGCTATTTTTATTGGGACTGATGCTTCGAAGGATAATCATTTCACGTCTATAAGTATGGTGAACCATCACACTGGGAGTCGATTGGCTTTTCGCATTCCTACTATAAATTCGATTTTTACTGCCGAAGCCATGGCTTTACTGGTGGCTATAAAATATTATACCAGGGAAAGGGGTAATTATTTTTATTTCACTGATGCTAAAAGTGTTCTAGTGGCTTTAAAAAATATACATCGTAAATCGGCTGCTATAATTACCTGCTTGAGGGATGAAATTAATAAAAAAATGTTAGAAAACTATGATATAACTTTTATTTGGGTTCCGGGACATAAAGGGATTGAAATTAATGAAATCGCGGATAACCTTGCTAGAAATGGGCCTTACAGTAATTTTTGGATCCCTTGGATATCTCCAGAAGATTGGATAATGGAGGTTAAACATAATAAATTGAAAGAGATGGATTGGGAGTGGGAACAATATCATAAGAACAATAGTAGGCGTTGTTGGATAATTTAATCATTTATTTAATTTCTAATTCTCAAGGTAACTAGAAACGAGTTAGGAAGGTAAATATTACCCGGTGCCAAAAGCGAGGCAGGAAGACGTCATTAGCTAAATTAGTGGGAGGATGCTAAATAAAACAAAATGAAAATGAATTTTGGAATTTGGAAAGTCCACAATGATGCGTTTAAGGGGGTTCACGCCTCCTTCTTTTCGATGGAGGTGCAAATCCGTCATCTCTACAAGGATGACCAGCGGTCTTTTCTTTCCTTGACTGCCCTTGACACTGTAAGGTTGGATGGATTGCAACGCATCATTGGGTATAAGAATGCGATCTCTATGAAAATTTATAGCAAGTTTTTTGATAACTTGAGCAATGGGCTTGATATTGAGATCAGCATGTATGATGTCATTCTGAACAAACGTAGTTGACATAAAAATCTTAAACTGCATTTTGAGAGATTTGAATTTTCTGCATCTGAGTTTCACAGATCGATCCCCAAACAACTGACTCGTAAGTCATGGTTGATCTGATAAAGGATTTATATAAAAATAATTTATTTGGAATTGACAGACAACTTTGATAAGCCAATAGAGATTTGAGGGAACCCTGGGCTTTGTTAGATTTGAGAAGTACATCCTGAATCTGTCTACCCCAGTTTCATTTGGAATTTAGGTGAATGCCTAGGTATTTATAGTTGGTGACCCAGGGTATGCTGTCACCATTGAGAGAAAGATTAGTGTCTTTGGGAGATAGCTTTCTATGAAAAAATCATGGCGGCACTTTTTGCTGCATTGACTTTAATATGCCATTTCACGTATACTGATACATCTAATGTTAACATTTGTTTCAAGAATCGGGGAAAAGGTCTCCTTCATTTGAAATAAACAAAACATTTATTTAAAAAAAAATGAATTGAATCATTACTAAAATTCATAAGTCAAGAATTTGAATTCGCCGACTGGGGAAAAATTTGACAACGTATGAATTGTCAAATTTTTCCCCAGCCGACGAATTCAAATTCTTGACTTATGAAAGTAAGTCAAGAATTAATAATGATTCAATTCATTTTTTTTAAATAAATGTTTTGTTTATTTCAATTGAAGGAGACCTTTTTCTTGTTTCTTGAAACAAATGTTAACATTAGATAGATGTTAAAAAGTCGAAAGTCAGTATTTGAACTTTCTACGCAGCAGAAAGCGTCTTCGTTATCATCAAATTCATCCGCGCAGGTCTGCTAGGAATATTCGTCTGCTTCAAAGGATTTGTTTCTCGGTTTGTTTACTCTTGCTTCGTGCAGGGAGCAGTTTTGCTGACGAACATCTGACTTGCATGGTGACGCAATATGCGTCACACAATTTAATTTTGGGGGGGGAATTTGAGAAAAAGTACATTTTTTTAGGGGGGGAGGGATTTTTAAATTCTTAATATTTCCTTTTTTTACTGTTAAAAAAATCTTTATTTTTTTAGTATAACTTTAAAATTTTTTCAACATTTAAGTTCCAGAAATTTCCAATTGATATTCTGTTTAAAGGGGGGGGGGTCAATGTTAAAGTATGAAGTTTTTTTGGGGGGGGGAGAGGGGCTTTGCGTCATTGGGTTTGGGGGGGATGGTTACCACTGCATATGAAATTATTCTTCGAGTTAACTATACAATCTTTAGTTGTACTAGTAATTTTGCAATGATAAACACTATTTATGCCATGAAAATTTTAATACTGTTTTTAAAATGTAGCTCATTCAGTGTTGAATTCAGACACTTTTCTCCGGGAGGGAGTTCATTAGCTCCGTAGGGGACATTGCAGTTTTTGACCATTGAAAACCCAAAAAATGAAAATTTCCGGAGGGGGGAGGCATTTCATTGCTCCGGGAGGGATGTCCCCCATGGGCCACCCCTTAAATTCAAAACTGAGTTCATTTGTTTTAATTATCGGTACTGAGAGGTTTATACATTTCTATACCGTGTTCTGATTTTTTTTTTTTTTTTTTTTTTTTTTTTTTTTTTGCGATTGATTTTAAAATATAACGATAGCTTAAATAATTAAAACAGGGGATCTGTATTACTCATAACTTTTACCTGCATTATAAACATATTCACTTTATATCTGAAGACCCTAACTTGTACTTTATTTGCAGTTTTCACTAATTAATTCAGGCATTAATTTTCCATAATAATTAATTTGTCTTACTTTTGTGTAGTAAATTTATTAAAGCCATTAGATTTTTTTTTTTTTTTTTTTTTTTTTTGTAACACCTTTCTGAAGCAATATAAGATTTTCATTAAAATATTTTGTGTAGTAGTTTACTTATTTGAAAACTCATTTTTTTCTTTCTTTTACTTGATTTAAACACAAACTTCTATTTTCTAAGCCTTGTTTACTACTCGCATCAGATTATTATCCTGTTTAATTTATAGTGACGTTTTATTTTCATTGAATTATGCTTTATTTCACTCTCTTTTCAAATGAGCATAAATTATCGTAATCTTTTATTTATTATTTTACAAGCTTTTCAAAGAAACTACAAAAAATTTAATAAATCATTGGAATAAAGTCGAACACATTTTATTAAAAGGACATCAGAAGTGGGTCTACCTACAGGACCCCAGTGAAAAATTAATTTAATACTTTCAAACACATTTGAAAAGAGTATATATGAGTTCAGTTTGTCAGTCTGTACTGTAAATCTCGTAAACTTAAATTTCGTTCATGTTATTGAAATTAACTACAGCATGTTTCCTAGTGAAAATTGAATGTGTAGCATTTATAGGGACAATGGGAGAAAAATCGTTTGTGGTAGATTTGAGTGATGTTACACTACTTCAAAAATGTAATTTATATCTATTTAAGAAATGCACTAAAGCATTCTTTTTGTATAGTATGGTATATAATAATAATGAGATGACTGACTCTGTCTGAACTCTGTTTTTATTCAAGTCATCGATTGGGTATAAATATTGCAAATATGTTATTTAAAATTAATTTTCAGAGACATAAAAAACAGGAAACGTTGTCACGAGATAATTCTTATTTCTATGTAAGACGAAATTATATATATATATATATAATAAATCTTAACACTTTTGTACAATGTAATTTTAACATCAGATTTTGATGACACAAAACTTTTGGTCATCGATTTAAAATCAAACTTAGATTAAATGGAAAAAAAAAACTGAATACTGTTGTTAAAACGTGTATCATCAATTTATACATCACTAAATTATATGTATTTAAGTAAAACTATCAATTAATTACATACAGTCGAGTCTCCATATAACGAAATCCACTATTCAGTCAAAAAATTCGTTATATAGAAAAATTCGTTGAATAGCGAACGGCAATTTTTTTTTTTTCATTTAATGTTTAAATTTTGAAACAGAATTGTTTTTGAGCTGTTTAAATATTTTTTTTTTATAAATAAGTTTTTTTATAAATAAATATAATAATTATAATATTTTTTTTATAAATTAAAAAAAATATTTATCTAAGTTTTTGAAATATTTAACGGAATTTTTCCAGAATCTCAAACATTTTCGCCACTTTCTTTTTTTTTCCTTATTTCTTATTGATTATTTTGAAAATTATTACTTAATCAGAGAGAGTTATGTTTATCGTAGAAGCAGTTTAATGCCTTTAAAGTAGAAGATAACGCCAGCATAGATGACATTTAGTAGCAATTCTTCATTTAAATGGTCTCTCACAACAAAAAATGTTCCGAGTCGCCACAAACAACAAACATCCACTTTAAACTATAAAAGTAATGAGAGTTAATTTAGGTAGATGAAAACATGGTAAAATAAGACCTTTTCTGCAATTTCCCACCTATCCCTTCTTTATTCCTGTCTTAATATCCAAACCAAGAAACAAACATTTTCAAGACGACAGTGGAAAAATTTTATATGTTAGAATACTTTGTGAGAATTGCAAATCGCTCCAGTAGCAAGCAAATGCTTCAATCTTTTCAAAGAACACATGCTCATCTTGTCTAAAACAATGTCAAGTGTAACCATGCAAAAAAAAAAAAAAAAAAAAAAAAAAAAAAAAATCTTGGGGGGGGGGGGGTGAATGCCTTTTTTTGGACATAAGGAATAAGGTATAAAAATGCAGCTATGAAATTTAAACCAAAAAAAAATCTTTAAATAATTTGAAGCGTTTTATGAATATTTTATGAACAAGAATATTTTTGAAAAAATTCGTTAAATGGAGATATATATTTCGCTATATGAAGATTATTTTCAATGTAATCATGAAAAAATTGACTGTTCCTAAAAAAATTCGTTAAATAGAGAAATTCGTTGGATAGAGTTTTGTTATAGAGAGACTCGACTGTATTTAAAAACAATATTATTTAATATCATTATACATATTTAAATAATATTAATTAATATAAGTTGTATATATTTAAACAAAAGTATTAATACCAATTAGATATTTAATAAATAATAGTATAAATTATGGGTATTTAAATATTATTATTTAATATAAATTATACATATTTAAATAATATATTAATTCATCTAAATTATACATGTGCAGTAACACACACATACAATTAAACAAAAATATTAATTATATATATTTAAATAATAACATTATCTAATATAGATTATTCACAGTTAAATATTAATATTATCTACATATATTTAAAGATTGATATTAATTAATTATATATATTTCAAATCAATATCAATTATATATCTAAATAGTAATAGTAATATAAGGAAAAGAAGAAAATTAGTAATTACACTAATCCCCGCATCTTTATAATTTCAGATGAATCCGTAATTAGTAAAAGAGTAGTAAACTAATCCCGATTTTTATGTAAGAAAATAATGCTTTATTTAAAAAAAATGAGAACTTAAATATCAAATTAATAGAATTTACTAATATTTTATATAAAATTATGTTTATGTAGCATAAAATTATATTTAGTGTAAATGTAGGAGATATTGTATTTTAATAAATATTCATTTAATAATTTTGAAAAAAACATATGTATTTAAAAAACATTTTTTAATTATCAATTATACTCAATTTTATTATGATTTTATTTAGTTAATTGTAAGTACAATTTAAAAAGCAACTGATCTTTATATGTTTATAACTAATCTTTATTAACTAATTTAATAAAGATCATTATAAAACTCTACAAAAGATAAAACAGCAGCAACTGGGCAACTTAAAACCTAATTGCCGCGCCGCGCCGTTCAAATATTGCTTCAACCGAGGCTTCATCCGCAAATTTCAACTAAGTCCCTCGGTGAAATGTGCGAGCTCTCCCCCGAGTTCTCCTCAACAGACCTGCGCACCAGAAGTTGCGCGGATGAATTTGATGTTAACGCAGACGCTAGTCGCAGCAGAATTATTAATTTGATTCATTCTTTAAGTAAATACTACTCTCGTGATTCATTCATGGCGTTGGCGTCTTTTTCCTTCTAAAAAACGTGGACGGCTTGAAACATAATAGCTGGCTAAATTTTGAAATTTAATGTCTAAAACGATGTAAAATGAAAGAACATATTTAAAGTTTATTGGCATTTCCTCTTTAGTACAATTAGCGAATCGTAAGTTATATCTCTTTTGTTTACTCTTCTACTGAAGATTCTATAAATTTTATTTTGTAAACAAAAATATAAACTGTTAATGCTTATTAAGTGGTGCAAACTGTTATTTTAGTTCTAGCTTGTATAGGAACATCAAAGGAAAAAATCTATATAGAAGTGAAAGGTTTAATTTTTTATAATTCTATTTATTATGAATTGTTTTCAAGGGAGTGTATTAGGCTTAGCCAAGTGTTGTATGATAGACACATTTTCTATTTTTGTATTAACTTGTCTAAATATCTAATACTTAATATTTTGATATAAAATATCAATAAAGTAGATTCCCTCAAATCTGCAATTATAAAATCCACACATAATTTATGGGTGTAAACAATGAAATATTCAGTTCAGATATAGGGACAAAATTTGACTATTTCCGCTTTATATCAATTCCATACATATTTTAATTTTTGTTAATATTACTGAATTCATGTTTTTCCTTGAAGGAAAAATAAATTTTTTTTCTGAAAAATTTAAGATATTGCTAATATTACTGGTTATCACAATCATTTTGCCTAATGTATTTATGCATTAATAAAGCTTTATTATTATTATTATTATACAGTCTGGCTAAAGCTAAAATAAAACTTCTTTATTTTATGATTTTGATGTGAATCACCTTTAAGAAGCAAGTTTCACTGAATAATTTAGGAAAAATAAATTTCATCTTTATAATGAATATTTAACTGTACATTATTGATTATTAACTTGACCTTTGCTTTTAATATATTAATCATTTTAGAAGTTATCTAAATTTGTGTTATTTTAGTTTGTTCTTTACATTAATATTTTATTCTATTTTAATTTTAAGCATTTATTATGGTTTTGATTGCATTGTTAATTACTTTCAAATTACTACAGTCAAAGATGTATAATCCACACAAGCTGGGGCCGAAGATTGTGCGGATTATGGAATTTTGTGGATTATAGAGTAAATAGGATTATGCGTCATTTTATTATTCTTAGACAGTAATTTAATTTTATAATCAGTATAATATGGAAAGATAAATATGAAATCTAGTAATTAATTTAATAAGCAATCTGAAAAAATACATTTAAAAGTTATTTTACTGTTATAAAATGATATACATGTGCACTTAAATAAAAATAATTGCATATGTTCCATAATACAGTTTGTTGTTACTGTTAATAAATAAAAGAGTTATATTAAAAAAGTAGATGAGCGATACGTGGCATCTTTTAGCTTCTGAAGAACTTGAAGCGTCATTACTACATTCTCCGTTATTCATTTTGCACCTTGCATATGAATTAGAGTAAAAAGTAAAATCAATACTACACGACACATAAGTCGTAAATCATAAACATCAACTCATTAACTGTGCTTTTTGCCAAATTAAAAACGTAAATAGAATGAAAAAAGAGCTCCCTGGCTAAAGTTTATTTTCCAGAAAGATCGGATCTTGAGAAATCAATCAGAGTTCGCCTGTAATTGAATGTTCCCGTTTGTCTTTCGTGAAACCTTGGCAATCTATCACTATGATTGATTACATTGATTCGACCTTCCCAACCCATAATATCTAGTTCTCAGTTGGTGCTGTGTTACTGCTAGGACATGCGACACACACAAAATAGAACGTTTTCATTGGTTATTTACTCTTCTGAACTTACACAAACTGAAGTAGCTACAAATGAAAAGTCGGCATTTCGAACATTCAGTAAGCTTAGGTGCGTTCCATAATACAGTTTAGTTTTTTACTGTTAATAAAATGAAATAGTAATTTTTTAAAAAATACATGTTTTATTATGATTTTTATGAATTTTTTTATTATTTGTTTAAAAAAAAATCATTTTTGGATAACGGATTTGTAAATTTTCTTAACTGTTTATTTTATTGTTTACATTCGTAAAGTAATGCGGATTATGGAAAATTGCGGATTATAGATCCTTGACTGTATTTAGAAAATATAAACAAGGCAATGACCAAAAATCTACAAAATTCTAAATTTTGCTGATCCTCTGCTGTGGTGACCATCCCCCCCCCCCAAAAAAAGCTTTCATACTTTAACATTGACCCCCCCCCCACGTAAACATTATATCAATTGTAAAATATATTCTACTTATAATCTACTGCACATTCAAAAGATAGCGAGTTGAGCATAGCGAAATGAGTTCCTATTGTCCTTATCTAGAATTTAAAGAAAGAAAACACAGGAACATTTCTGGAAATTAAATGTTAAAAAAATTTAAAAGTGATATTAAAAAAAATCAAGATTTTTTTTTATAGCAAAAAAAAGGAAAATATTAAGAATTAAAAAATGAACTTTTTCTCAAATCCCCCCCCCCCCAAAACTATTGTATGATGCATCTTGCATCACCAAACCCCTCTCTGGGCACCCGTGATACTCTGGACATAAGCTGTGCAGATTTGAGGGAGTCTATTGTGTGTATATATATATATATATATATATAATTCTAGGTTTTGTAATTTTAACACTGAAAAACAAATTTTAAAATTTTGTTTAGAAAGAGAAGAATTTTAGATAAAACACAATGTTGTTATAAGTAACAAAAATAAAAAACACAGAAGCAGTTGAAAAAAAAATCCATTTATTCATTGATCAGTGTGAATACAGAATATACAATATGGCATGCATTAATTTGGATACAACTCTTTATATTTTTTGCTTCATTTTGGAAACAACAGATTTTGAGCTTGGTCTGTCGATCATCACTTTCAGAATTTTTGAGCTATGTTTTTGAGACTTTCACAAAAGTTGCTTGATAGATTTAGCTAGCACAATATGTAAATGAAACTTTAAAAGTATTCATGCATGCATAAAGTAAAAGGTACTTCTTACTTCACTTATCCCGTCGACCAATTTCGCCAAATTATACAAATCGCCAAACTAATAGCCAAATTTTTATTTTAAATAACGAAAAAACAAATAGTGGAATATTAATAAAAATATTAATAAAAAGTCTATATAAAAATCACTGAGTGACATTTTAAATTTTGTGAATTGTATCTAATGTCATTGAATGTGACATTCACGATCATCCATTATTGGCATTTAATCTTATAGTTTGGAGATAATTTTTTGGTTGACAGGATAACCTAGAAGTACCAAGTAAAATTATATAATATATATTTAATCACTTTTCGTGCAATATTTATTAATTTTTAATTCTGATTACTGGATATTATGTACAATGTTGTTTTTCATATTTTCAGAAAATAAAATTATTTTATATTAAGAATTCTGCAAATTCTAAATAAAAAACTTGAAAAAATTTGGGGCTGTTTTTATAAAAACCTTAATTTTCCTATCAGTATACATGCTATAAACATAAAAATGAACTCACTTTATTACAATAAGCTACTTAATCATAATGTAGAGTTTGAAAGTTTTTGCTACATTAGTTTTTACAGGGTTACCCAAAAGATATTCATACTTTTTCAATTTGTTGATGGTCCCCTATGAAAGTTTGGGAAAAAAAATCTTCATGGAAATGTAAGACCTGTACTAATTATATTTACAGTTTCAGAATAATTCTTCATGTATTTTTCTAGATATTTAGCAAAATGTCTATAATCACAAATGGCCGGCCACCTTTGGCCATATAGTGTAGATATTCTTATGTCAAAAAGGAAAGGCGGTGTCTTGTATTAATTTTTAATAATATATAATTTGTGGATGATCCCTACCTTTCATATAAAATTGCATTAATACTGTATTGGTCACAGGTATGCTTAGGTCGTTTAAAACAAAAATTTTGGATTTTAATGCGTCTGTGAGTTTTTCAGTTATTAAGATAGAATATTTTTGTATTTAATTCAGGAATAAGCAATGAAAATTTTACCTTACAGAAGGCGTATACATAAGTTTAGTTTTCGTATCTTTTACCTGCCTTGAGTTGCAACTTTTGTCTGCAAATTTTGCATCTTCTTTTAGGCAATTTCTCAGTGTGGATTTAGGGTAAATATTTAAGTTGGCTATCCTTTGTGCTATTCATGTAAGTTGGCTATTCTTTCGATCTTTACAAATCACACTGTATAAGCTTGCCAATAAATTTGGCAAAATTGTAACTACAAACATGACATAATTTTATATGTGAGATTTCTACAACATTGAAGTACACTTTTTTTAAAAACTTTCCTCTTATTTATTATCACATTTAACATTCTTTAATTTTGTTTGTATCAGTTGTAAGGAAATTATTTTTTTTTAAATAAAAGTGTGCTATAAAACAATTGCAAGACTTATAATCAGTGGCATAGCTAGAATGGGTGACACCAGGGGTGGATATAAATGTTGTCAGCCCCATTTACCAGAGTGTCACATCCCTCCTGCCCCATCCATCATATTCTTTCAATCATATTTCTACATTGGTGCAACAAATGACCATCCCTTATTTACCTTTTGTCCTCTTGTGTAAAAAAAACTATAGCAGCGACTTATCACTCAACCCATAATCCGCATAAGTCAGTGCAATGTCTGTATGTAGAAGTTAAGTCTTTCTTTTAAAGTTTACTTTCTCTACCCATTCATTGGATAGGTTCGTTTTTGTTCTCATTCATCATTTGTCAAAATTTCATATTCTCAAAAAAAAAAAGAAAGAAAGAAAATTAACTCTGTTGTGAATTTTCATTTTATTTCAGAATTTCTTTTCAAAATCTTACAAGGCTGTATATATATATATATATATATATATACATATATATAAACATATATATAAACATATATACATCTATATATGTATACATGTATATATATATACAGGGTGTCCCAAAAGGTCATGTCCAAACGGAACACATGGTTGTGTCAGGTCATGAGGAAACAGAATTACATAGGAAAGGGGGGTCGGAAACGCGATCTAAACAGTGAAATTGCATCGTAACCGTCACGCAAAGAAAAGATAACAAACGGTGTAAAATATCTTTATTTTACAACAAAACAGTACCAAATAAAAAAGAAAAATGCTACAACTCATAGTAAGTGCTCATCCAAGTGCTCATCAACTGGTTCATCCTTTCTCTGCAACGTCCGCGCTTCGAATGATCCGACTGCCCGCGCTTTCGTCTGACATCGCTTATCGCCCTCTAGCGGATTACAATCGCGTTTCCGACCCCCCTTTCCTATGTAATTCTGTTTCCTAATGACCTGACACAACCATGTGTGCCGTTTGGACATGACCTTTTGGGACACCCTGTATAGATAGATAGATAGATTTGCAAAATAAGATTGGGTGACACCCTGGGCCGGACCGCCCCCTCTGCCCTTTGTTTGCTACACCACTGCTTGTAATATCAATCTTTTTATGTTCTAATAATATTTTTTTACATACTCTACTCATATTTTATTGGTTCTTTTATTCTCTTGTGCAAATAAGCTGTTACTTTATGAGCTAGCCATTGCTGTCCACATTTTCCCAAAAGACTTTCTAAATACTTAGGGTCCAATATGCGATAATGATAGGTTTGGTGTTTAAGATTTCAAATTTTATTAGTGTTATTATTATTAAAATTCCAAACTCATATTACTTTGTATAAAAAAATTATAGCAATTCCAATTAAGGCATATTAAAGAAAAATTTTACAATTCTATCTCTTTGTTATTCTGTTTGTTTAAAAATTTGTCTTCTGACAAACTATTCATTGCTGTGTGTTCTGTATGCACATAGTAAATGATGATTTTGACATCAGAATTAACAGATATGAACTAAATTTCTTGCTCTCTTTCTTTTTTTTTTTTACTTTATTTTTATTTTGCTAACTAGTTTAGCTAGTTACTTTTTAACCAAAAACATAAAATTTGAGAATGATCCATAAAGAGTACTAATACTCTGTGATGCGTCTAAAGTTTTTTGAATGGAAGATATTTAGAAGTTTCATTTTGTCACAATAAGCTCAAATCTGGTTATTATTTACATTTCGAAACCTGTTATTCTAAATTATGCATGCCAGTTGCAAATTTCATTTCATTTTTAAAAAATTTTAATGTATTATAAATGTGTCATTTTAGGATAATTAATTTTTCATATTGAGAATGTTAACAGATTTTTTATCTGTTAGCAATTTCAAAACTTGTAAAAGCTCAAGCCTAGCTTATTTTTTTCCCCACAAATTTCTTTTATTTTGTATTTACAAGAATTTTAATATATGCTGTCGTTAAAAAGAGGGAATACAGTCTTCTGTATGAAAAAAAAAAAAAAAAAAAAAAAAATACAAGTAGACATTTTAAAAATAAGATTAACCTTCTCTTTCTAGCAATACTTGATATGGAATTGAAATGAAGTTTTTGGCGACAAAAAAATTATGGTAAAAAAAAATTCCTCCTACCATTTAGTTGTGTATACAGCTAAATGGCCACTTGCTGGCTGTGTATACAGCTAAATGGCCACTTGCTGGCTGTGTATACAGCTAAATGGCCACTTGCTGGCTGTGTATACAGCTAAATGGCCACTTGCTAGCTGTGTATACAACTGACAGAATAAGCTGTAACAGTCAGCTCAAGAATAAATGTGTTTTACGAATTCACTTCTGAAATTATGTTTCTAGATTCTAGTTTCACATAATTTGTTTTACAAGGCATCTAATTACAGTATGTAAGGAATTTTATAAATGTACATCTCTGATTGAAAAAGATTTTGTTTTAACAATCTGTTTCATCTTAAATGTTATAAGGTCAGGTGGGAAAAAATGGGTAATGGGGTAAAATGGATAGTCAAAATATATGGTTTAAAGGCTAATTATTTTTAATTATATTTTCAGTTTTTTGAGTTGGATGTTATAATTGGCTGTTCTGAAGGTTCTATTCTACAATTTATATTTTTTCAATATATCCTTTGTAAGTGAATGGCAACACCTTAAACTGAAGTGAACAAATTTAAGCCATGCATAATCTGTTTTAACTTTCATCTCCAGGTCCTGATTATTGAAGAATTCGTATTATTGTATCATAATATTTTAGTTGTATATTTTTCCTGCTGCTTCAACTTACAGGCTAGGAAAAAATATTTAAAATTTTTTTTTAATCTCATTTTTTGAAAATGGTGTAAAAATGGGTTTGTGGTTTGGCTTAACATTTTAGGAGCTTTTTTATAAGATTCAGCATAATATTTTCTTTTGAATGTCTACAATTCATTTGCGGTAAATTAAAAAAGATAGAAACATAAAAATATGCAATGTAATAATTAATTACTCAAATAAAACATGTACTGATTTCTCTTAATTAATAGAATTGAAGCACAGATATTATACTACTTTTTTAGGTAGCTTTCATTACAAAAAGTATAAAAGGAATATTGCCCAGTTAAACTGATGGCATTGAGCTCACAGGCTACGCATACTAATTGTACATTATAGCCTTATATTTTCAAGGGTTAATTCTGTTCGAAAAACAAATTAAGTAGGGGGAAACAGCTCTCCCCTTTCTCCTTTTTTATACTTAATTATTGAACCTCCTAAACTATCAAGGACAAGCTTTATCATAAAAAAATCTATATCCAAAATTCAGAGCAAATCGGATAGTTCTTAATAAAAACCCATTTAGCATTTATATAATTTAAGAGGAGTTATTCCCCTCTTTTATACTTAACCATTAAACTTCCAAAACTATTCAGAGATTTGAACGAAATCTGACAATTCTGCTTGAAAAATCCATTTATACAAGTTAAAGGGAGGGGCATTAGAACCCCCGTTCCCCCTGTTTATATTTATTCAATAAACACCTAATAACAGCCACAGACACGCCTCATTAGAATGATCTTATATCTAAATTTTGAACGAAAACTGTTAATTCTGCATGAAAATCCCGTTTATATCAATTAAGGGGAGGGGTATGAGTCCCCCGTTCCTCCTGTTTATACTTATTCAATGAACACCTAATAACAGTCACGGAATCGCCTCATCAGAATGATCCTATATCTAAATTTTGAACGAAAACTGTTAATTCTGCATGAAAATCCCGTTTATATCAATTAAGGGGAAGGGCATGAGCCCCCCGTTCCCCCTCTTATACATATCGAATGAACTCCAAAAACTAATCAAGGAAGCGCCTTATCGGGATATACCTATATACAAAATTTCAAGTGGATCCGATATTTTTATCATGAGTTATCGCGTTACGCACGATCGTACATACAGAACGGACGGGCACATAAGCTCTCAGGCTATGATATCCTGTGAGCTAAAAAAGCTACCTATGCAGTCGTCCGGAGGAAAGCACTTCCAGAAAATTTTGGTATATTTTCACCGATCATGACCCCCAGACCCCAAAACCACCCTCCGTTTATATATATATATATATATCTGATTTTTGTCATGCGATAACTAACGTATTTATGAACCGATTTGAATTAAACTTGGTATGTACATAGTACATACAAATATCTCGACCAAGTTCGTTCGCCAGCACCATACGCCATCTTGTTTCAAAATGGCGGCCTTTTAAAATTTTTAAATTAAATACGAAAAAATTAAAAGTTGAAAACTATTTTTATTTTATGTGTCAGATCTTAAAACACCAATTCCAGAACACTTTTTACTTTGTCTATATCTTAAAAAATGATTGAGTTATAGTACTTTGAATTTTTCTTATGGCTGACATTTTGCAACGATCTGATTTTGTCATGCTATAACTAACGTATTTATGAACCGATTTAAATGAAACTTGGTATGTACATAGTACATACAAATATCTCGACCGAGTTCGTTGGCCAACAATATCCGCCATCTTGTTTCAAAATGGCAGCCATTTAAAAAAACTTTAAAAATTTAAAATTAAATGCGAAAAAATTAAAAGTTGAAAAATATTTTTATTTTATGTGTTAGATCCTAAAACACCGATTTTAGAACAGTTTTTACTTTGTCTATATCTTAAAAAATGATTGAGTTATAGCACTTTGAATTTTTCTTATGGCTGACAATCTGAAACAATTTGAAACAATCTGATTTTAGTCACGTGATAACACTCGTATTTATAAATCGATTTGGATGTAACTTGGTGTGTATATAGTACATAATAAAGCCTGGACCTAGTTCGTTAACCAGTTCCATCCGCCATCTTGTTTAAAAATGACGGCCATTTAATTTTTTTTTAATTTTAAAATTTGAAATTAGGTACAAAAAAGTGAGAAATTGAAAAAGATTTTTCTTTTATGCATTTGACCTTGATACAAAGATTTCAAAGCATTTTTTGTTTCATCTGTATCTTAAAAAATGTCTGAGTTATAGTACTTTAAATTTCTAGGGTTGCTCACATTTTGAAATGATCTGGATTTCGGCACGTGATAACACGCGTATCTATACACCGATTTGGAAGAAACTTGGTGCGTACATAGGACATACTGATGCCTGGACCGAGTTCATTGGCCAGTTCCAACCGCCGTCTTGTTTCAAAATGGCGGAATATTATTTTTTTTTTAATTTTTAAAATTAGGTGCAAAAAAGTAAGAAATTGTAAAAGATTTTTCTTTTGTGTTTTGACCTTGATACAAAGATTTCAGAGCATTTTTTGTTTTATCTATATCTTGAAAAATCGCTGATTTTTAGCACTTTCAATTTCCAGTGTGACTGACATTTTGAAACTGTCTGAAAATTGTCACGCGTTAGTACGCATATTTATAAACTGACTTCGATATAACTCCGTGTGTTCCTGGTACATACCAATGTCTTGACCGAGTTCACGCACCAACTTTATCCGCCATCTTGTTTTTAAATATCGGCCATTTAAATTTGTCAAAAATCTTTTAAATGCATAATGATCATAAAGAAAAAATTAGAAATTGAAAAAAGGTTCTTTCTAAACTATTTATCTTAATAATGAATTCCGGAGTATTTTTTGCTTTGCCTTTACCTTGAAAAACGTCTGGGATATAGCAGTTTAAATTTCTAATATGAGCGACATTTTTTAAAAAAAGTCAATTTGACAGCACTCGTATATATTAATCGATTTCGATGTGAGTGCGCATGTTCCCATGAATTAAGATTTCGATCAAGCTCATTGGGTTTTTTTATGCATAGTTTTTCCAGGTGAAATTCTGTTCTTGTTCTTTCAGAGATGAAGGTTAAAACGGATTATGCATGGCTTAAATTTGTCCACTTCAGTTTAAGGAGTTGCCATTCACTTATAAAGAATCTATTGAAAAAATATAAATTGTAGAATAGAACTTAGAACAGCCAGTTATAATATCCAACTCAAAAAACTGAAAATATAATTAAAAATAATTAGCTTTTAAACCATATATTTTGATTACCAATTTTACCTCACTACCCATTTTACCCCATCTGACCCTAGTTAATCTTTTGTCAAATTTACTGTAAGTACTAATTTTTAAAATTAAATAATTAAAATTAGTTTTGTGGTATATCGTTCTATGTTATTATGAATTATTATTATCTATATATTGTTATTCTGTACTGTACCAATAATATGCATTTTTTCCATTTACTACTGTATTAAACTTAATACCCATTTTCACCTGCATGGGGTAAAATGAGTATACTAAACGTATAGTTATAAACACTCCCTTCATGAATATATCTGTATCAAATTTTGAATGAAAATTATTTAATTTTACTCTCAACATATGTAATGTACATATAAAACAAATAATAATAATAATAATAAAGTTTAAAAATATTTTTACAAAAATATTTGAGTAGAAATTCAAAAGTAAGTTATTTTATACCCATTTTATCCCACCTGACCCTATTTTAAATTTATATTTATACAAAAAAGGTTTATGTTAATGAAAATGAAAAGAAACATAGATATGTCAAATAAATACATTTGTATTCTACTTCTCACGATAACATTTTCTTTCATTTCTTGCATGATTTATAACCAATTAAATGTTAGTCTTCCTGACAGTTGAATAGATGTTTTTATTTTATAGTAAGGCGGAAAAGGAAATATTGTGAATTTTGTGGATTTATAGAATATGCCACCGTAAAAATTTAAATGTCGAATTGAATAAATCGTAAACATTGTTCAGTGGGTTTCGAGAAGGATTGGGCTTTCTATGCTAAAGAAATCTGTGATGGCTTAATGATTTTTGTGGCGAGGCAAAGGGGGAAGTAAATTATCAAAAGTTTTGATATGAAGTATTTGTGATCATCTTGGATATATTTCCAAAATTTAATAACTGTAAGTGTAAGTCTATAAATATTGTCATTAAAGCACCCATGTAAACGTATCATATACTTAAGATATATACAATATCCTAATAAATTGGTATGTGATAAATTCAAGTTTTCTGTGTGTGATGGATGAAAAATTTGGATACTCATTAATAGTTTCAAAATTGCACATGGAGCAGTCAATGGTGCTGTAAAAAGAAAAGAAAACGATTTATTGGAAAGTATATAGAAAAAGGCAAATAGAAGAAGATATTGTAATAACTAAAGGAATGACCAATAAAATTGGAAATATAAAATAATGTGATAGTAAAGAGTATGAGAGAGTGGGGCAGGTTTGAACATTATTTTAATCAACACATCTTTTAACTGGAATTATATTTATTGCATTTTATATATTACAGTAGACTCCCTCAAATCCACACAGCTTGGGACCAGTGGTTGAGCGGATTTTAGAATTTAGCAGATTTCTGGTCGTTGTTTACATTAAAAATAATTTGGAAGTAATTAATAATGTTATAGAAACTATAATGAATACTAACAATGTAATAAAATATTAAAATTAGTAATAAGCTAAAATAATATAAATTTAGGCAATTTTAAAAATGCTTAAAATAAATATTAAAAGCAAAGATTAAGTTAATATTCAATAAAGTATGGTTAAATATTCATTTTAAAAATGTAATGTATTTTTCCTAAATTATTCAGTAAAATTTGCCTCATAAAGGTATATAACTAATACACATCAAAATAATAAAATAAGAAAGTTTTAATTCAGATTTGTTCTGGCTTAATAACAAAAAAAACATGATTAATACATAATTACCATATTTTCCTGCGTATAATCTGCAAATTATCTATTAAGAAACCTCGAAAATTTCAAGTGCGGATTATCTGTTGGTGCGGATGATCTGATTAAATTCTCTTCAAGCAGAACTGATTTCCAATTTCTACTGGCAATTATGAAATGTAAACATATCAAATGTTTATCTGTTTGAGAAACCGTTCGCAGAGCTGCTTGTGATTGGATCACATATGGCGTGTACGTTCTACTGGGAATGGCCTCCGATTTTTTAAGAATATTTCTCTAGTCTATTAGTAACATCTTTCTATGACGAATACAGTACATAAAATCCCGTCAATCCGCCCTTCCCGATCAAACGCCTCCTCCCCACTTTATAAAGAATTTGAAATTTTCAAAAAATTCCGAGAAAGCGCCCTCCCTCCCCATTCTCAAAGGCGATTGAGAATGGTATGAATCATTATGAAATGAATGAATCATGAATCTTTGATGAAATGTGCGTTTTTTTAGATTTTTTAATTGATTTCATGCTTTTTTTTTTCTTTTTTTACAAATTTCTTCTTTTTTCTGCGTTTTTTCGACAGAATTTACGTTTTTTTAACCCAATTTTTTTCAAGTATCAAAATTCATGATTCATTCATTTCATCATGATTCATTCCTGTAAACTTTGTTGAACGATCGCGGAAAAATACCGTGCAAGCGCCCCTCTCTAACTATTGTACGATTTTTCGTCACTTTTGTGTGGGATTAACGGTATTTTACGGTAGACTCCCTCAAATCCACACAGCTTGGAATCAGAGGTGCGGATTTAAGATTTTTGCAGATTTTTGGTCATTGCTTTGTTTATATTTTTTAAAAAGTAATTTGAATGTAATTAATGAAATCAAGTGTGTAATGAATGCTTACAATATACTAAAACAATGAAATAAGTAATAAACTGAAATAATAAAAAATTAAGTAATTTTTAAATTGATTAAAATACTAAAAGCAAAGGTCAAGTTAATAATTTACGATTAAATATTCATTATAAAGATGAAATGTGTTTTTCCTATATTATTCAAAGATACTTGTCTCATAAAGGTATATTACTAATTCTCATCAGGATCATAAAATAACGAAGCTTTATTTCATGTTTAGCCAGACTTAATAACTTAAAAAGCTTGATTAATACATAAATAATATTTGGTAAAATTGTGATTATCTATGATATCAGCAATATCTTGATTTTTTTCAAAAATAAATTATTCTTTCTTCATGAAAAAACATGAATTAAATAACCTTAACAAAAATTACAATAAAAAGTGTATGGATTTCATATAAAACTAAAAAAGTCAAATTTTGCTCCTACATTTGAACTGAATGTTTCATTCTTTACATCCAAACATTATGTGCGAATTTTTGAGAGTTGCGGATTTTAGAAGTACCGATTTGAGCTAGTGTACTGTATATAATAAATACAATGCATTTCTTCATCCTATGAGCCAGAAATTAAAAATTTTCCAAATAAATATGTTGGCTGAAAGATTTCTGTTAAAACCTGTCCCGAATAAGAGTACCTTTGATCAAGTAAAGAAACGCCTTTCTACAAATAAAGAAAATATGAAAATATTAAGAGTTTTTTTGAAAAGTTGCGTATTTTCAAAAATATATGTCCCTTACTTATATTTCGTTGTGAAAATATTTTTACAATACCCTACAAAACACCCCAAATTTATATCTAATGCCTCTGGAAAATAAAATTTTTCATTCTGTCTCATACTAAGACGTATGGCATCAAATTTCGTTTTATCCTGCAATTGCAATTCAACCTGACCAGTGTAATGAAGGGTAGCTCATTTCATATGAAACTGATCTAAAATGAAATCATTCACTACATATACTATATCTTTTTGAACAAGAATCTTTCCTTCTTGTTCTTCGGTATCAGTAATTAAATTTTGAAAGTCAGATTCATATGCATCAATTTATATTTGAAAAATCCCATCACTGATACATTCTGAGGTTGTAATGTATGTATGCAGTAAAGGTGGATTTGTAATAATATAAGTCCATATTCTTTGGCATTTTTAATTAACATTCTTTTTTTATATTTAAAAAATCCAAAACTAATAGTAAATTAGCTGCATTCATAACTCTTTAACTTCATAATTTTAAATGTCGAATGTTGCCCCGTCACATCGAAGTTGGCATTAGAATTATTTACTGAAATCGGCTTAAGAATGTGAATAAAATAAAACTTATAAAGTAAAACTAACATTTTTAATCGAGTAATAAATAGTTGATTAATAATAGATTAAAATTAACAAATAGCTTACAAATCTCATTTTCTTAAATTTAGATTCAAGAAGGGGAAAAACATACTTTGTTCAGACAGTATTTTGCATAAAAAATGGTGTAGCTTTGTATATTTATTGCATTGAAGCAGTAGCAATGTGCTACTCTCTATATAAAAAAATAAGTTATTTGAAGGGAAACATTTAGAAAGTTCAAAGGTGCCTGCAGTTCAGATGCGACTCTCCTTATCTCCTCTACTAATAGAGGAAATAATATCTATGAGAAATTATATTTAAAAACAATGTGTGTGTATTCATGTTTTTCTTCAAATACCATTTCTGATAATAGTGAAATTTAAATAGTGTAATTAAAGTTTTTAAATCATTAATTTAAAGCAGAGGTTCCCAAAGTGTGCTCCTCGGAGCCCTTGGGGCTCCGCCTGAACTTTTCAGGGGATCTGCGGCGTTCCAGAAAAATAAACAAAACATGGAAAAAAATTAGCATATTGCAAGTGAAACATTTTTCAAAGTATATAGGAATTTTTGTCCGTGTGTGTAAAAAATAAATATATCTATTACTGGGTTGAAAAATACAATAATGCACTTCAAAATTATTTAAATATTCCCATTATACATGTATATATTTCCTGTATAATATTTTTGGTTTGAATTGTTTTATTTTATGTTTCTACATTTAAAGTGTTTTAAAAATTCGATTTAAAATAAGTTATAAGAAATAATATTCTGAATCGAATGCAAAATGTGAATCGAAACAAAAAAGCTCTCCAGTGCTGTTAATTCTGCTTGCCTGACAAAAGTGAGAATAGTTTTGTTCTTTGGCGCTTCTCCTATTCACATGTTTATACTTAATTTTTTCTTAGTAACATGGTTTCTGAAAAAATTTTCAGAAAAGTAAGGTCATCTCGAAACTGATAGATTCATTTGAGCATTGCTTTCCAGCTGCTCGAAATAAGATGCTGGACGATTTTTAATGGGTACTAAATCCATTTAGTGTAAAAATAAAATCACACAGCTTAAGCTCTGAGAAAAACGAGATCTCTCACTGATTTAACATCTGAAAACGATCTAGTAATCTCTTTTTAAAGCAAGCTATCACTGAATTTTGGCGTCATTCCACAGATAAATACAAAATTTTGTTACACGGAGCAAAATTATTTTTACTCCCATTTTCAAAGCCACATCTGAAATCTGTGTCAAGCTGAATTCTCCACTTATACAAATATCAAAACAAAATGCAGTAACCGGTTAAATGCAGACCCAGAAATTTGCTTACAATCGTCGAAAATTGCACCAGATTTAAAAAAAAAAACTATGCAAAACAATTCAATCACATTTTTCACACTAAACTTTTATATTTTATTGTTCGTAAAAAAAGGGAAAAAGAAAAACTATCGGCATTTAATCTTTTTATATATTGCATATTTTATTACTTTTATTTTCAGAATTTTTAATTTCCTTTAACTGTTTATTTTATTTTTATTAAATCTTACTTATTTAAATCTTCTATCCTAAATTAAAATTGCATTTAATTTTTAAGAGATCTTGTATCATTTAAAATCCTTCACTAGATTCACTTGCATGTAATGTGTGTATATGTTACAGGCCAAACACGATTTTAGGCCAAACTAGATTGGCCTAGGCCAAACCGGTCTATCCTAACGCCCATCGGATAAACTAGTTTTTCCTAGGCCAAACCGGTCTATCCTAACGCCCATCGGATAAACTAGTTTCTCCTAGGACAAACTAGATTTTCCTAGGCCAAACTAGTTTGGGCTAACTCTTATAGAATAAGCTAGTTTAGCCTGCTGTTTATTGGTTTGAACTAGTTTATCCTTGGCCAATTCAATTTTTTCGTGATTTTATTGAATTCAATGGCCGCCTCAACGCCAACATTCTTGTTTGTCCTAGGCTGATCTAGTTTATCCTAGGCCAATGTAGTTTTACGTGTTTTTAGCTCACAGGCGTCAAAGCCAGAGGAATAATGTGCTCACAGGTTCTCCATGTATGTATGTACGCGTGAATGTGCATATGTGCGTACGTATTTAAGTAACGCGAAAACTCTTGATAGAGATATCCGATTTGGTTCAAATTTTGGATGTAGGTTCATCTTGATAAGGTACGTTTCGGCTTAATTTTGGGAATTCATTGGATAGGAATAAAGGGTAATAGGAATAAATATGTATAGGAATAAATATGTATGTACGTACGTATGTGCGTAACGCGATAACTCTTGATAGAAAAAATGTAATTTGACATGTTTTAACTCATAAGGCTACCAAAGCCTGAGAACTAATGTGCCCGTAGGTTCTGTATCTGTATGTACGTAAGTACGTAACGCAGTTATTCTTGATAGAAATAATCGATTTGCATCAAACTTTCAAAATATGTTTATTCTTATAAGGAACTTTTTTTATTACTTTTGGAGGTTATTGGAGAAGAATAAGTAGAGGAGGCTGATTCGCCCCTTCCCTTAATTCAAATAAATGGGTTTCCATGCATTATTAGCATATTTTATTCAAATTTTAGATATAGGGGCATTCTCTTGAGGGGCCTCCATGATTAGTGTGAGTGTTCATTGTTTAAGTATAAAGAGAGGGGGAATAGGAGTAAGGCCCCTAATTTATGTAAATGCTTTTTTCACGCAGAATTCTCTGATTTGCTTCAAATTATAGAAATAAATTCATTCTGGTAAAGCGCTTCCCTAATTACCTTTGGGGGTTAATTGAATAAAAACAACGAGAATTACGGGGGGAGGATCGCGACTAATTTTGGCAAATGTGTTTTTCATGCAGAATTAACCGATTTGCTGCAAATCTTGGATTTGATCATTCTAATGAAGTGCTTCACTGATTAATTTTCATGGTTCTTCGGTTAAATATAAGGGGGAAACATACATGCACAATTAAATTACTAACTTAAACTAGTTGGATGTGCCAATCCCAAAACGTTCTTCTATCTCATACATACATTTTAATGTTAAAAAAAATAGTTAATCATTTTAATGCTTTAATAATTTTAATTCAATACCTTACCAACTTTGATTTTCATCTTAAATTTCTGCTTCAATCAATTAATCGGAGTAAAAACGAATTTCCGTCTCTGCACGAGCCGATGGACAATAGAATGATAAGCAGATTTTTTTTTTCAAATTCAGGGAGGACCTACTTGCCTTACCAAAAAATAATCATATACAAAATGTTTAGTTCAGTTCTAGAACTAACTTCATACACTTTTATGTGGTACAATATTGAAAATGGCATAAAATTTGGTAGTCCAGCGCCCTTTTCCGGCGGATTTTTTTCAGATTCAGGGCGATCCAATTAGCTATAGCCATACACTTACACAAAAAAATTCGTTCAATTCGATGCATAACTTCATGTACTTTTGGTCGGTACAATATTGAAAATGGCACTCCCTTCCGACGGATTTTTTTCAAATTCAGGGAGGACCAACTAGCCATAATCATACAGATACAATAAAAATTTGGTTAAATTCGATGCATAACTTCATATACTTTTGGTCGGTACAATATTGAAAATGGCATAAATATCGCGATTGCAGCGCCCCCTTCCGGCAGATTATTTTCAAAATCAGGGAGGACCAACTAGCCATAGTCATACACATACACAAAAAATTTGGTTCAATTCGATGCATAACTTCATATACTTTTGGTCGGTACAATATTGAAAATGGCACAAAAATCACGATTGCAGCGCCCCCTTCCGGCGGAATATTTCGAAACTGAAGGAGGACCTGCTTGCCACAGCCAAAAACATTCACAAAAAATTTGGTTCAATTCTATGCATAACTTCATACATTTTTTAATGGTAGAATGGCGACATACAGACAGACAGACACACACACAGACACACGGACAGACAGACATTTTGTAAAAACATGTTGTTTGGAATCTCTGACCCCTAAAACATGTAAATCCGTCGAAAAAATTTCGATTACAATACTTTCTTCTATTGAAGGTAGAAGAAAATAATAAATTGGGAATAATTCAGAATTATCCAATTTGCTTAAAATGTTGGACATGAATTCTTTTGATCATGCGCTTCTTTAATTAATTTGGGTTTTTCTTTTGTTTAAGTATAATGGGGCAGTGGACGTTTTATCGTCTTCCTTAAATTAGATAAATAGGTTTTTATCCAAATTTATCCGATTTGCCGTAAATTTTGAATATAGTTTTTTAAGGTGAATCCCTGAATTGTTTTGAGAGTTTAATGATTAACTATAAAGTTAGGAATGGGGGGTTACCCTCTTTAAATCAGATGAATTGTTTTTTGAACAGAATTATCTGATTTGCTTCAAATTTTGGATAATTGTTTAATTTTATAAAGCGTATCTGTGGTTAGTTTTGGGGGTTCAATGGTTAAGTATAATTTGGGGAAGTAGGAAAAAGTAATCCAACTTACTTTATTTTTTGAGGGTGTTATTTTAAAAAAAATAAGGCTGCAATACACAATTAGTGTAAATAGCCTGTGAATGCAAAGCCATCACTTTAATTGGGCAATTTTTTTTTTAATATTGATCCCGACTACTGCTCCATAGCTAACCTTGTGAAAAGTGGTTTTTTTATCACCCTTATAAAATGCATTTTATTCGAAGGTTGTAGAATACAGTCAGAGGTTTGCACGGGCTGGAATTTCCAGGCCAGGGCCCCGTCTGACCGGGCCGTCAGGCCTCTAAATTATGTTGTGTTACCTACATTGCCCTTTCTTTTAGAATTGTGGATTTTTATTGTTTAAGTCTAAAATTTACACTTAAATAATAAACATCCACAATTAATCACGGAGGCGCCTTTTCACAATGATCCTATATCTAAAATTTAAAATGAAAACTGATAATTCTGCTTGATAAATCCATTTCTCTCAATTAAAGGTGGGGGATTAGGCTCCCGTTCGCCCCCCCTTTATTCCTATCCAATGAATTCCCAAAATTAATCAGTAAAGTACCTTATCAGAATGAACCCACATCCAAAATTTGAATCAAATCGGATATCTCTATCTATAGTTATCGCGTTACGTACATACGTACATACATGCGTACATACATGCGTACATCCATACATACATCCATACAGAACCTGTGAGCCCATTATTTCTCTGGCTTTGACGCCCGTGAGCTCAAAACACGTAAAACCACATTGGGTAAACTAGTTCAGACCAATAAACAGCAGTCTAAACTAGATTATCCTATAAGAGTTAGGCCAAACTAGTTTGGCCTAGGAAAATCTAGTTTGTCCTATGGGCCTTAGGATAAACTAGTTTGGCCTAAGAAAAACTAGTTTATCCGATGGGCGTTAGGATAAACCGGTTTGACCTAAGAAAAACTAGTTTATCCGATGAGTGTTATAATAGACCGGTTTGGCCTAGGAAAAACTAGTTTATCCGATGGGCTTTAGGATAGACCGGTTTGGCCTAGTCCAATTTAGTTTGGACTAAAATCGGGTTTGGCCTGTAACATATATATTTCTTTTTATTTTTATATCTTTATTTTTTGAATCTGTTTAAGTTATTTGTATTAATTTTTAATTATTTAAAAAATTTTATACTGGTTTTCATTTTAAAATATTTGTCGATAAAAACATATTTTTATCGCATCTTCCGTCATTTACATCTCCTCATTAGATTCATATTACATTTGTGTACATTATCCATATATATTTCTTTTTTTATATATAAATTTAAATTCTTTAATCTCTTTCTGTTATTTGTTTATTTAAATTTTCTATACTGTTTTTCATTGTACAGCATCGTTTGTCGAATAAATCGCTCCTTTTAGTAACTTTTATCATTTAATTCCACGTTAAATTCATTAAAGTCATTAATATTAAAATAAACCCCATATTAAATTCATTTAATAGTTACATACGTTTTGTATATAGATTCTTCCATTTTGTAACTTTAATTGTTTTAATCTGTTTATTTTATTTTTAAAGTTTCTTAGTTTTTTTTTTATTTTTTCTGTTTTACATAATTATACTTAATTTTATAAGCAATTTATATTGCTGAAAACTCATTTTTTTACTATCTTCTATCACTTTACAATCCCTCTTTAAAATTTTCTTTTAATTGGTCTCTGCCACATTTTCCAATAAGACATAAGTCTGTGGCAATTAAAAAAATATATTCTTTACATTTGTAATTACATTAAGAATTTAACGTTTTGGTGAGCTCCACCCCTTGCTTAACCTTTTTGTGAATGAGTACCCGTCATAATATAAATTTAATCCTATATATGTGACCCATTGTGTTAGTAAACTTTTTCTACTTGTTTTAGTTCGTTTAACATGTGGAGTTTTTGATTGTATAACTGTTTTGAGGCAAAAACAATCACGAAAGATACTTTCTTTCAAAACTATAATTAATAATCAAATACTTTAAATAAAATATTCAAAAAAGTTACCCCCTTCGCGATGGGAGTATTTTACGAAATTTTTAATGTTTTATAGCCGATTTTCAAAAAGAGAAATTTGTGCCTTATTAAATCGAAAAAATGCTCTGATTAAATAATGCAAATTTTACAGTAAAGTTTTACTGTTGGGGATAAACAAGGATTCGTAAGCCTTTTTGCGGCATGTATATATGTCGTTCGTCCCCAAGGGGTTAACAATGCTGCATTTAACAATACAGCTTACAGATTTTGCCGCGCTTATTTAAACTTTGAAATGGTGACCTACTTCTAAATGTATTTTTTTAATGGTTCGAAAAAAGAAGCTGAGAGGTGATTCATTTTCGTTGCATGTTTAGAAGAACTAGAAACTTAAAAAAAAAGAAAAAATATTCCATAATCGCATAATTCTATTACGGGTAGGCGAGACTAGCGAAAACGTATTACAAAATTACTCATGGGTGACGGAGCTATCCATAGTCTTTTTTTTTCGCGATTAGCCTACTGGAATTATACAGAAGTATCTATCTGCAAACGATAACTGTACAACTTACCTTTTTTCTCTGTTTGTGTGGTTTACGGCATAAATAATATTAGTTTTACATAGGCCCCAATGCAATGGATAATCCAAACATGGTTACCATTTTGATCTTTAATTCCGAGTTCTTACTGGAAATCCCAAAGGAATATTTCTTATTTTAAAAATGGATGTCATTAACCCCTAAACAGTACTACTTGAACATCACTCGGGTAAAAAAGAGTTTGTTTTCCTCGTCATTAAAATCTTTCAGAAATCACAAATTTTTAACTATACTTTTTGTTGTATTTGAAGGAAATATCTCGATTATACAATGTAGATATTTTTGTACACAAAATAGAAGGTTTTAATCCTTATTTTTATTTTATTGTGCCCAATAATAGTATTATTTAATAAAACTGTTAAAGGGTTATATAATAGAAATTTTTATTTTTAAAATTTCTATTATGAATTCTGTATTTCTTTATGAAGAAAGGGCGAAATTGAGAACCTTAGTCCAATGTTGGAAATTACTGGCCTGGATTTTTATCCAGCAGATTTTTCTCTGCTCCATAGGCATAAAAAACATTAATTTGAAAACCACTGAGTATCGTTGGGTTCAGGGGCTCCGCCTCAGAAATTCTTCCCAAAAAAGGGTCCACGTGTTCAAAATTTGAGAGCCGCTGATTTAAAGTTATTAACTAATGGCGTTTCCATGTACACATTTTTTTTCTTAAAATATAATGTTAAAGCACACTTTTTTTTATAAAACAGCTAAGTTATACCTGTTAGCAATAAGGTTTTTTTATATTGATTGTATTAAACGGAGTTAATTTATTTTTAAAGTGATATTATTTTCAGGATAAATGAACTTGTGATTTTATGATTCTTACTAAAATAGCTTTTAGAGTACGTTTTCTTCCGAAATGCGTTTTGTTTAAACAATCCCTGTATATTGTGGTAGTAGTATTGTTAAAAAAATGAATTTTTTATTTTTTATTTTGAGACTAACTTGAAAATATGAAGAAAATTTAATCTAGGAAATTTGAGACCAACCTGTTCTGCTAATGTCTTAAAATAGCTATAATACATTTGTTATTCCAAATCTATTTCTGCACTTTCCTATTAAGTCTGCAATCTTGCTATTAAACAGGCATTTTTATGATTTTTAAGATGACGTATTCTAACTATAACATTGTAATATTAATAAATGTTGCTTTGTTAATTTGTAATTAACATACAACTTTATTGATTCATGTCTTTTTTTTTAAATATTACTATTTGTGTAATTTTCCTCTTTCATCTGATGTTCTAGTCAGTGTAGCGATTATATTTCCTACAGACTGTATTATAAGATATAATATAGTAATTATTCTAATGACATTCTTGAACCATTTCATCATTTTTTGTATAGACAGGTTAAAGAATGTTTGTAGTTGTATTCCTAAATTACACATGAAAATTTTATTTTTATACCTATATTAATTTAACAAAGATTTAGACATGGTAAAAATGTAAATGACTAATTATCGTAATTTGGGGATTAAACGCCGCGGCGTTAATGATTTTAAACGTTGAAATGTACACATATGCGTCGTTTACACCAGGGCGGCGTTTACGAAAATTTTGAGCAAATTATTCAGTATTTCAACAGAAAGAAAACCACATTTTTTTCTTTCTTTTTTCTCGTGTCGCGAGGTTACCGATCGTTAAATCAAGAAATGCAATGCAGCATGAGTGAGTCACACTTTTCTAAGAAATACGGTGACTGAAGTAAGCAGGAAGGGATAATAGATGCTTGCTGTTATGTTATTGCACTTCATTGTAGAAACAAAGTATTTGAAAAGCCAGTTTTTCCGAAAGGACCAAAACCCGAAAAAGACCTAATTATGAGACTGCTTCCGAAATGAAACGACTCCAAAAAGAAACGAATCCTCGGACTCATTCCGAAATGAAACGACTTCGAAAAGGACCGATTCCTCGGACTCTTTTTGAAATGAAACGACTCCGAAAGGAATCGTTTCCTCGGACTCGATCCGAAATGAAACGACTCTGAAAAGGATTGATTCCTCGGAATCGTTCCGAAATGTACCGAATCTGAGGAATATTTCCTTTTTGGAAAAATTCAGAAAAGGACCGTTTCTTCGGATTTTGCGCGAAATGGATTGATTCAGAAAAAATCGTTTCTTTTTCTTGTAGGTTGGCTAGTTTAAACAAATAAAAATACGCCATTTTATTTTAAAATAACATATTTTGATTTTATTAAAGCAGAGTGCATTGCAAAAATACCTGTTCCGCTTCTGTATTGTGATCTTGTAACATCGCCTTGGCGACAAACACAGCCCACGCCAATTATACGCCAATCGGCAATTTAGTGTAACCCTATGCTCACGTGTTGTGTGACGCAGTGGATTGAGAGAAACGGTATCTTAGCAACAAGCTCTAATTCTGCAACAAGCAGCGACTCTTAGAAAATAAACATTCCATTAAATTTACAGTCTACTTGCTTTTTCTTTTTAATTTAGTTTTTCTTTTTAATTTAGTACACCTCCGTACATTTGGTCCTAGCGACCCGGAGGTATGAACGAGCCAGTGTCTTTTCTATTGAATTAAATATTGAATTTATCGAATTTCGTCAACAAGATGAATAATGTCGGAAACTGAGATAAAAGCGTTGAACAGAAGGCGAGGGAATATCAAGGCCCAAGTCACCAGGATATTTAACGCAACGGATGGAAAAACATTTAATTTATCCGAATGGAAAGCCCACCTGGACTTACTGTCGAAAACAGAAGAAAAGTTTGAAGTTCTTAAACTAGAGTATTATAGAATAATAGAGGAAGAAAAGTTGGAAGAAATTGAAAAAGCACTCAGTCAACTGGACGAGGATATTCTAAAACTAGAGGTAAGCTTAAAATCCTCTATTAATGCTTCTTATGAAAATACTGATTCTAATAAAAAATCTATTGAACAGGACCAAGCTAAAACGTCTAGCATTAAGCTACTTAGGGTCATATTGCCGGTTTTTAGTGGCATAATTGAAGAATGGTCCGTATTTAAAAGTACATTTAATGAGCTTATTAATGATAATTCAAATTTAAAAGATAATGAAAAATTATTTTATTTGCGTTCTGCTTTGACTGGTGAAGCGAGGAGTTTGCTTACACCAGATGAAAATTATGTTTCACTTTTCAATGCGTTAGAACAAAGATACGAGAATAAAAGAGTTATGGTAGATTGTCATATAAAGAATATTTTAAATCTTTATGTAATTAAACAGGAGTCCGCTAAGGATCTCCGCATTTTATTAGATATTCTAAAGAAAAATTTAAGGGCTTTAAAGATCTTAAAGTATGATAGAGATAATTTCTCGAACGCAATTTTGCTGAATATTATTCTAAATAAACTAGATAACGAAACTCGTAAACAATACGAACTAACATTAAAGGACAATGAAGTGCCTAATTTTGATGAATTTTTAGAATTTCTTGAACGAAGATGTCAAATCTTAAAGTTCTAACGTATCCTCTAAATATACTGCAAAATCCTTATTCATAAAAACAAACAAACCTCAAAGTAAATGTTGCGTAATTTGTAAAACCGAAAACCACCCCTTATATCATTGTGTTAAATATAAAAACATGAAGTTAAGTGAGCGAATTAACCTTGTTAAGAAAAATAAACTTAGCTTCAATTGTTTAAGTTCAGCCCACCTCATTAATTATTGTAATTCAAAAAGCACTTGTCATGTTTGCAAGAGCGCAAGCCATCATTCATCATTGCATAACTATACAACACCAGTAAACAATCCTATAAACAATCTCCCAATACATGAAACAATAAATAGCAATTTTGTTTCGGAAGATTTATCACAAAACGAAACTACTGCTCATTCATTTTTTTCGTATGAAAATGATAATAATAAGTCTGTTTTAATTAGCACTGCAATGATTTATTTGACAGATGTAAAAGGCATCAAAATTCCTTTCAGGGCAATATTAGATTCCGCATCTCAGAATTGTTTTTGTACATTTAAAGCAGCACAAATATTAGGCTTGAAAAAAGAGAAAATAAATATTCCTGTAAGTGGAATAAATAAATTACCTATTTACATTAAATCTAGAATCAAATCAAAGTTGTCAAATAAAATGAATAGTGCCAGTTATGATATTGAGTTATTAATCGTTCCAAACATTTGTGACTTCACGCCCTCGAAAAAGATAAACATATCAGATTTAAAAATTCCAGCAAATATTTGTTTAGCGGATAAAAAAAATTAACATTCCAAGCAGTGTGGAGATAATTATCGATGCTGAACTGTATTTTTCTCTTTTAAATGAAGAAAAAATAAAGTTAGGCAATAATTTATATTTGCAATCAAGTATTTTCGGTTATATTGTATCTGGTTGTATTTATGACAAAACAGTAAATAATAATAATACTAATTATTGTTTCTTAACAAAAAATCTTGAAATACTTAATGACACTTTGAAGTCTTTCTGGGAAATTGAAGAAGTACAAAATTTAAAACCCTGTAACAGTGAAGACTTAGAATATTGTAATGATCACTTCGATAAAACGCACTTCAGAAAACCGGATGGTAGGTTTGTGGTCACGATGCCGTTTAAACCACAGGTTTTAGAACCCGATTTCGGAAATTCCAAAAATCTTGCTTTGAAAAGATTAAACTCTCTGTGGCAACGTTTAGATCGAGATCCTGTTATGAAAAATTTATACACAGAATTTATTAAAGAATATAGAGATTTAAATCACATGCATGAAATAAAAGAAAACACGAACTTTAATGATGGCTATTACTTACCACATCACGGCGTTTTACGATCCTCTAGTAAAACCACAAAACTACGCGTCGTTTTTGACGCTAGTGCCAAGTCAACCAACGGAAAATATTTGAATGATTTATTATGTAAGGGTGGAGTTCTGCAAGATGATCTTTTTTCGATATTAATTAGATTTAGAAAGCATATTTATGCTTTTACTGCAGATATTAAACAAATGTTTAGGATGATAGAAATAAATCCATCCCAGTACAAATATTTAAAGACAGTATGTCATCCCCGATTAAGGTATTTCAGCTAACAACAGTTTCGTATGGAACATCTTGTGCCCCCTACTTAGCCACCAAAGTATTACAACAATTAGCTCTAGATGAGAAAAAGGAATTCCCGTTAGCATCGAAAACTGTTTTGAAGGACTTTTATATGGATGATTGCCTATCGGGCTAATCCAATTTAGAAGAATTCAGATTAATGAAATCGCAATTAACTGAACTCCTCCTAAAGGGAGGGATGGTTTTACACAAATGGTGTACCAATGAGGTCCAATCTACTGATAATCACATGTTTCCCCTGGATAGAAATTCTGAAGAAATAACTGTTAAAACATTAGGGATGTTGTGGAACAGTTTCAATGATACGTTTAGGTATAAAGTTAATATCAACACAAAGAATGATTTCACAAAAAGAGATGTACTTTCGCAAATTGCCCGCATTTATGATCCTCTCGGTCTCTTAAGGCCAGTGATTGCTAAAGCAAAAATATTCATGCAGGAGCTATGGCTTCTTAAAATAGAGTGGAATGAGAAGCTGCCCTCTCATGTTGCCAAACAATGGGAAACCTTCCTCGAAAGTCTTAAAGAACTGGAATCCATTGAAATGCCAAGATGCTTCCTAGCTGTGAACCAATCAGTGGTGCTAAATGGTTTCGCAGATGCGTCTTCCAAGGCTTATGGCGCAGTGATATACATGCAAACATCTAGTTCTAGTGAAACCATCAGTCACTTATTATGTAGTAAATCCCGCGTGTGTCCAACCAAAGTAATAACAGTGCCACGTCTCGAATTGTCAGCATGTCTTCTTCTGGCTAAACTCACTAACAAGGTCTTAAATTCGTTAGATAAACAAGTAGCTTCAATAAATTTGTTTTCTGATTCAACTATTGCTTTAGCTTGGATAGACACTGCTCCTCATCTCCTGAAAACGTTTGTGGGAAACCGCGTTGTGCAAATTAAGGAACAAACTAAGAACTTTCCATGGTTTCATATTCCGTCAGAACACAATCCAGCTGACTTGATATCAAGAGGTGCAAGTGTGGAAAACCTGTCTTCTAACCAGTTGTGGTGGCATGGCCCGCCTCTTTCAATTCTTGAAGAAACAATAGCAAAAACTGATTCTAATATAAGTGACATTAAAGATGAACATTATTCTAGTGAGCTTAAAGCTCCCAGCAACTTGACATTCGCTATTCATAATGACTCTAATTTGTGTGATAATTTAATTAATCTTAGCAATAATTTCCAAAAATTAATTAGAATTTTAGCTTATATTTTCAGATTCATACATAAATGTAAAAAAGCAACATCTGCAACCGGCCCTCTGTTGCTGGAGGAATTAAGAAAGGCAGAGGTTTATTTAATAAAAAATGAACAGGTAAAGTATTTGAAACATGAAATTTCGGCCCTCCAAGCGGGATCTTCGGTTCATCGCGCAAGTAAGTTAAAATTCTTAAATCCCTTTTTAGATGGAGATAGCTTATTGAGGGTGGGAGGAAGACTAGCAAAATCAAATTTGAATTTTGACCATAAACACCCCATTATACTTCCGGCGAGCTGTCGCTTGACGAAAATAATTTTTCAATATTATCATAATCGAGATTTTCATGTAGGAACCCAATCTCTTTTGAACACTGTGCGTCAAAAATATCGGCCTCTCGGTGGCAGAAATATTGCGCGTAAAATTGTACATGAGTGTTTACAATGCTTTAAAATTAAACCTATAACGGCTAGTCAAATGATGAGGGATCTCTCTCCTGAAAGAATAGTGCCCAGTTCCCCATTTTCAAATATGGGATTAGATTTAAGTGGGCCTTTTGAAATAAAATATAAAGGTCAAAGAAAGGGTACTTTTCAGAAAATCTATGTTGCCATATTTGTATGTATGGTCACTAAAGCTGTGCACTTGGATTTTGCCTCAGATTTGACATCCAAGGCTATAATAGCGACTCTAAAAAGATTCTTCGCTCGTCGTGGGAAAAGCTCTGTAATCTTTAGCGACAATGCTACAAATTTCGTTGGGGCTTCAGCAGAACTAAAACGTTTACGCAGACTTGTTACGAGTGATGAAGTTTCGAACTTTTTAGCTTCTGAAGGTATTAACTGGAAGTTCTCCCCTCCTAGGGCGCCAAATTTTGGTGGCCTTTGGGAGGCAGGAGTCAAATCTTTCAAATATCACTTAAGAAGAGCTGTGGGCTCAGCTCATCTCACGATCGAGGAATTCCTGACAGTTATCACACAGATAGAGGCTATTTTGAATTCGCGACCACTTTGTCCTTTGTCAACAGATCCTGACGATCTTCAGGTGTTGACTCCTGGTCACTTCCTAATAGGAAAGCCTCTTAATTTAATTCCAGAACCCAATTTAAGTGAGGTCAAAGATAATTTGCTAAATAAATGGCAAAGGACTCAAAAATTAACGCAGTTAATATGGAAACGTTGGCAGAATAATTATCTGAGCCAGTTACAAGAAAGAAACAAGTGGCTATTTAAAAGGCCTAATATTCTGCCAGGAATGCTAGTTTTGCTTAAAGACTCACAATTGCCCATTTGCACTTGGTCACTAGGCCGCATTATTAAGGTTTTCCCAGGCTCGGACGGGATAGTCAGGGTAGTTGAAGTTCGTACCGCTAAGGGTAATTTAAACGACCTATTTCAAAAATAAGTATATTACCCATTGAGGACAACATCATAGATCCTAAACTTTAAATATGCTTTATTATGTATTAATTTTTCATGTATTATTTGTGTTTATTTATTTTATTTATTTATTTTTGCTTATAATCTGTATCATGTTGTGTTATTACTTTTATTGTATATGTATCTTGAAATATAAAAATATTTCAACGCCGGGCGGGATGTTCCGCTTCTGTATTGTGATCTTGTAACATCGCCTTGGCGACAAACACAGCCCACGCCAATTATACGCCAATCGGCAATTTAGTGTAACCCTATGCTCACGTGTTTTGTGACGCAGTGGATTGAGAGAAACGGTCTCTTAGCAACAAGCTCTAATGCTGCAACAAGCAGCGACTCTTAGAAAATAAACATTCCACTAAATTTACAATCTACTTGCTTTTTCTTTTTAATTTAGTTTTTCTTTTTAATTTAGTACACCTCCGTACAATACCCTTCGAAATGTGTATGGAAAAAAATGATGTTGTGGGAGGAGGGCGACGTTTATTAAACTATAACTGCGCATTCAAGTAAAATCCCGTTAATCCGCCATTCCTCATCAAACGCACCCTCCCTACTTTATAAAAAATTTGAAATTTTCAAAAAATCCCGAGAAAGCGCCCTCCTCCCCATTCTCAAAAGCGATTGAGAATGAGATGAATCATGATGAAATGAATGAATCATGAATCTTTGATGAAATGTGCGTTTTTTCGAGATTTTTTAATTGATTTCATGCTTTTTTTACAAATTTCTCCTTTTTTCTGTGTTTTTTCGACAGAATTTACGTTTTTTTAAAAAACCAATTTCTTTCAAGTATTGCTTCAAGTATCAAAATTCATGATTCATTCAAAGATTCACGATGCATTCATTTCATCATGATTAATTCCTGCAAATTTTGTTAAACGATCGCGGAAAAATCCCGTGTAAGCGTCCCCCTCTAATTATTTTACGAATTTTCGTCACGTTTGGGGGGGCGGATTAACGGTATTTTACGGTATATCCTCTTAAATTTTATTTTTAGAAGAATAGAAGTATATTATTTTACTTCAATAAAGATATTTACTGTTACAAATTATTTACTGCCATCTGTGACTTACTTTACTATTTGACTTTTTTGAGCTAAATTAATCTAAAAGAAATGCAATTAATTTTTTTTTTATACGAATTGGATTTTTTTCCCACCTGAGTGAAAAGTGCCTCAGCTAAGATTCGAACCGAGAAATTTTGTGTGCTTTATTGATTGCATACCCGGATCCGAAGGTAATGGATTTAGATACACTAATACTTTTTACTAGGTACACTAATAATAGAGTAAATATATCATACAATTTTTTTTCCAAATGAATTCTTAAGAAAAATAAAGTTATGTCATAAAAATTGCATTTTAATCGGATAATAATACCTGATTTTGATTATAGAATTATGTGCTTTCATGTACATTTCAGTTTCATATTTTTTTCCCTCAAGCATAATTTGAGTTTCATAATCCTCTTTGTCAAAAGAAAAATAAGAACAGCAACGAGCGCTTGAGTATCACTTTATTTCCGCTATTCGGCATCTTGTTTTTCTCTCCTGAAGAAGATGTTAAAAAAATCTCGATACTTTCGAAGGCTGTTTTAATCCACTTACAATGAAGTTTATTTCAGAAAAGAAAATCTGCTTGAACAATAGTCCAGGCAATAGAGACCGTTTTGCGGCTCTACCTAGCAAAATTCATAATGGTTCTGGAAAAAGGCTTCCTTTATGTTTTCTTAGTCGCTAAATTCAAAGTTTCAATCAAAGAAAATTTCCACCAAAATTTCTCCCGACAATCTTCCCTCACACACACAAATTTCGGTAAAAGCGGAATTGTATAACTTAGTGCTCGCAGTGCATCTTGAGAGGCAGGCTCCACCTACCTACATAAAATAATATCATAAATAGAGGGTCATTTGACTATGTTTTGGAGAGGAAAGCAATGATTACGTTGAAAATCTAACAGACCGCCGCAACAAGCCTGATGACCAAAACCAAAGCTACTGTAAAATTTCATGGATAAACTATAGCGATAAATGAAATGTCAACCGAATGTTCAAGAGGAATTATACTTGATGTCATAAATCATAAAGTCAGGGAATACTTGTATTATGGTGATTAGAAATTTCTATGATAATAGCACCCACACATCAATAAAATGAGATCTCAAAAGCAAAATCATTTGTCTAAGAAATTAAGATGAGCGATAAGAAATTATATGGAAAAAGGTAGATACATAAAAAAATAAATTAGCAATAAATATTAAAAAGTGCATGTCACTCCATGACCTTTCATCCCTGCTTCCGGATTCATTCCATTTTTTAAATGGTGCTCGGACCTGTTTTTTTCCTTGGAATACTTTTTTTTAATTCTATCCTTTTTTATCGTATTCATTTCGTTTTTTTTCTCGGAATTGTTCCTTTTTTTCTTGGACTCGTACCTTTTTGCTCGGATTCGTTTCTTTATTTCCTAGACTCGTTCCTATTTTCTAGATTCGATCCTTTTTTCTTGGAGTTGTTCCTTTTTTCGGAGTAGGTGATTTTTTAAAACGATTCCATTATGAACGACTCATAAGAAATCGATCCTTTCGGTGAAAGATTCCTTAAAAGGAATGGGGTTGCCCATTTCTACTCTCCATAGATACGTTAGTTACGCAGAAAGGAACTGTGCTTGGTTTTTTTTCTTTTTATTATTGTTAAAGAAAAAATATGCTTACAAACACATTGATATACATTTCGAAAAATCAAATTTGTTCAAAATGGGAGTAGTGTTTTTGAGATTTTACAGAATACATTGTAAACAACATATCAAAACAATTTCAGGAAAAAATTCCGGATCTGGTTCCGGAAAATCGGTTATGTAATATAAATATTTTATCCCTACATATTTTTTGATAATAAGCTATTTTAATAATTTAATTTGTCTAATACAGTAAAGCATCGTTTATACGACGATCACTTATACGACGTTTACATTTATACGACGTTTTAATGTGGTCCCGATTCATTCCGACTCATTTTAATGTAAAAATATATCTTTTATACGACGCCCAAAATCGTTTATACGTCGATTTTTCAATTTTGTATAGGTTTATTTTTGCTTATTTTTCTTGTGCATTTTATAAACGAACGGAATTTGTCAGCTATGAATGACACCAAAGAGCGTGTTTAAATACACTCTAAATTATAAAAATGTTGGCTGGGGTTCGAAGTTCGATCAGTCTGAAAAATCAGCTTACGTGTAACAGATTACACTGTTTTGAGGGATCATTCTTTTTTCGGGGATGGTCAGCTTTCCTGACCTGTTTTAAGTTGCAAATAGACCATCCTTCTGACTGTTATCAGTATTTGTGACTTTTAGTTGGCCACGCAGGGTTTTTGATCGTTGACTTTAAATGGAAAGGAAATGATGTACTATAAATGAGGAACCCTTCGGTGAAACATAAATAAAGGTACGCATATTTAAATTGCTTACTAATCCCCCCTTCCCCCGTTTTTTGGTTATTTGTTTAATTTGGTTTGTTTAATTTACAAATTCATGCAAATCATCACGTTAAACAGTAAAACTAAGTGAAAGCAAAATTAATTCTAGTTTTGGAAGTGAAAATCGATTATACGTTTTTATCGTTTATACGACGTTTTTCGGTAGCCCCTTCGGCGTCGTATAAACGATGCTCTACTGTAATTATTTTTTTTGCCGTATTTATGCGATATTTTGGTTATGTTATAGCCTCCTTAATAAGGCAAAATAATTCCTTTTCACTGAGGCGTTTACGACGGGTGCGGCGATTATGCCGATTTTTTTCAAAATTTTGTCAATAATAGAGGGTGCGGCGTTTTTCCCTAAATTACGGTAATATATTGTATATTATTTATTTACAGTGCATTTTTTTAAATAATGCACAATGCTTTCTTTGATATTGAATTAAAAAATCAGAAATATGTAGAATCTCTTAATGACTAAATCTGCATATTAGATCCATTGTCAAAAAAATTATTTCCTCTCCAGTTCATCTGAAATATATAATTATTTTTTGTAAATGATATGAAACTATAGAATTTTTTTGTGTATATTTTATTTACAATAAGTTATTTATTTATTTTTTTAAGTTTAATTTATAGAATCTTAATTTATGCAGCAAGAAAAAACATCTCACGCACCTTCAGATCTGCAAATATCAGGTAAATGGAAGTCTACTGTAGAGATATGCAAATGGAAAATTCTCCCAGAAATGTTTCATGTATGCATCTGGTAAATCATAATAATGAGAAACCTTTTGTATGTGAGATTTGCCAGAAGAAATTCTCTAAAAATTGCAATTTAAGAAGACATCTGCTAATTCATACTGGTGAGAAATATTTTGCGTGTGAAGTATGCAACAAGAAATTCACTAGAAAGGGTCATTTAAGCAGCCATATGTTAATTCACACTGGTGAGAAACCTTTTACGTGTGAGGTATGCAACAAGAAATTCTCTAGAATGGGTGATTTAAGAACTCATATAAAAGTTCACACTGGTGAAAAACCTTTTGTTTGTGAGATATGTAACAAAACATCCTCACAAAAGCATACTCTAAGTGAACATTTGTTAATTCATACTGGTGAGAAACCTTTTGCGTGTGAAATGTGCAACAAAAAATTCTCGCATAAGAGTAATTTAAGCATACATCTATTAAATCATAAAAGTGAGAAACCTTTTGTATGTGAAATATGCCACAAAAGTTTCTGTCAAAAAGGTGCCTTAAATAAGCATGTGTTAATTCATACTAATGAGAAACCTTTTGTGTGTGAGACATGCAACAAGAAATTCTCTAGTAATCATGGTTTAAGCAAGCATCTGCTAGTTCATAATGGTGAAAAATCTTTTATGTGTGAGATATGCAACAAAAAATTCTTTCAAAACAGTTCGTTAAGAGAGCATCTTTTAATTCATACGGGTGAGAAACCATTTCTATGTGAGATATGCAAGAAGAAATTCTCAAGTAAGAGCAATTTAAGAAGCCATCTGATAATTCATACTGGGGAAAAACCTTATGTGTGTGAGGTATGCAACAAGAAGTTCTCTCAAAAGGGCAGTTTAAGCAGCCATATGTTAAATCATACTGGCTACAAACCTTTTATGTGTGAGGTATGCAACAAGAAATTTTCTCACAAGGGAGGATTAAACAAGCATCTTTTAGTTCACACTGGTGAAAAACCTTTTGTATGCGAGATATGTCACAAAACATTCTCACTAAAGAGTAACCTAAGTGAACATTTGTTAGTTCATACAGGCGAGAAACCTTTTATGTGTGAAATATGCAACAAAAAATTCTCTCATAAGAAAAGTTTAAGCAGGCATCTGTTAATTCATACTGGTGAGAAGCCTTTTGTGTGCGAGATATGCAATAAGAAATTCTCTGAAAACTACATTTTAAACAACCATCTCTTAATTCATAAAGTCTAGAAGAATTTTGTGTGTAAGGTATGAAGCAATAAATTCCCACATAAGAGCCACTTAAGCAGCCATCTATTAATTCATACTGATAATAAAACTTTCGTATGTGAGTTATGCTATAAGAAATTATATCATAAGAGTAGTTTAAACATGCATCTGTTAATTCATATTAATGAGAAAAACCTTTCGCATGTAATAAGAAGTTTTCTCAAAAGGGTAGTTTAAGGAGGCATCTGTTTATTTATACTCGTGAGAAGCCTTTTACTTATGAGTTATGCTGCAAAAAATTCGCATGTAAGAGCCATTTACGTGCACACATATTAATTCATACTCGTCAGCAGCTTTTTGCTTTTGAGATGTGCTGTAAGAAATTCTCATGTAAAAGCCTTTTATGTGAACATGTGTATATTCAGTGATAAGAAATCTTCTGTATGTCATGTATGCTACAAGAAATTCTCGCTAAAGAGTTACACAAGAAAGCCTCTGTTAAATCATACTAGTAAGAAAACTGTTGTGTATGAAATATACTACAAAAACTTTTCTCAAAACACCAATTTAAGCATACATTTATTAATTTATATTAGTGAGAAATCTTTTGCATGTGAAATACGCAAGAAGAAATTTTCTCAAAAGAGTAATTTAAACAAGTATCTGCTAATTCATTCTGGTGACAAATCTTTTGTGTTATAAAGCAGAAAAAAATCAGAATTGTAATCTAAGTGGTAATTTGTTATTTGGTGTTGACTAATTTTTTTAATAGAAGCCAAGTATACTTTCCATATCAAGTGTTACAATCACTTAAATGAAACACTGACAAAGGAAAATATTTGAAAATTAAAATAATGTATCTGCAGATTAGAGGTGTTAACATCAGCAATGACAGACACAATTATCTTTTGATCTTGCTTAGTGTTTTTTCAAAAATCTTGCAGTTCTTTCTCTCTTGTTTTTCCATAATGTTTTAAATTTTTTTAATATTCTTTCGTCGTTGAAGATATTTCAATTAAAAGTCTCGTGTTAAACAGGATTTCACACAAGGAAATATTTTACTGTAAAAAGGACTTTTCTACAAACTAAAAAATATATTTTTTAAAAGTTTTTTTACCCCTGAATCCTCTGTAATATTGAGAAAAAATTATAACTATCTATAAAAAAAACTGCTTATTTCTTTATACACATAATGTTCATGAAAAATAAAAATTCAATAAGTTTTTAAAATGTCAATAAATGTTGTTAAAATTTGTTTGAAAAATTTGTTTTATCATCCAGTTCAGTCTCTTCTTTTAAACTGTCAGATATACTTGAAAATTATATTTTAAATGAATTGTCTACCATATATCTGTGCTCTAACTCGCGTGAATAAATTTGTCTTCTTAATGGACTGGGATGGGGAATTTTCAAGAAATCTTACCAGCCAAGGATTTATTTTACCAGCCAGTAAAATGCAACATACAGTTGAAAATCGTTAAGACAAAATTTAAACAACTGCAAAATCAGTTAACTTTTATTGCCACAATGCATTTTCATATTTTTGTTCTTTAAAAGTAAGAAATATATACGAGCGAAAATATTAGTACTATAGGATAGAAATTAGTACCATGTTTATATTACAGAAATTTGAAATGTTGCAAAATATAAGAAACTAGTAAAACAAATAAAGATTTTGGCATCTTTACAATTTAAAATTTTGAAAGATAACATAAAACTTTACTCGCCATGACCGAAAATTCACTCGGCAGTGACAAGTAAAATGATGTAGTTCTTCAGCCCAGTTAATGGATATTATGTAATTTAGTACTTCACATTCATAATTGAAAAGCAAATGTCTTGTATTTATAGTATGTTTCGAGGGACATTCAAGATAATTATATTCAATTACAGTATTGTGTCAAATTTATTTCTTGTGTATTTTACATTCTTTTAAGAATTTATTGAATAAAAATAGTGTAAAATTTTGACTAAAATATACTTTTTGTGAAATTGGTACTTCAAACTATTTTTTATTCATTTATAACTTAACTTCAAGCTCCAAAACTCAATCATTTATCCATGTTTCTGAAAATGCATTATGCACACAAAAGCAATTCAAAACCTTCCCTGTTGTATTGTACATTTTTATGGTGAAACAAGAATTGTCCTATTATTTAGTCTTAATTTAAAATTATGTTTAAATATCCTAATTATCAGTCACTTTCTTAAATTTTCTTTTTGATTGGAATATTTTTATAATGCAGTTCTGTATATATTTTAAAATGAAATATAACCTAAAATTATTTCATTTTCATTCTGTACGTTTGCTTTTCAAAATGATAACAATTTTGCGATATTTTTATTTCTATTAGACTTCTATTGTAGTATACTTTAGAGCCATTCTGGTTGGAGTTCTATATTTAGATGTGGAAGTAGTTAGAAAAGTGATCATCGTTTGTTGATGATTAGATGTTTGTTTTCAGCTAATTCTTTTTTCATGCTACTTAAGTTGAATTTGAATAAATTATTTTTTTATTTTTAGATAATGAAACTGATATTAGCTCCTTGAAAGAATTCCATAAGTGTCTGTATAAAATAAGCCTGCATCATTTGCATATGAAAATTGTTCTTTTTCCCAAGTCTTTGATGTGGACACTGTATCATAATTTAAAATATAATATAAAGTAGAAATATTTAAAAATCAAATTTCATTATTTATATCTAAAACATATTCCTACAGATTAAATTATTCATTGAAACTTGCTTCATAAATGCGCACTATTAATTGACATTAAAATTTCAAAATAAGGAAGTTTTATTTCAGGTTTAGCCAGATTTAGTAACCAAAAATGCTTGACTAATACAATAAAAAGATTGTGATTACCAATGATATCAACAATATCTTGATTTTTTTAATACTTGTTTCTTTTGGAAAGCATGCATTCAATTATAGTAATAAAAATTAGAAATTAAAATATAAATGGATTTATATAAATCTGAAAAAGTTAAACTTTGCTCCTATATCTTAGCTGAATGCTTTATTGTTTACATTTGTAAATTATGTACGAATTTGAGGGAGTCTATTTCATCAAATTGCGTCTAAATGTCACTGCTCTTAGCATAACAAATACGTCTTTTGGACCACAAAACAAGTATATAATGAACATAAAATTTACATAATTTGGGCGCACAAAATATGTCTGTATTGCATACAAAATTTATCCTTATTGAAATTTACCTGTTTAAAATTTGTCCATAATATCTACAAAACTTATTTATATTACATCCAAAAATACCAACATCTGGACAAAATATAGATGCCTTTTAGCGGTAATATGAAAGTGTTTGCAAATTAAAAATATATATTTAAAAATGCTTTTAAAAACACAATTAATTAAATGTTCTTTAAATAATTTAAATTATTGTTTTACAAAATTAAACTAATTTATGTTACCTTATTGAATTAATTTTTTTTTTATTTATCTAGAATTAATGGATGTAAAAAAAATATTTATAATTCTTGTCAAAAAATAAATTTTAACATTTTAGTTAACTATTTTTTTTTTCTAATATGATATCGTGAAAAAAAATTAGGAATTTTTATCGTAGTTATTTTAAGTAATTAAGATGTATTGCTTTGTTTTTTAAATCGTTTTTTTATGTCGTCTTTCTTTATAACAAGATAAATAGTTCTATGCTATTTTCATAAAATCATATAAAAATATAGTTAATTAAAATTTATTCCTTGACAGTACTCATCTAATTTTTGGTGCATTAATTCTATATAAAAAAAAAGATTTTTTTTTAATTCAATAAAATAAAGTGTTTTTTTTTTGTCAAACAATAACTTAAATTATTTAAAAAACAGTAAATTTACCGTGCTTTTAAATATATTGCTAATAAAACATATTTTCAGCTTTTTTACTTTCAGCTCTATAAGATCTTTAATAAAACTACTTTAGCTAGTGCCTTCATCTCGACACAAAATAGTTTTATAATTTTAGAATATTTATTTTAGTGTAAAATAATGATACAGTGTAATGTTTACAAACTCATTTGCTTCAATTTCAGAAACTTACTAGGGATAATATACAAAATGAAAAATGTAAGATATTTACCGCCATATTGTCTTTTATATTTTGTTTATTTCTAGATTCTATAATTCTATGCATTTCTGTTGGTCTTCACATTTTTACTTTATTTACAATTTATAATAATAATAATAATAATAATAAAAACCTTGGATTAGTTTTATATTATTATTGGTGATGATAATGCTTCTAAAAAAAGCCCTATTTGCGTAGCTGCCAACTGCTGTGATTTTTAACTAGCACTAAATTTTAATGTTTGCTTAATCACAGATATCTGGAATTCAAATATGCAAAGATTTTTAACAGAATATAGTGATAGCTAAAACTCATAAAATTTTGCAGTTCTATTTAAAAATACATGTATATTATCCTATTCATTAGCATACAATATCATCTACAAAGTATTACATTTGTTAAATAATTTTTCATTCTTGTAATTCTAAGCAAAATCATTCTTATTCAACTACTGCACTTTTTTTATAACTTTAGTTAAAAATAAAACAATTCTAATGGGGAATACAAATCCCCCCTTTAAGGATGGCTATAATTAAGAATATCAATGTCTAAATATATAAAAAAAATTCTAAGAAATTTGAGTTTTTTAAATGATGCTATATAATAAACAATATTTTGCCACATTCTTACATAAATTTAAAATGTAATACGAACATGCAGACCCAACTCCTATTGTACAATCATTACAAGTGTATGTTATACATCACTTTAAAAAACAAACTATTAAGAAGATAGTCATAAGATCTAAAACTTTATATTATTTATTTCTATTTAAACTCGACAAATAGATGTAGGAAAATATCGCAAATTTATCAAACAATCACAGGGAAAGTAACGAAATTGGACAATTTTTAGCATGGAAAATATCACGAAACTGGACGGTTTGTAGCAGAAATTCGTCACTCGATCGAAAAGTAAAAGAAGTCACCAGTGTCGCGGCGAAGCATTTTCAGCCAGGCACTGCAAAAAACATAAAATTGATCAATTTGTCGCAAGTTAAGATCGCGAATTCACTAAGTTGTCAGGAAAAGATCGCGACATTTGAAAACCACATGACAAAATCATAAATTCCCTCATCCAGTCATGGAAAAAATACCAATTTTGTTATTTATCTGGAGGAAAGAACCGCGTGATCCCTCAATCGGCGAATTGACCAAATCGCGAAACCTGTCAATTGACAGTTTGAAAAATATTGTGAAAATCGTCATTGGTACGCAGGAAAAAATCGATAAATTCTTCGTTTAGTCTTTAGAAAAATCGCAAAATTACTTCCTTGGTTGAATATGAACTTTATCGGACGGTTGTAGAAAATGGCAAAATTTATCCTTTATTGAAATCGCTCGTGAATACCGTTATAAAAAAAAATACAAAATTTATCAGTCGGTTGCGCGACAAAATCGCAAATTTTTTGAATCTGTTACTAAAAGAATTATTTTTAATAAAATCGACACTTTGACAGAATAAGTGAATTGTGATCTTGGTTTAAAGAATACGTAATTTTTTCTCTTTATGGATCTTTTTAAATTACAATTATTAGATTCATACTCTGCATATAAAATCATTTTTTTAAATTCGGTGAATTTGTTGAGTAAATAAGGCAAATAAATAGCAAAAGAGAACTACAGTAATCTTTCAAAAAGTTTTATACTCCTGGAGCATTTCACAGTCCAAAATTTCTCCACAAATACATCAGTTCCACACAAAATCTATATCTTTAATCGGTATCTAACTAAACGAAAAAAAAGCTGAAAATGTTGTTTTTATATACAAAGTTAATAAAAAAGTTAAGTTTTATGAATTAATTTGCATTTTTTGTTAAAATGACATCAATTTGATCGCCAAAAAGAGTCTACCGAATGGAATTCAAGTTGTTCAGATTGGATAGGAAAGTTGTAATCAGCTGATTAACTTTTCTTACCCCAATTATGCAATCTTCTAAATTAAAATCTTCAAATGCAATCTTCTAAATTACTTATAACTGCCATCTAACAGTTGTTTGGCATCTAATTATTTATTTGCGACACCTTTTAAGTGTCTCCTATAAATCGATAAAATCGGGATGTTGGTGAAAGTCTTTTCTCCCTCCCCTTCCCCCAAAACAGCTTTTATTAATTTCATTACTTGCTTGTTGAGCACCCACATGAAAAGAAAATCAGTTGAGACAGAGAAACCTAAAATTTGCTTTTATTTCATACGCATATTTTAATAGTATTTCAAAAATTAGTTACACCTATTAATACTTTAATATTATATTAATTCAATACTACACCAACTTTGAATTTCATCTGAAATGTCTGCTTCAGTCAATTAATAGGAGTAAAAACAAGTGAATGCGGATCATGATATTTATTGATATCTATAGTTATCCCTTATTCTGTTATAATCAGCTGTTTTCAAATAGCCGGATTTGAAGGACGTGAGCTCTCGTCTCTACATAATCTGATGGGCAATAAAACGATAGACAGATTTTTTTTTTTTTGCAAATTTAGGGAGGTCCTGCTTGCTATATCCAAAAATCTATATTCACAAAAAATTTTGTTCAGTTCTATGCATAACTTCATACACTTTTGATCGTAAAGTAATGAAAATGACACAGAAATTGCGATTATAGCAGCTCCCTTTTGGCGGATTTTTTTTTTTTTTTTTCAAATTCAGGGAGGTCCTGCTGACTATAGCAGAACACTTACTCTGGAATTTCTGACTTGTAAAACGTGTGAATTCGTCGAAAATCGGAAGTCGAAACATAATTCGATTATAATATTTTTTTCTATCTTCAATAGCAGAAAGTAAAAATGAAATAGAATCTTGCATTTGTCCATTTATTCCTCCTTTTTTTTCTTTTGCATATTAAAATTTTTCATTGAGACGGACATATTACCGAATTGAAGGCAATTCCATTCTATTAAGCAGATTCATGACCCCTATGAGGCTGGTAAGAAAACAATATTGGGCATTTCATCACTTGAAAACAACATTAAGTCTTCAAATACAAATAATGACTTAAAGCACATATCATAATTCAAAATTATTTCGTCCATGCAACAGTCATCATCCATCAAACACAGTACTTCGGATAGAATATATACTATTTGAAATCTTTTGTGTGTCCCTGTAAATGCTATGCACTTAGCATTATGTATGAAATAATCCACATTAAGCCTCGGAAACGCATATCAATTTGATTATACATGAAATCGTTTACCATAATTAAAATATGTCGCAAAATGTTCCTCCCTTTATTATTATGCAATGGAATTCTACTGTGTGACCCTGTAAATGATAATAAGTGTCCTTTTCACTACATACTTTACAAAATGCATATTTTAGTGTACTTTAAAGATGCATATAAATTTGAATATGTTTGACGAGGTGTAACATCGTTAAAATTCAATTGAAATGATTTTTCCCCATAATGCCGTAATGTATGGAAAATTCTTGACTATCCCTGTAAATAAACTAATCATGGTAGAAACTTCATTTTCAATAGGTATTCGTGGCGAAACGGACAGATAAACCGAAAGAATAATAACTTTTCTCATTTGTTGGGAATTGTTAAAAGTTTAAGTCAAAAATATATCAATCAGCAGTTTTATTTTCCACCTTTTCCTCACAAAAAATTTCTTTGATTGATAATTATGAGTTTTGAATAAAAAATTTCATTTATATGTAACTTATAATCTATTAATTAGTATAAGTAAAAAATATTTCTCATTCATTTTAAATATGACGTCATTATTTATCTAGTTCCTTTAGCTACTGATATATATGCTCCTTGGATTTTTAACGACAACTATAAAGTACCTATTTTATTTCAACTATGACGTCACATTTTCCCAAGTGAAATATTTTGTTATTGATTTAATTATTTTTCATTCTTTTTATTTATAATTTATGACGCCATTTTTGGCACAAAAATTCTCATTAACTAAACGAATATCCTTGTTAAATACATTATAAAAGATACACCTTCTATTTTTATTTCAAATATGACGTCATATTTATTTTCTTTTAAATTATTTTATTTATTTTTTTTCGCATGGAAATTGTTCAATTGAAAATTTATTGCCACTGAGAAATTATTATTCCAGATTTTGATTTTCTTGGCAACAGGAATGAAAACTGATTAAATTTTATCTAAAAAAATGCCTACTCATTCTGTATGAAAAATAATGAAATTTTAAATTATTAATTAAAATATTTGAATAAAATAAATAAAACATAGCCTATGTTCATTTCCGGGCTAAATTATGTCTATATGCAAAGATTCAAAGACATTAATCCATTCGTTTTGAAGCCAATTTTATTTCAACTTTCGGACACATTTTCACATTTATAATATACTAGCTGTTACCCGTTACGTCGTTCACGTAGCATAAAAAAAAGATAAATGCTTTCATTAAACAAAACGTTTCATTAACAATAATTTAAAACATATATATCTAACAAACATTTTATAGGAGGCAATGTAGTAGTTTTTCTTTAAAGGGGACTTAAAGAGCTGAGACAAATAAAACGAAAATGTGTTAGATAATATTAACAATCGCGAAAATGAAATTGCAACCACTTATACTGTAGAACAACTGTAACGCACCCCAGTTCAACAGAAATAATGTTTTAGTGCAGTTCAGAATTCCATATCAAAGAAAGAAAAATCATATGTAAAAAACTTAGGTAATAAAAAATATTCAACATTTTCATAATACATAATTTCAACGGACATATTTTTTTGCAGCTATGTATATGATCTCTATATTTTTAAATACTCTAAATACAATGTTAAATTTTAGCTTAGTTAGAAAATGTTTAACGAAGATTAAAATTCACCTTTAGCAATTTCTAATAATAGACAGAAGCGTACTTGAATTCTTTTGAACAATCCTGTATTTTACGTGCAGATATTTATACGACCTTTAGCTTAAATTATTCAAGCAAAAACTCGATTAAAATTATTGAATTCATATTTCCGGGAATTGCTATTGCACAGGTGACTGTGTATCCAATTTATTATACACTCCGGTACATGATTTATTTAAATTTTACAAACATCTTTTATTATACCAAATGTAGCTGAACTTCAAGATGCATTAGTTTTCCTTAAAATACATATCATAATTGAAAAAGCTCTTCAGCAGTCTTTTCTAATAGACCATGCTTTGATACAATATCTGAGATTTGGACATAGGTCCGAAATCTTTTATGTGTCTCTGTAAATGAACAACAAATGTAATGCAAATCATACTCAACTGCGAGAATAATTGTAGTAAATTTCAGTATTTATCATTGTATTGATTAACTCAGTATATCAATTTCATCATGTTTGAAATAGTGCAACGCAATTAAAATACGCTGGGAATATTTTTTTTCCGTAGACTATTTTACTACCAAACATTTTTTTGTGATCTTGTAAATGAATGTTTAATCTTTGCACCCCCCTTTTCTGCAGAAATCCTGTTTAAGTGCATCACAGAAACTAATATCGATTTCAATATTTTTGTAACAGAGAAACGTTATTAAAATACACTGCAAATGATTTTTCTTCACAGACTATTATATATTGAAATACTTTTGAGTTCCCTGTACGCACACTGTAAGTACTACACTTGATACATTCGATAGTAACCATGTTCTTGTGCTCCTTAAAAATGTATGTAAATTTCATTACATTTAAAATTATGTAATTCTATCAAAATGCAATGCAGTACCATAATGTAAAGTCTTCTTTTGAGTGCTCCTGTGATTCAGTTATGATTGTTACTTGCTTCATTTTCAATTCCGCACATGCTATGGCAAATCTCAATAACATCTTTTATTTTTGTATGAATCCGATCATACTTACTCGAATTAACCCCTTCGTTGACAACCCATTTCAGCTTTTACGGAAATGAATGCAGCATCACCTAAAAGTAAAATAGTGTAGCAAGAAAAATCCGACACTATTCAACTTTCCTTCCAAAACTGACCGCTTATTTTGACCCCCCTCCATCCAATTTGTCACAGTAGGGGAGTTATCGGTAATGATCTTGGTCGGAGTGGGAAAAAGGGCTTTCTTTTGAAGGTCATTCATGTTTCCTAGCTTTCACCACGATAACTTCGTATTTCAGTCAAATATAGATTGAGTGTTTTTTTTTATCAGATGGATTTCAAACATACAAACAGATTAACAGTTAGCAACTTTAATGAAATCTCCTATAACGATATATAAGGAAATATATATTATATAAAACCATTATATAATGCTGCAAATAAACATCTGCAATTAATATAGAATAACACAATGTAACAAAAATAAACATGACAAGACTATCAAATGGAATCAGCAACAGTATATGTATGTGTGTGTGTGAGAGAGAGAGTGTGTGTATTCAGGAAAATTCTCGCACTAAAAAAATGGAATTTTGAAGTTTGTTTGAATGGAATGCTGAGTCATATGTTTTATTGTTAAAACGTTTTGTGTGTATGCGTCATTTTTTTTCTTTTTAAGACAAATTTAATATATATATATATTTTAGACAAATTCAATATTTTTTTTTTCCTTTATGACATGAAACTAGAGTACAAAGGAAAATTCGTTTTCGTTTTCTTTTACGGCTCAAAATCGGAGTTTCACTTAAAATTCATTTTCGACGAAAATGCTGTTACTTTTTTTTTAAATGAAAGATTAAAAGTAAAATTATTTGTATCATATTCTGTTATAAATGTCATATAAGGCTGTTAACTTTCTACAATATATGAAGCAGCTGGAAATTTAGGCTTAAAAAGCTTCCTTCAATAATTCAATTTTACTAGATTTTCTATTTTGGCCGTAACACATACATTTAGCATCAAAATATTTAAATGGAATGAAACAATAATAAAGGAATTATTCTGTTTTATTTTTTAAATACATTTTACATAAGGAAAATATTACTTTCGAAAACAGAATTTTGACAATAACAGTAGCGTAACATAAAATATATTTTTTAAAAAGACTAATTCATCTCAATTTCAAAACCTCTGTTATAAAAATGGAATATTGAGAAGACATTCTTCAGGTCATATGCATTGGCATATGTTTAAATATAACAGTGCATTTTAAAGTTAAATCAAGATATTCGAATCTCCTTTAGAAATTCTTGATTAAAGTTTTTTCATCAACTATTATAATATTTTCATAGAATTAGTTAAACCATAAATTATATAAAATAGAACAAGTTATTCTATGAAATGCATGATTCATTCAAACATATTTTAGAATTATTCTAATTTAAATTTTACAGAATTCGGTCAAGTTAAAGTAAAATATTGTTACAACCTACTAAATTCTCAAAGTATTGTTATTTGTCAGGAAAAAGAATTAAAATATCATCTTTCTAGCAAATAACGTAAATATCAAAATGGGTAAACGGAAAAAAGCGACCGGAAAAAAAGTGACATAAACTACAAAAGCGGAAAAAAGGTGACACAGAAAAAAAGTGACAAGGAATTAATTCTGGGGGATTCAATGGTTAAGTATAAAAGGGGGATCGGAGGGGAGGCTCATAATTTAGGTAAGTGGGTTTTTCATGCTGAATTAACTGTTTTGGTTCATTTTTTGGATACACGTTCATACTGAAAAAACGCTTGCCTGATTAGTTTTGGGAAGGGACGATTACCCCCCTCCCCCCATCCACCCTAAATTAGATAAATGGGGTTTTATGCTGAATTATCCAACGTGTGTCAAATTTTGGATATAGGTTCTTCCTGATAAGGCTTATATATAGTATATAATGCATGAAGAGCTTTCGGAGTTTAATGGTTAAGTATAGAGGTAAAACGGGAGAATAACCTCTCTTAAATTAAATTAATAGTTTTTTACGCAGAATTATCCTATTTACTTGGGATTTTGGGCATAAGTTCTTTTTAAGACTTATCTATGATTAGTAATGGGGTTCTTTTGCTTATTAATAAAGAAGGGACGGGCAATTATCTCGCCTCAAATTAGATAAATCGTTTTTTATGCAGAATTATCCGATACATTTCAAGTTTAAAATGTAGGTTCTTTCTAATAAGGTGATCCTTGGATAGTTTTAAGGGTTTAATGGCTAAGTACAGTGCTTTCGCTGACATCTGACCAACGTTATAATTTGGCTAATTAAAAATAAAAAAACATTCGCCAAATGAAAAAAGTATTAGCAAAATAGATTCGACGTGTAGTACAAAGAAAAAATTATCTTTAATCCTTTAATGTACCCCCTTTTTTTCAATATGTTCTAAAATAACCTAACTTTTTATAACTGCGACAACGATTGTTATTAATCTAATTTCAACTAATGCCTACAAATATATTAAAAATATGTATACATGATTATGTATGAAAAACGAAAAAGAAAAGGCAAAGATTGAACACTAGCAATTTGGCGAATCTAATCGCTTGTTTACTCGCCAAATGAAGAATTTAGTAGTAATTTGATTCAATGGCGAGCGACAGCGAGAATACTGGCTAAGTACAGAAGGGGAATAGAATATAATCCCCCTTAAATTAAATCAATTGCTTTTTACGCAGTATTATCCGATTTGATTCGAATTTTGGGCATGGATTCATTATGATAAGACGTATCTCTGATTGGTTATGGAGTACTTTTACTAATTAAAAAGGGGGTCATGTGATTATTCCCACCCCCTTAAATAAGATAAATTGATTTTTATGCACACTTATCCGATGTATTTCAAATTTTGTATACAGGTTCTCGCATAAAGTGAATTCCTGAATAGTTTTAAGGGTTTAATGCCTATGTAAAGAGGGGAGGAACATGGAATAACACTCCTTAAATTAAATAAATGGCTTTTTACGCAGAATTATCCGATTTGCTTCAAATTTTGGATGTATATTCATTTTAATTAGGCGTAACCCTGATTAGTTATGGGATTCTTTCGTACTTAAAAAGAGCGAGAGGACGATTATCCCCCTCCCTCCTTAAAAAAGTTCATTTTTTTTCTTTTGCACAACTATATCGTATTTTTAATTTTGGATGTAGGTTCTTCCTGATAAAGTGAGTTCCTGAATAATTTAAAGGGTTTGATGGCTAAATAGAGAAGGAAAACGGGGGATAACCCACAACTAATCAGGGATTCGCCTTATCATAATGAACTTACATCCGAAATTTGAAGCAAATCGGATAATTCTGAGTAAAAAGACATTTATTTAATTTAGGGGGGTTATCCTCCATTCCCCCCTCTATTCTTATCCATTAAACCTTAAAACTATTTAGGGATTCACTTTATTAGAAAGAACGTATATCCAAAATTTGAAATACATCGGATAAGTGTGCATAAAAAACAATTTATCTAATTTAAGGGGGAGAATAATCACCCGCCCCCTTTTTTAAGTTTATGTCTTTTTTTCCGGTCACTTTTTTTCCTAGATTCATCAAAATGTATGATCATCCATGCCTATAATATAATTTTTCTTTTTTTTCTTTTTTTAATAAGAAAATTTTACACAAAAATTCCTTAACAATAAAGATAGCGATAAATCTGTTATAACTATTAAAAATGAATAATCATCATGAGAAATACTTCTATTTTATGCGAAAAATACGCTTTTTATAGCTGCTAAAGTAGATACACGTAAAAACAACTAATTAATTTTCATATTATGCACTATAAATTACATTCCATGATAAAACAACCAAATTTTTTTCATAATCAGTTAAGAAATTTAAAAAAATGCATTCTATTAAGTATAATGCATTTTTTTTCGTTTTTCCTTTTTTTTTTTTTTTTTTTTTTTTTTTTTTTTTTTAAGAAAATTTTAGATAAGAATTTTAAAACTTAATACAGAGCGAGACTCTCAAAGACAGAGATGTTTAATTTAAAGATATTTAGAAATATTAAAATTCTTATAAAATTTGTACAAATTAAATAACTGTTAAAAAATAGTAAATTCGCAAAACACTATTATCCATCAAAAATAAATAAAATTAAAATACGTTCTTTCTTGCAAATAAAGTAAATATGAATAATGCAAGGTCATCCATGCCCATAATATAATTTATATATATACATATATATAATTTAATTCAGAAAATTTTACACAAAAATACTTTTATACTAAATATACTGATGAAACTATTATAAGCAGGGCTGAAACTAAGGGGTTCAGAAGGGTTATATGCCCTTAAAACGAACACAAACAGAAAAAAAAGAGTCAAAAGATTTTTTTGTATAAAATTTTTTATATGTATGAAATATAAAGGAACTCGCAAGCTAATGTTAAACCTATGGAAGCGTTCGTTTCAAATTTGTGAAAGTGAAAGTAACTTTACACATAAAAAAATCTGCAACCAAAATCGAAAAAATAAATACTAACATGGTTAGAATTCAATTTCAGTTATTCTAAACAAAAAAAAAAAAAAAAAAAAAAAAAATCAATCTACTAATATGCAAGTTGGGAATTAAAAAAAAAAGAAACGCTGAGATTTAAAATTTGCCATATACTTTTCTCGCACGAGTAGCGTATGCTCTTATCACTCAAATTATGTTAATCCTAAGGGAGCATTGTTGACAGTCTTCTTGCCGATGTTTTTAATTATTATTAAGTGAGTTTTATATTTAGGCTTTTTCTTTCTCTTTCTTCGTGCATCTGCGTTTGATAACTTTCAATGCGCGTGAGCAAAATCCATGTTTCACCCAGGCGCAAAAAAGTGTAATTTCAGCCCTCATTATAAAGGTTACCGATGAATCATCAACATAAGAAGTACTTCTATTTTATGGGGGGGGGGGGGTGAATGTTATAAAGCTGATAATGTAGGTAGCATGTAAAAATGACTAATAGATTTTCATAATATGCATTATAATTTTTATCCCATTATAAAACGAACGAAATATTTTCTTAAGTTAATAAAATAATTTTAAAAAAAGATTTAAAAACTTCATTTGGTTAGGTATTATGTATTTTTTTTCGTTCTCTTGATGTCAGATAAGAATTTTAAAACTTATTGCTCTGCGACGCACACAAAGAAATACACATTTAATGTAAAGATATTTTTAAATTATTGAAATTTAATTTTTTATAAAATGTGCAGAAATGAAACAAAAACACTGATAAAAGACTTACACGAATCAGAGAGAAACAGAAAAACATAAATCATAAATACTTTTCAATTAATTTGCAATGTGTTTAAAAAATATTTTTTTTATGTAATTCCAAATTTTACTTGAAGGGTAGAGAGGGGATTTAAAGGAAAAAGCCCAAATCTAGCAAATGATGTCCACCTTCAACCTCGTTTTAAAATGCACAATTTTTGAAAAAAAAGGAAGAAGAAGAAGAAAAAAGCATTGCTTATTCCAGTAATCTGCATTTTTATTTTTATTTTTTTTTTCGAAATAATTGACGTTCTTTATCCAGAATTTTTGATATAAATACCCAAAAAACAAATCGAACACGCATATTTAAATTTATAAAGATGACTTCAGTTTTGTTAGACATTACTATTGACCCAAACAAAAATAATAATAATTATGAATATGGAACATAACAATAATAATATGGAACATTTTATTATTCCATAGCCTGGAAAAATAAATTCCCCTCTATGACAGAACATTTACAAAACACTTTCGACGCGCGAAACTTCGCCTGGCCGTCTGCTATCCTGCTGTGACGCTAAAGGGAAAATTTTTAAGAGCGATCCCGGGCGAGTCACCACAGGGGGTGGTGGGGTTAGAGTAACAATTAAGTATTGTTCACAAATAAAGATAAGGTAGGGTGTGAACAATAGTGGGGAAAGGCACATTTCCAGATTCATCCTTGCCATTATTGAAGCTATATTCTTTGAACGTCTTAAGTCGGCGGTGCCTGTTTTGAGTCCGTTTTGCAGAAACGCGTTGAGTCGGGCTTGCCTGTTTCAGAGGAACTTTTCGCGAACGTCTATAGACGTTCGCGAACGTCTATAGACGTTCTTGTCAGTAAGGGGGTTAAACATTTAAAACAGTCAGTTAAAACAACTAGTAAAATGCAAGTCCTTTCAAGCAAAAAAAAAAATCTTTATTAACTCTAGTTGAATTCATATGAAGGTTTGCTTACCTTAATTATACTTTCTCTTAATCTCCATGAAATTATGCATATCCACATGACGTGCGGATTCACCAAAATGATTAATTTTGCGTCCATTCCAAAGTATTTTTATTCATAAATATTTCCCTTTCCTTTAACTTGAAATCCAAATTCTCAGTTTTAACCCCCCTCCCCCCCCCCAAATGCAACTTCTTCCATTACATTCTTGGGTATAATTTCAGTGTAAGTGTAGTCATAATAACTTACATATTTAAAACTAAATCATTTTAATATAACTTAAACTATCTTCAGACATCAGTATCATTTAACACTTTCAATAGATTAAAAACCGCATACAACAAATTCAAAGCTTTCACTTACAACTGACTTATTACAATTCATAGTTCATTAATTATTCAGAGGAGAATTTCAGTACTACTTGCGTCATCTATTGACATTCAATTCAAGCGTTAAACAATATGCAATTGGCATTCGAAAACAAAATTTTCGCCAAATTAGCGTCGGAAAAAAAGTCGCATCAATGTGGTACGTATATGATATCTGTGCCTTAATTTATACCTTCTTTATGAAAAAAACATTAGTTGAATCATAATATCACCAATTGCAAACTAAAATACACACAGAATGATATAAAATTAAAAAATTCTATAAATTTGATGTACATCAAAAACAAAATTTTCATTGTTTACATCTGTAATAATGTGTCGATTTCATGCGTGTTAAATTTAGAGTTGTAGATTTAGGGGAGCCTGCTACATTAAAATAGAGAAAGTAGCATTAAACTAGTTATAAGAAAATGCGTTAAATGAACAACCTTCAAACGAAAGGTTGCTAAAATGCTGATCATTAGGCCTATCACAATTACGCATTAATTCTTAATTACAATTATTTATCAGCTTAAATGAGAATTTAAAAAAAGGTGTATAAGACTCAGAGATATTATGTTAATAGTGAAAATAATAAAGATACGATGTAAAATTTGCGATAGAACATGCAAATAAATTGTTTAACAATCTAAACATTAAAATTTCCGGATTAAATTTCTGATAAACGCAATATCAAAATATCATCGAAAAACATTCGAAACATAACAAATAATCGAATATGAATCGAAAATAATTCGATATTAATATTTTACCAGGCTGTTCTCAGTTTTAATAAAAACGTAAAATTTGCTATATAACATGTAAATAAATTATTTAACAAGCTAAACGTTTTCATTTTACGATTTAACTTCTAATAAAAGCTATGACGTCAACATATTATCATTGCGACCCTCATAGGAATTCCAGAAGTTATCAGGCTCATTGGATACCAATGAACCAATGCAGAGATATTCTGGAAATCCTACGAGAGTCGCAATGCTCTCGCTTATTTCCCATCAAATGTGATCAGTCGAATTGTCTTGATGCGTAGATGTTGAGCATATTGGTGGAATTTGCAAGCAAACTCCATAGTACTGGGTTAGTCGAAGCAAACAAAAGAAAAAAATTACCAGGAAATGAAAAGTGCCCGATTCATATTCGATTTAAAACTCCAATGTTGTCCACTATCTTTGTGAAAATAATAAAGATACTAGGTAAAATTTCAATATAACACATGTAAATAAATTGTTCAAGATGCTAAATGCTACCATTTTACGATTAAATTTCCAATAAACTTAAATATCATCGATATAAAAAAATAATCGATGAAACGAAAAGAGTTGTATTAACTTTCGATTAATAGTTCCTTTAAAATTTCCGATATAATATATAAATAAATTGTTTAACAAGCTAAATGTTACTATTTTAAGATTAAATTTCTGATAAACGCGATGATGTTAAAATTTCATTGATATAAAACAAATGTAGTATTTTTAGAAACCTTCTTATAGTGCCATAATATTTTCTCTGACAGTTTGTTTATAAAAATACTAGTCAGATGCGGCAATTCCAAAACTTTCTTCCGTCTTGTGCATGATATTATTTCCTGAAAAGTGAGCAGTGCCACCGGTTAGATGGTTTACCCCAAAATCTAGTCAACAATGACTTACGTCACACCTAACTGAATTTGAAATTTGATGCAAATCTGTGTATTTGTTTTTGAGATAGAGCTAATGCAGATTCTTAAAAAATATATATATAACAAAGCTACACGTGCTGTGATTTACATCAAAACTTAATCAGGATCAATTTTTTAATAGGTATTAACTAAATCTGAAGTTTTATAAAAATCCAAGTATTAATTTTTGAGATACATTTATTGTGAAATCATAAAAAGTGCAACATAAAGTGCAATCTGTAGGGCAATTAACACCAAAAACTAACTAACTCTAATCAGGGATTAACTGAATCTGAAGTTTTAGAAGATTTCATGCATTTGTTCTGGTGTTAGAGCTACTGTTATAATCATGAATATTCCCTCATGGAAACACCACCTATGAAGCAATTTGCACTAAAAATAATCTGAACCATCTTATAACAAATGCTAACTAAATCTATATTTCTATGAAAATCCCTGAGGTATGGCTATTATAGATATTGTAAATAATGCAGCATAACTGTGCCCGGAGTAGAGCGATATACACCAAAAACTAATTATTTCTAGTTTTAATCAAGGTCTAACAGATAGTAAATTTTTCTGAAATTCCCTGCATTTTTTCTTGAGATGGAGCAGCCACAATTTTTTTTTTTATCACATACAAACAGACACTTTATAAAAATATGTTTTTAGGGTTCTCTCATCCCTAAAACGAGTATATCCGTCCCAAATCGGATTTCGGAAATTCTTACGACCATACTTTTTTTCCAATACTTTTTTCTTGTAAAGATGAAAAAAAAAATTGAAAATTTTTAATCCAAGTACAAATTAAAATTCTTAACAATATCACTAAACAGGGAATAATTAGAATTACTTTCAATTAGAGAAATTTTGCCCAGTACTTGATATTCACTGTAATCAAGATATAACTAAAGTAATTCTTGATCCATTCAGCACAATATTATTTGATATAATATTATAATTCAATACTATCCGAACAAGATGCAATTCAAAGAAAATTCAAATTAAGGGCCAGTACAGAGTAAATAATAATCTTTTTTTTATGCTAGTCAAAAAACCGTGACAATTTTTCCGGCACATTCCTCTTCTATTTTTAAAAGTGTTACTTCAATAAAGCCTTTCCTATTGCGTAAAAATACTGTGGTACCATTTATTTCTTTTTACGTCAGATTAAGTTTTAATTTTAGGGTAAAGTTACTTTACAGTAAAATAAAAAAAATTAAAACTATCGAAATGTTTTACTGGAAAGTAATGAACAGGTCTGGAATTATTTGCTTTCTGTCAAAGTGACAACTGTGACAATTATTGAAGAATTTAAAAATTTTTTATTTTATGATTTTTTTTTATTATTATTATTGAATTTTATTATTATTAAACAGAAGAGAAGTGATAACAGTAAATGCTATAACACATACAGGGTTCATACTCAATTTTAACATAAAAAAAGAGATTTTCAAGAGGCATCTGTTTAACATAAGACATTTTTTTTAATAATGGTTATCAGATAATTTTTGGAAAATATGTTTTATAATTAACGTTTTCTCCTGTTTCAATCATGAGATGTCTTTCTAGTTGACAAAGTCTAGAAAATTCTTTGGAACATATTTCAGAAACACAAGGATTTTATCCTGCATACGTCAAGAGATGGGTTGTTAGAGTACCCGTCTGAGAAAATCTTTTGGAACACATTTCACAAATAAAAGGTTTTTTCCTGTATGAATCAAGAAATGTCTTCTTAGACTACAATTTATATCTTTTCATGTCAGGTAAGGTTTTAATTTTAAGTTAAAGTATGTTCCAAGAGATTTTCTCTAAGTAGTAGACCACTACTCTGAGAAAATCTCTTAAAACATACCTCACAAACAAAAGGTTCTCCACCTCTATGAGTCAAGAGGTGGGTTCTTACATTACTATCGTGAGAAAAACCTTTGGAACATATTTTCAAGAAAAAAGCTTTTCTCCTTTATGAGTCCAGAGATGAATTCTTGGATTACTATTGTGAGAAAAATCTTTGGAATATATTTCACAAACAAACGGCTTTTCATTTGTATGAATCGAGAGATGAGTTCTTAGTTCACCATTTTGAGAAAATCCTTTAGGACATATTTCACAAGCAAAAGGTTTTTCACCTGTATAAATCAAGAGATGCCTGCTTAGACTACTACTTACTAGTGAGCTTCATGAAGTGTAAGTCACTGATTTTGACAAATGTGGTATCGTTGGAAAGATTTAATCGAGAGCTGTGAAAAACTCAATAGAAATACCCGTTTTTGAGATATCCTCAATTTATATCACTTAATACGTGCATACTTAATGGGCGACCGCAAAAAATTTTAGTCTCGATTTTGACGAAAGTAGTATCGTTAAAAAGATATCATTATGAGGAAGAAAAAATTCAACAGAACTACCCGTCGGAAATGAGCCGTTTTCGAAATATTCTATAATTTATGCCACGTAGCTAGTGAATACTTAGCTAGTGCCCACCTAATCGAAGACCGCAAAAATTGTTTTCTCGATTTTGATGAAAATGGTGTTTTGCAAAGATATCATTGTGAGAAGTAAAAAACTCAATGGCAGTAACCATCTGAAATGAGCCGTTTTCGAAATATCCAACAGTTTATATCGCTTAATGCATTTTCCCAGCAGCATGCAGTAGCAGTGCGACACAAATTGTCGGATATCCCGAAAACGTCTCATTTCCGACGGGTGATTCCCTTGAGTTTTTTAACCCTCACGATGATATCTTTTCAACGATATCACTTTCGTTAAAATCGAGAATAAAACTTTTTGCGTTTCCCCATTAAGTGTGCTCTAGCTACGTGACATAAATTGTCGGATATCTCGAAAATGGCTCATTTGCGATGGGTAGTTACATTGAGATTTTTACTGCACTCGATGAGATCTTTCCAACGATACCACTTTCGCCAAAATCGGTGACTTACACTTCACTAGTTAGGGAAAATCTTTTAGAGTATAATTCTCAAGCAAAATGTTTATCTCCTGTATGAGTCAAGATATGCCTTCTTAGACTACTACTCCGAGAAAATCTCTTGGAACATACTTCACAAGCAAAAGATTTTTCTCCTGTATCACTCAACAGTTGTTTACTTAGATCACCATTTTGAGAAAATCCTTTAGAACATATTTCACAAAAAAGGCTTTTCACCTGTATAAATCAAGAGATGCCTGCTTAGACTACAACTTGAAAAAAATCTCTTAGAACATACTTCTCAAGCAAAATGTTTATCTCCTGTATGAGTCAAGATATGCCTTCTTAGACTACTACTCCGAGAAAATCTCTTGCAACATACTTCACAAGCAAAAGGTTTTTCTCCTGTATGACTCAACATATGCTTACTTAGATCACCATTTTGAGAAAATCCTTTAGAACATATTTCACAAACAAATGGTTTTGCATGAATCAAGAGATGCCTTTTGAGACTAATACTTTGAGAAAATTTCTTGGAACAAACTTCACAAGCAAAGCTTTTTTCTCCTGTATGCATCAGGAGGTGATATTTTAAATTAATATTCTTCGAAAATCCTTTTGAACATATTTCACAAATAAAAGGTTTTTCCCCTGTATGAGTCAAGAGATGCGTTCTTAGATGACCATTATGAGAAAATCCTTTGGAACACATTTCACAAACAAAAGGTTTTTCTCCTGTGTGCGTGAAGAGATGCCTTCTTAGATCAATTTTCTGAGAAAATCCTTTGGAACATATTTCACAAACAAAAGGTTTTTCTCCAGTATGCATCAAGATATGCCTTCTCAAATTACTACTCTTAGAAAATTCCTTGGAACATACTTCACAGGCAATTTTTTTTCCTGTATGTGGCAAGAGATGACTTCTTAGAGCACTATTCAGAGAAAATCCTTTGGAACATATTTCAAATATAAATGGTTTTGCTCCTGAGTGAATTCCTTTTAGATGCCTTCTTAGAGAACTGTTCTTAGAAAATCTTCTGGAGCATACTTCACAAATAAAACTTTTTTCTTCTGTATCAGTGGATGGATGTTTTTCTTTATCCCTATTTCGAGGAACAAATTGATGTTCGCTAGAGCAGGAATTTTCTTCGACAATCGATGACATTTTTGCATGTGAAAATGTTTCGTTTCAGATAATAATATAAATTTCTTCCTTGTATCAGTATTTATCAGATTGTTGCCATTTTCATGCAAGGAAATGACTTACTGAACTTCAGTAAAAATATTTTATCTACCTTTGACACTAAAAGTAGAAAAAGAAATAATAAACAAAACAATTTTTAATAACTTGCACTAAATCTTAATTGTCAATTATGTAGCTGATTTGACAAGTTTCATTTCCTTAAACAGCACAAAATTCATGATTAAGGCCCCTGCCTGTGCCTGCGAAGACACTCGCAAGCTAATGCTATTCCAATGGGGAGGCATTTTTCAAACAACCCTTTTGCATTTTGACATTTATATTTTATTTTATTTTATATTTTTAATTGGAAAGCTGAAGGGCCTCTCAAGATCGTTGCATGATTACTTTTTCAATTATGGTCGCAAGCATTTTTTTTATAAAGTAACTTTTACTTCCAAAACCGGTTCCGACAGTTTAAGTAACTTTGTACATTTATCAGCAACTAAATTCGGAAAATAAATCAAGGAGCGATCTTGAGATGGACCTCAGCTATCCAATACAAAAAAAAAATCTTTAAAAATGTCAAAATGCGAAACAGTTATTAGAAAAATGCCTCCCCATAGGAATAGCATTAGCTCGCTAGTGCCTTTGTGGGCAGGGACAGGGGCCTTAAATTATCACGATATATATTCTTAGGTATGACTTAAGTACAGATACAAGTGTGTATCTATAAATAGAAATATTGATCCTTTTCCACCTACGTTTATCTTTGGAGTTTATGTGATAGGAGCTGTGCATACACACACCATTAATTATTTTAGGAAGTTGGAGGGGGGTGGTCTCGCACTTTATATCGCAAGTTATATTTAGGGGGAGGGTGAACGATCTTTCTTTTGATATCATTATCATTTTTCATCAAACCAAAGTGATTCTCACAATTTATTGTTAGAGAAACCATGTTGGAAATTATATTTGTTATGATTACTGGTAAAAAATGGAGAAAAATTGTGTCAATCTTCTTTTGTTTAAAAAAGTTTTGCTTACCCCTCCCTCCCTTGTAAGCAGCCAATGCAAAAAGATCAAATTAATATTGAATCCATTTTGCAACAAAAATACACAGTAGACTCTCTTAAATCTGCACGGCCTCGGACCAGAGGTTTTGTAGATTTTAGAAATTTGCAGATTTCTGGTCATCGCTTTGTCATCTTACATTTTTGAAATAATAATTTGAATTTAATAATGTAACCGAAATTATAGCGAATGTTTGCAATACAGTAAAATATTAAAATAATTAAATAAAGCAATGAACAAAAATAATCTATATATTTAAAACACCTGGCTGTTTTTTTGGTCATCAGCCCTGAGCTTTCTACTGGCCCGATTTTGATAATTATTTTTTTAAATGAAAGCTGTTTATGTGTAGATGTGCCCATTCTGGCTAATTTTTAATTTATTTCAATTTTTACATTTTATTTTTAATTTTAAAAGCTTTTTCGTGACATTTCTTCAAAACACTGGCAACAGGTTAAGCTTTTCTCAAAATTTATTTTGTTTCATTATTTTCCAACAATCAGGAGCTTGATCTCATCGGTGAATGTATAATCGCATTTCAAAATAAAATTAATAATAATAATAATAAATAAAAAATAAAGGTTTTCGTAAAATTTAATCATAATAAAATGATTGCACATAGTTATTCCCTGCAATACACAGATTATTTACTGAGTAATATTATTAAGTATTATGTAAGTAAAATAACAGAAGATAATCTTTAATAAAATATAATATCTAAAGTGAAATTTTGTCTATGGAGAAAATGTCGTCATACAAAAACCAGATAAATGTATTCCATGAATATAATATACATTGCTATAGCTGTGTTAGTGATGATGTCATATTCACTGACTTTAATTCCTGCATCTAAATAAACTGAACTTCTATTAATTTAAAGGTCCATGGTGTGCACAAATGAAAATATTTCTATAAACTGCGCCATTTCTATTTAATTATAATGAATATTTTATGAAACTAAAGAATTCTTAAATAACTGCATAAATCACGCTTTTATTTAAGAAAAGATGAGTATTTCTGAAAGTGTAAATGATGTCATATTAGAAAAAAAAAAAAGAATAAAACCTGTGATATGCCGGTATAACTATATTTCTATCTTACATAATATAAAAAAAATAAAATCATTTCATTGTATTAAGTTAATTCTCAAAAAAAGAAAAAAAAATTCTGCATTTCAGCAACAAATACAAAAATTTTATTTTTTTTTAATAACAGAGATATCTTTTTTTTTTCATCGCCATAACAATAAAATTAATTTTTACAAGTTCATGGAGGATACAAACCAATAAATAAATTAAATTTATTGCAAGTGCTGTAAATATGTAGTGGGTTGGTTAGGCAGATTAGTAAGTCCCTGTTTCTATTATAATTAGAATGTTTCTTTGATATTATAATTATGGTACAGTTATCAAGCGATATTTAAACGGAGAAAAAATAAACTATGCAGCTATTTTTGAATTCGTCTTCCGGGGTATAATATTAACTTCCTAAATAATTTTGCATTTAAATAATATTTAAGGTTTAGAAACCACATTAAAAAAAGATTTGTAGCTCAAGTTAAGTCCAACATAATAATTTATGAGTTGTTTTTCTTATTTTTTGTTATTTTCTGAAGTTTGTGTATCTTCATCATGAAAAGCTATGTTATCCCTATTTTAAGAGGTGGCAATTGTATATTTCACTCAGTATTTTACTGTTTATATGAGATTGATACATATCATACCTAATGTAAGGTACCCTGGGGTAATAACGCCAAGTGCTTATATTTTGCATAATTATGAAATAATCAGATAAATGACACCCATGTGCTCTGCGCAGAAGGGTTTTGAGTCATATAAATCGCAAAAAACAGCTTCAAGTTAATTTGTTTCATTTTTAGGTCTTATTGTTTTTACAAACAACTAAAATTAACGCTTGATCTAAAATTTGCGAGATACGCTTTGTGATGTGAAGACTATCTTTTTATCCGGAAAGGCTTTGTTAATTACATAAATTTGTAGTGCATTTCATGTACTTTTAAAATGTTGTTGAAGATTTTGGATATCTTTTCGAGATAATTTGTAATTTAAAATGTACTGCGCAATAACTATACTGGGGTAATAACGCCAATCCTTGACATTAATACCCCGGTTGATTCCCTACAGTGGCCGAGCTACATCCTAAATACTGATTCAAATAAACACAGTTAAAACTGGTGCAATGTTTCTCATATTTCTATTTAAACGGTCCTTTTTAAGCAAAAAGAAGCTCACGATCTGATATTCTTTTGCCTCATCCCCCCCTCCCACACCACACCTTTATTTTTCTTACACTTTCACAAAAAATAGAACATTTTCAATAGCTTCGAATGCAATTTTTCAATTTCTAAGTTTGTACAGTTTGTACTTTTAGAATTGGGCTCTATCTACATGCAATTATTCCATCTTATTTCATAGTTTTGTTTGCATGGCGTTATTACCCATATAGGTGGGTAATAACGCCAAATAGCATGGGTCAAGAAAAAACGCCATTACATTTTATGAATACATATCTGTTAAATTATTTTATTTTATATAGATAGCCAATGAGTTGCTGTATCAGATCCTATATTTGTTTGAAAATTACAATCTTAAACTAAGCCGTGAAAATTGGTAGAACCTTAACGTGGCGTTATTACCCCAGGGTATCTTATATTCTTTTCCGTCGAGTTTCGACGGGTGCAGCTAGTAAAATATAAATTAGTTTTTAAAATGATTGAATGTGCATAATAAAAATCATATACACTTTTCTGTCATTTTGTTCTTACATTTGAACTGAAAGTTTCATTGTTTACATCTGTGATAATGTGCAGATTTTAGGCATTTGAGGTTTTGTGGGAGTCTACTACAGTAGGAGATCTTTATAAAGCAATTCCACACAACACAATTCTCCATATAACGCAGATACAACCATTCAGATGTAAACAATGAATTTTCCATTGAAGAAGTACCTGAATTCCTAGATTGTTAAAAATTGCTACTGTCTAGAAAACTAAATTTAAGGCATCTTTAAAATTTTATCTCCTTAATTTAGAACTTTTTAATGAAAAAAAATACTAGCATTACTATAAATGTTTTTGAAAATGAGTAATATAATGATAATTTGAGTCCAGGTATATTTGAACCATTTTAAAAAGCACATTTAACAATATGTTGAGTGAACTAAGTAATACAAAAATTTATAATCCAGACAAGGAAGGCAGTATAAAGATACTGGGTACTACTAGGTTAACTCGTCGACCAAAAAATTATTGCCAAACTACAAGATTAATTGCCAATAATGGATGTCGTGAATGTCACATTCAATGACATTGAATACAATTCACATGTTTAAAATGTCATTAAGAAATTTTTATTTCAACTTTTTATTTGTATTTTTATCAATATTCTATTTATTATTTGTTTTTTTGTTATTTAAAATGAAAATTATCTCAATGCGTATAATTTGGCTATAAGTTTGGTGATTTGTATAATTTGGCGAAATTGGTTGACGGGATAACAGTACTAGTACCAGATACTGTAATGTATTTTGATATGCTTCAGGCATATTTGGCCACATTTATGAGGGAAATTTAATGATGTGTCAAATGTGATCCATATAATACAAAATTCTGTGTAACGTGCAACCTTGCATTTTTAGGTTTGCATTATATAGATCTTCTATTGTATATTAATAAATACTTTTGATTAGTAACTATTAGTTTTATTTGGTATATATAATAGTCATATTTTATTAATTTTTTTCTTCATTTAAATTAGGCATGGGATGAATATTCGGCCACTATTCAGTATATGGCCTATTCGGCCTTTTTGATCAATTTTCTGTTGCCGAATACTGTAGAGTTTTGACTAAATCCATGCAGCTGAATATCGCATTTCTAAAAAAAATTAACTTACGCTGTCACCGCTGTTGACATTATATATTTTGCAACCGGGGGGGGGGGGGGGTCTTTCTTTGTTAATATTAATTACTGCACACAAAAGTAAGAAAAAAAGTCGTATTATAGGAAAATGTTTGATAAATATGTCGATGCAGGCAGCTTTTAAATTGAATATAGTAGACTCAATTAAATCCGCCAACGCCAGAAATCCACACATTTTTTCGGATGTAAACAATGAAATTAAAGATGGTGCTGAAGTCATCGGCTAATGCATTTTTTATTAATGACTATCTTTTGGCTATTGCAGCTGATTTAATACTAAATAAATTAACATTACTTTTGATTTTGATATAAATTAGCATATCTATATCAAATATTGCAGGGCTTGAAATGGAAAAATCCACAAACCGAAATGATGTTTTAAAGTTGTTATTGATTTTTTTTTGTGGGTATAGACAGATTTATTTGTAAAGATATAAAAAAGGCAAAAATAATAAATATAAGCAATATAAAAAAGGCATTCAAGACTCTAAATAGCAATTCAAAAAGTTAGAAAGAGTACAATAAGCTACACATGCACATATATATGTAATTGTAACAATATGTTTTAATAATTATGTGTGCCAAAACGATATTTACCATAATTTAACAAATCAGAACTTTATTTGTCATAATTTCAGGAACTAGAGTATTGTTCCAGTTTTAGCCTTGGAAAAAAAAAAAAAAAAAATTATTGCAGTTTCTGGAAAATATTCGCAAGTGTAAACCAGTCAAAATGTTTATTTTTCTTGCATTCATGTCATTGTGTTTCAATATTTATTTTTTCTTTTTCAGTATAAAATACTATTAAATATGTAACCTTCATTATTCTGACTAAACACGATGAAGAATATGTAATTTTAAAAACAAAAGAAAAAAGACTCCTAGTATTATACTCGCCCTAAAGCATTGGCACCTCATTTGTGCGAAGGAGAAAAATTTCTTTCAGAAATAGTAGTAGGTGCACAAAGCAACGGCGGCGCATGGTAAAAAAATAGTTTTAGTTTCAACTTGGAATCGAAGAGTGAAAGTGGGTTAACGATAATAATAATAATAATTATTATTTTACATATGTATTTTAATATGTAACTGGTTAATATGATTGAACTTAAGCTTTTTCTTAAAACAAAATACATATTTATTTTGAAAAAATTTATAATGATAGTTTAATTATAACAACTGTAATTGCGATCATTTTCTAAAGTATTTTTAAATTAATCAAGCTTTTTTGGTTTATCAACAAAGACAAATATTTTTCTTTATAAAAAAAGATTAATTTTTACTCATCATTATGTATAATTAGAGTATTGTATGTTAATTATTCAGGTTATTCTAAATTTTTATTTTACTTAACTTTTTTATAATAATTACTTTCTTTTTAAATAACAAACTATTTAAATATGTTAATTATTTTAATATTTCAATTTATTATATGTATTCATTATAATGCTTAATTACCAATCAAATTAATGTTTCAAAAATGTAAACAAATCAATGACCAGAAATCTGCAAATTTCTAAAATCTGCACAACTCCTGATCCCAGGCTTTGAGGGAGTTTACTGTAATAAAGTTTTATTAATTAGAACAGATTTCTTAGATAAAAACGCAAAGCATAGCTTTCTTAGAGCATTTTACTTCTGAAAGAAAATCTTGCTTATGTAAATGGAAGTATCTGTTTTAAATATTATGTAAATTTAAACTTTTAAATACCATTATGCTAAAGTAATGAAGCATTCGTCTCGCCAAACATTCGGTTTACCCGTGAACGGAATATTTTAAAGGACTATAAATGTAAGCAAAAATAAAAGGTGCGACGCGACACATAATATTTTGTGTCCCCATACAATCAAATCACAAATGATAGAATTAGCAGTAGAATAATAACTAACGAAATTTATCTTACCATTGATTTGTTTTAGTAAAGAAGATTAATTCAGTAAATTAATTTAACATAATTAGCTACTGTTACAGTCAAAGTATTATCATTTTATAACAGACGCCAACACAATGAATGAACCATAAGAAAAGAATCATTCATAGAAAAAGATTAATTAAATGAATGGAAAACAGCTATAATGGAAATGTTTAAACAATTTTTAATTAACAAAGCAAAATATTTATTTTTAAAAAGAAATGGAGAGTATTTTAAAGATTTGCTAATCTAGAGCTCAAATATGCATTTTGGATTAAAAATTAAACGCATTTTGATTTAGGATAACTCAGGAAAGTTTTACCCTTGTTGTCTGGTAACCAATATTTTAGCTAGGGATAAAAAAAATAGTGAAAGCCATATTGCAACTGCAGAAATTGATAAAAAATATTAATAAATACTGCACATGTACGCTCGTTTTCAAAAGAATGCAAGAATCATTTTTAATGAATCAATGTCAATTCTTGATTCATTCTTTTAATGGCGTCTGGTTTTCAGTCACAGCATAGTTTCTTCCCAACATTGTACCCAACATTTTTACGAAAATAAGTTAATGCTAAGGTAGGGCAGTTTCTTTCATTATTCTTGAACTGAGAACTGTATAATATACTATATCTTAAGGACTGAATGTTTTATATGTAGCAACTTTCATTTTTGCTGAATTATCATTGCCTTATTTAAAGCATTATCAACTATTTTATTTTTAGCTGATAGTTTCTTTTATTAGTATTATTTATTTCTAAGTAGTTTACTGAATATTATTCAAATTTTAATTTAGATACAGCTGATTGGTTTGAAAAAAAAAAATTATGCTCAATTTTAAAACATTGTGTTACTTATAAACCGAATTTGATTCCATTCTGTTCAGTTGAAATAATTTTTTTATTAATAAATGATTGCATAGTTAAGTATATAAAATTTATCAAAATTTGCATTAAAGAACACATAAACATAAGAGACTAATATTGAATCCCAAAACCAGCAATATAAATGTGTTTTTGTTGTTACCAGTTTGCTTTGTAAATTCTTTCAAAATTTATTTGTGACGTGAGTTTTATATATTTTGTAAAGTGATGATTGACATACAGTAGTTATCGATTGGTTTCGTCATTGAAAATGGGTGTAGTTGAAATTTGTTTTTGTGTATTTTGCATACACTACGGCTTTTTTTTTTTTTTGGAATAGGTGTATTTTTCAACTAAGCTTATTTAGGAAAGTTTAACATATGATTTGTGGAGTGAGCAGTTCTGTTTTGAGGGAGCATTATTTGTTAATTAGAAGATGGCGAGGGTGAGAAAAAGGATTTTTGTGATAATTGTATGTCACTAAGTTAAAGCATGAAGATGATATGCAATATAAATCTGGTCCCTCATAAATATATATATATATACTAGTGCACCCGACAGACGTTGTCCTGTCACCTACAGACGTTGTCCTTCTTGGCACCGACTCCAGAAAATCAAATAAATGTACGTAAATATGGTAATACGCAGAATAAACACTACGCACTTAATTTAGTTTCTTATTACAATTATGTAAGGAAATTATTTTTTACTCTTCATTAGTTTTGAAGTCTGTTCAATTTTTGATAGAAAAGTTTATTTTTCTCTTTTTAGTTAAAAGTTAACAATTGTCTGAAGTCGGTTAATCAAAATTATAATACAGGAAATATTATTGTAAAGCATACACGATTGTCAGCAGTGAGGTTCGAACACGCAATCTCTTTCTTCAAGAAGCTGAGCTTAAATCTGGCGCCTTAGACCGCTCCGACATTCCATCCGCACTTTATTCATCGAACTTATTCAACATTTTTAATTAGCGAAAAATCACTAACAATTATTTTTTGCCTAATTACAAAAAAGTACTGAATCAAATTCGATGAAATGTGAATCTAAACCATTCTCGAATCTACTGGAACGCACACACAAAATTTCATGAAAATCGGTCTAGTTGTTTAGGAGGAGTTCAATTACATAGACACGCACAGAAGATTTTTATATATAAAGATGAGCATTGAAAATCTCAGGTTTTTGCGCCAAAGACACCGCCAAATTAGGAAAATGTGAATTATCTCACGAACTACTGGATTTAAACGAATTTGCTTAGTACCATTCGATTCAGAATGAGAGAATGCACTAAAATATGTTATCTGTTGAAGAATAACTATAAAAGCCGATTTTTAAGGAAATTTTTAAAAGTTCGTTCTTTTTTCTACTCATCTTTGGGGTGGAATTTTCGAAAATCCTTTCTTAGCGGCACTTGATGTTATAAGAAGTATTTTTACCCCAATTTTCAAGATTTTTGGATTGGTAGATTTTTTTGTGCTATGATTAATACGAAATCCTGACTTTCTTTAATATATATAGCACTTTTAATTAGCAAAAAATCACTAACTATTAGCTTTTGCCTAATTACTAAAAAAGTACTGAATCAATTTCGACGAAATGTGAATCTAAACCATTCTCGAATCTACTGGAACGCACACACAAAATTTCATCAAAATCGGTCTAGTCGTTTAGGAAGTGTTCAATTACATACACATGCACAGAAGATTTTTATATATAAAGATATATAACTGTGAGAAATAAATGCAAGTGAATTATCATTGATTTTATTTCAAAAGTATAGTATTTTGTGCATTTTGGAAATTTGTGCACATGTAAGTTCATATACACAGTAAAAAAATTTTTAAAAAGGAAAATTTTGTAAAAATAATAATAGAAAAAAATTGTTAAAAATCTAGGAATTAGGAGCAAAAAATTTGTAAGTAATAATATTAATAATAATACAAAATAAAATTTACAAAAGCAAGCAAAAAATTTGTAAATCTTGAAGATCTAAAAATCTGGGGCAAAAAATTTGCAAAAATCATAAAATCTAGAGTTGAATATTTCTAAAAATCTAAAAATCTGAACCGAAAAAATTGTAAACATCTGAAATTAAAAATTTAAAAATTCAGAGGGAAAAATTTATAAAAGTGTATAATTCTTAAATGAAAAATTTATAAAAATCTGGAATGAAATATTTGAAACAGATCTGAAAACATTGAGCAAAAAAATCTAAAGCAAAAAAGTTTGTAAAAATCGAAAAATCAGGAGGAAAAAAAATTAAACTCTGCATTTGGGACACCTCACAGACACATGAAAGCCATGCTTCATGAATTCTGTGGCAGCGAGCCTGTACATATTTTAATGCCAGTAATGACATAAAAAATAATTATAGTGATAATATTAACTTTTTTTAAAAATTTTAACTGTATTGTTATCAGGGTTGGCAAGTTTTTGACAGTGTGACAGTTTTATCCGGATTTAACCATGGTTTTAACCGTCATGTCAAAAACCCCTTTTTGACATAGTTTTTGACAGTAAGTGTCAAAAACCTAAAATTGAGTCCAAAAACTGTTTAATATTATTTTTAGAACAACATTAAATTTATAATATTTCATATTTTTTAGTTTTAGACACTTGAATAAATTTTTTGACAGTTAATACAAGTTGCTTAGAAAATAGAAATTAACTGTAAGCTATAAATATAGAATAAAGAATAATCAGAAGTATTATTAGTTGTTACATTAAAAATATAAACTAGAGAAACTACTAAATACTTTAATTTTTAAAAATGAAAGTACATGGTGAAAATACTTATAATTTAACATATAAAATTACAATATAAATAATACACATTGTTATTTTTATCTTACTTTAATGTTAATCCCATTCTAAATCTTTTTTTCCATGAAGCATGCAGTAGCAAAACACTAGTTTTGATGCCTTCTGTACGCCAAATTTGTTTCGTAATTTGGAGTGGATAAATCCAAAATTTGAAAATATTCGCTCAATTGAGGCTGAGCTGCATGGACTAGAATGCAAACGCACCATGAGCTGTATGAAATCACTTGTATATTGTTTTTCTTCAAGCCTTTCCACCATACTGCTGCTGGAAAATCTTGAGCTGAGAAGAAACTTTTAGGGTATGGTAGAGATTCAGCTTCAAAAGCAATGGTAAATCTAAGAAAATCTGGGTTTCTTTCAAGCAGCCATGTCCGAGCTGCTTCCCTCTGTTCATCGCTTAATAATGCAACTTTGTATGCTGGATGCGTCATGTACGCCAGATAATGAAACGGTTGTAGATAGGATTCCATACGCTCCATAATTGCATCATAATATGGAGCGAGATTTATGTCTACAGCTAAAGAAAGCCAAGCTTGACAAGCTTCCAATGTTGCATTATCTCTTTGGATCCTGACAAGCATATTTGCCAAAGGTTTTAACTGCATTTGCAATTCTTTTGCTTGTTGGTATCAGCTATAATTATTCACAAGCTGTACTATTCTGGATTCAATTGCATGATCTTCAAAAATTTTTACATAAGCTGACCTATTTTTGATAAAAGTGTCAATACAAGTGAGTTGGCTATTCCAGCGAGTTTCATTTGGAAGCTGCGGCTTCACAGTGTCTTGCAATTGACTTAACCAGGCAGATGGAAGGTGGTGGTTGCGAAAGTATTTTTGCACTTCCACAATATGCTTCATGATGTCTTGTGGAGTAATTTCCTTCCCAAGAAGATTCATCCAGTGGGCACAGCATCCATACACAAGATCATCATCATTTTCTTCTTTTAACAACTCCCACATTTTTTGCATTTTTCTTTCGTTGTCAGTAACCACACATGAGACATGGCAGGAAAATTTATTTTTTGCTTGAGCTATCGACTTTTTTCTTTTTCTTTGCAAAACTGAGCTGTTTTAGATTGACCTGCACAATCAATAGCTTCAAGGATGAAAACCTTTCCCTCAACATGCAGGCAAGAAGCTATTACGACATCATTATGGACATTACTCCATCAATCTTCGACTAGTGTACAATCTTTTCCTTGAAGTTCTGATTTCATTTCACTTTCTAAAGTTTCAGTAACTACATCTAGAAGGCTACCAGATAATGTTTTCCGAGAAGGTGGTTTATATCCAGGGTGAAGAAGCTGTACTAGCTTGAAAAATTCCTCTTGTTCAACAACGCTAAAGGGGATATTACAGCTATAAAAGAATCTAGCAACTTGTAGATCCAACTGGTTTTTTGTGATAGGTGTAGTTTTTACTATATAGTTATCTATCTTATTTTGTTCAAAACAAAGTTTCTTAGCACTTGTAATATTTGAAGTACAATCATTTTCTTCATTGTTTACAGTTTCATTCACATGACTATTGTTCTCAGGACTTCCAATATCAATTTCCATGTGCAGATGTTCTTGGTCTTTATTTACATAATTTTCTCTTTTCTCTTGTACATGCTTTGCATTTTGCTCAATGACCTTTCATTCTGTCAACTCTATTGGCCGTAGTGTGTCCACATCTTTTGCATTTTCCATAAGTTTTATTTCTTTCTTTCACACAGAAAAAATCATTCCACACAGCATTTTTAAGTCGACCACCTTTATCCATGACTTAAGGAAAAAATCTGTACTACAGAAACAGATTTAATACACATTAACTAAACAAGATCTCTGTATAAAGCTATGTAACCACAATTGAAATAATTTCCCTCTTAGAAGTAGCTTCAGCAATTTTTAAGAAAGTATGATTAAATAATTTCTATAAAGCACAGATTTGCTTTTCAAACTGACAAGTAATTGCACTATACTGACCTAACTACATTATTCTACACAGGCAGGTGCAATACTAGACAGGTGCCAAATACAGTTATAGTTAATAGAATCCAAATTAAGTAAAAAAAGGTTACACCTGTTCTTTGCTTGCAAATGTACATTCCACAAACAAATAATTAAGCATTAAAAGCTAGATTTACAGCTTCTGAAATAATATACTCAAAAAGAAAAAAAAAGGAAAGGGTTGGTGGGCAATTTATAATGCATAAAAGAAAAATTTAACATAAACAAATTGTTCTAAAGAATTAAACTGAAACTGACATAGTAAAATGAAGATATACAGGGTGATTCAGCTCGTTGGTGACAAACTTTAAGGATCGATAGAGCACACCTAGACGAACATTTTTGAATAGGGAATGTAGGGTCCCTGACGCGATGGTAAGGCGCTAGGCGCTTTCGAAAATTTGGGTGCCGAAATTCGAAACGTCATAAAAACTAGGGAAATGGTTAGATTTTCTTGCTTGTTGCGTCGAAATGATTCTGTTTGTTTAGACTTTCTTCAGTACCAATTTGATAAGCGTATCTCTTAAAACATGGATAGGGGGCGCTGCAGACTTTGGAGAGCTAGACAACAACTTTAAGCCCGTTATTTTGATAATTTAACACATGCTCGCCAAAGTTTATACTCTAACTTAAAGTTTGAACCCAAAAGTAGAGCCCTGCAAAAAGCGTAAGAGCCGGAATAAAATGTCAAAGTACAGGGTGGTCGAAACTCGAAGGCTCCTAAGAGATAAACAAACAGATTTCTTGACTTATGGCATGCATTTTCATGATTCTGTTTGCTGGGGCTCTCTGAAACTCAGTTGAACGGTACAAAAAGAAACATCGATAGGGGGCGCTTTGGGCAAAAAACATAATTCGTTGACATTTCGGACGCTAACTGGAAACGGGGCGCTACGATCAGTTAGAAACAAAACAAGAGAGTAATTTACTTATCATAAGAAGCTATTAAAACTGCAGTTTTTTTTTTTTTAACAAACATAGCTGGTTTCAATCATGCACAATGCGCGCAATAAAATTTACATAAGGTGCTTTTTGCTGATTTATGCAAAAGATATCGTACCATATCGATATGCAAAAGATACGTAATGCGTAGACGACAACGCGAGATGACGTAGTTGTATGCGCAGACACGTCTTTTGAACGTGCGGTACCTACTTAAGCTTCGGGTTACTTGTCTGCAGATCGGTAGTAGGATGGAACGGTACACAAACTCTGAATTGGCTGACATGCATTTGGCGTATGGCGCTGCTGGTTGTAATGGACGAGCCTCTCAGCGGTTGTACGCCGAGCGTTACCCCAACAGGCAAATCCCCTGCCATGCCTTCTTCGCTCGAGTACACCAGAGGTTGTCCACAACGGGATCTTTCGACGGAGGCAGGCCTGAACGGGAGCGATCAGTGAGCACCCCCGACAACGAAGAGGCTGTGCTTAACCTGGTTGAGGACAACCCAGGTCTTAGCACGAGAGATATCGCCAGACATGTTGGCATTTCGCAAGCAACTGCGTGGCGCATCTTACGTTCCCGGAATCTGCACCCCTACCACATCCAGCGGGTGCAGCTGCTCAGAGAGCAGGATTTTGGCCCTCGAGTGGAATTCTCAAGATGGTACTTGGCGATGAGATCCAGGGATCCCCGTTTTGTAAACAGCATTTTGTTTACGGACGAGTCCACCTTCAGCCGGGAGGGAATGTGGAACGCCCACAACAGTCATGTGTGGTGTGATGAAAATCCACATGAAACCAGAAGCCGAGCAGCCCAGGAGCGTTTCTCAGTAAATGTGTGGGCCGGCATTCTGGGGGATTGCCTCATTGGCCCTTATTTGTTACCTGAACGGCTGACAGGTGGAAATTACCTGATTTTCCTGGATCAAGTGCTGCCGCAGCTTCTGGAGGAGGCGCACGTACCCGAAGGTTCGCGTCCCCAGATGTGGTTCCAGCACGATGGAGCTCCGGCCCATTACACGAACGACGTGCGTCTCCATCTAAACGCAAGGTATGGCCAGCGGTGGATCGGGCGTGGGGGTCCAGTTCACTGGCCTGCCCGATCACCAGACCTCACCTGCTTGGATTTCTTCCTTTGGGGTTACCTGAAGGCCGAGGTATACCATACACCTGTCAGCAGTGCTGAAGAACTTGTGGTGCGCATTGTGGCACCTGCAGGGCAGATCAGAGATACTCCTGGCATTGTTGGAAACACACACTCCTCAATGCGACGGAGGTGCGAAGCCTGCATCATGGCCCAAGGTCGAAATTTCGAGCATCTTCTGTAGTGTTATTTTTTGTAAATAAATTTCCAGTATCATTGATGTTTTTGGTCTAAATTTATTCAGAAGTGTTGAGCAGAGGTAGAAAATGTGTTTTCATTATTACTAACTGATCGTAGCGCCCCGTTTCCAGTTAGCGTCCGAAATGTCAACGAATTATGTTTTTTGCCCAAAGCGCCCCCTATCGATGTTTCTTTTTGTACCGTTCAACTGAGTTTCAGAGAGCCCCAGCAAACAGAATCATGAAAATGCATGCCATAAGTCAAGAAATCTGTTTGTTTATCTCTTAGGAGCCTTCGAGTTTCGACCACCCTGTACTTTGACATTTTATTCCGGCTCTTACGCTTTTTGCAGGGCTCTACTTTTGGGTTCAAACTTTAAGTTAGAGTATAAACTTTGGCGAGCATGTGTTAAATTATCAAAATAACGGGCTTAAAGTTGTTGTCTAGCTCTCCAAAGTCTGCAGCGCCCCCTATCCATGTTTTAAGAGATACGCTTATCAAATTGGTACTGAAGAAAGTCTAAACTAACAGAATCATTTCGACGCAACAAGCAAGAAAATCTAACCATTTCCCTAGTTTTTATGACGTTTCGAATTTCGGCACCCAAATTTTCGAAAGCGCCTAGCGCCTTACCATCGCGTCAGGGACCCTACATTCCCTATTCAAAAATGTTTGTCTAGGTGTGCTCTATCGATCCTTAAAGTTTGTCACCGACGAGCTGAATCACCCTGTATATGGGTAACGTAACTGAAAATAAAACACCTTCTTTTAACATATTGATTTAAAGAACATTTAATTATATATAATCATATTATAATTAATTTAATTACTCTTAGAACATTTGTGCTGCAATTGTGGTTTATATCTATGAATGAAAACAAACATTTAGAATCAATAAAAATAGAAGGAACTTATAATCAGCCATTGAATAGCGATCATTTTAGATTTACACAAGCTTTTTTTTTTTTTTAAGCATAAATTAGACTTAAATTTTTTTACATCAAACTGAACACTTAATAGTAATAAAGATGTACAGTAGCTTCAATGTTTTTAGCTATTTTCCTATACATGACAATTGACATATAATTTAAATTGTGATACATAATTTTATTACAACTCATAGTATAACTAAATAAAAATTATTTACATAATATATAAATTATTATTTAACCAGTTTTTAGCTTTATTTAATTTAAAATATCACTAATGATTGATAAAAGAAAAAAAATGTGTATAAGGTTTTTGACACTTTTCGACAGTTTTTGACACTTTTAGACAGATTTTCGACATGTCATGTCAAAAACCACTTTTTGACGTCAAAAACCAAGCCCTGATTGTTATGTAATAATAATACTATTAATAACTGTAGATATAACATTTGTATATTCATTGATACAATATATTTATATATGTTGCATTATACAGTCAAAGTTCTATAATATGTACAAGTTGAGGCCAAAGATTGTGCGAATTATGGAATATTGTGGATTATACATCATTTTATTTTTCCTAAACAGCATTTTAATCCTATAATTAGTATAATATGAAAAGATAAACAGAATAATAAATTTATTATTAGATTTCATGGCTCAAAAAATGTCTTTTTAAAGTTATTTTATTAAAAAATTAATATATATGTGCATTTAAATAAAAATAATAATGTATGTTCCATAGAAAAGTTTATTTTACTGTTAATAAAATAAAAGAGTTAAATTTAAAAAAGTGTAGTTGTTTTATTATGATTTTTTTTTCAATTATTTTATTATTTGTTTTAAAAAATCATTTTTTGATCTCAAATTTGTAAATTTTTTAAAGTGTTTATTTCACTGTTTACATTTGTAAAGTAACGCGGATTATAGAAAATTGTGGATTATGAGTGTGCAGATAATCGATCTTTGACTATACTTATAATCATTCTGAAGGACATATCAATCTGTAATATTAAAAAAACTCATTTGTATTTTTTTATTATTATTTATGGTGTTGTATATTCATATTTAATAAATGTATGATAAATGACTGGTTTTATTATTTTAGTTTGCTTTTATATTGTTTGCAATTTTTAATAATATTTTGTATTTATTAAAGGTACTTGTTTGGAAATTGATAACCAAATTGGCAAAATACAGTCATTTTTGATAACTTATCATATCTGAATTTGTAGTGTAGGTAAGTACAACTAAAAATTTTTATTATATGAGATTAACAGAGCATTTCTCAACCCTCTGTTATATCATAGTAAAATTATTGTTCCTATGAGTTTTAATCTATTAAAAGTTGTATAAAAATAAAGAAATGTAGACTTTCTCAAATATGCAACCCTGAAATCCTTATATCATCACAAATACAGAAGACTCCCTCAAATCTGTACATAATTTACAAATGTAAACAATGAAACATTCAGCTCAAATATAAGGAAAGAAATTGACTTTTGCTAGTTTTATATCAGGTTCATATCTATTTTAATTTCCAATTTATGTTGATATGACTAAATTAATGTTTTTTAATGAAGGAAGAATAAATATACAGTCAAAGATCTGTAATCCACACAAGTTGGGGCCAAAGGTTGTGCGGATTATAGGAAATAATAGATTATGCATCATTTTATTATTCTTAGACAGCATTTTAATTCTATAATCAGTATAACATGGAAAGATAAATATGAAATCTAGTAATTAATTTAATATGTAATTTTTAAAAATTAATTTTTAAAGTTGTTTTATTTAAATACATATATACATAAGTGCTTCTATCTACATGTCGTTTTTTCATTTACACTTTATCCTGCACATTTCTTAATGATTTGAAGCTAAAACTTAGACCGCTTCAGTCAAACTCATACTTCGCTTATAACTCTCCATAACTTTAAAGTTTGTACCAAAGTAAGCCGATTTTTCATTAAAAGACTTTAAAAAAATACACAAGCAACATATCTACATGAGGCAAACTCAAGCAGAAGCCGGCAGTGGTAACCGCGTTCACTTGGGACTGTTTACAAACAATAACAGTGAAAAACGTACCAACTTTCTTTCATTACAAATGCGAATTACTACGCTTTCCGTTATTCATTTTGCACTTTGCATATGCATTAGAGTAAAAAGTGAAATCAATATTAGATGGCACGTGAGCCCTAAATTCATAAACAGCAACTGATCAACTGTGTTTGTTGCCAAATTAAGAACGTAAATAGAATGAAAAAAGAATTCCCTGGCTAAAGCTTAGTTGCCCGAAAGATCGAATCTTGAGAAATCCATCAGAATTCGCCTGTAGTTGAAGGATCCCGTTTGCCTTTCATGACGTTGGCGAAACCTTTGCAATCGATCACTATGATATGTTACTTTGATTCAACCTTCCCAACCCCTAATGTCTATTTCTAAAGTGGTGCTGTGTAAAGGAAGTGCGACAAGCACCCAAAATAGTGCATTTTCATTCATTATTTACTCTTCTTAGTTTACACAATCTGAAATAGCTATGAATGAAAAACCGGCATTTCGAACGTTCAGTAAGCTTTGGTGCGTTCCGTAATACAGTTTAGTAGGGATGCAACGGATATTGATTTTGCCGGATATCGGATATCCGATATCCGATTTGCCTGCCGGATTCGGATATCCGGTACTAAATATGTTTTTAATTATGGTGAATGCTCGTTTATTTCTTTATACAATGCCATCTCATATAATAAATTGCAAACATGTTTCACACACCATTACAACATTTTAAACATATTGCAATATATTTTACAGAAACTATATATCTTTGACTATCAGGGCTTGAAATTCAGGTTTTCCCAGGAGGAGAGAGTTTCCCTCATAACATTTGTAAATGCAGGGGAGTTAAACTATATGAGAGGGGGGGGAAATATTTTTTAAACCCTATTATTTTTTACATGCCACTTAAATATTTACAAATTATACCGACAGGACAAAATTCCACTGAAATAAATTAAATCAACAACTCAAGATAATTATCCAAAATGTTTATTTTAATTAAAACAAAGGAAAATAATCAAACCTTATATATATTATATCATTTTTCAATTTTCACTCAATGTTATGGGCAATTAATAACTGAGTTGCTAAATGAATTTTTCAATTCATGTTTATTCGATTTTGTGTGGCTTAGAATCTTTTATAGGTTACACTTTTGACAAACAGAACAGAGCAACTTTTCTAACACATTAAATTATCGAAAATACTTGGTTATGCTTTTTTCATCTTATTATTTTTTCTTAATTTTCTTAAAATCTGATTGGCATTCATTTTTAACTTACTTTCAAGAATAATGCATGTAGGTGATTGTATTGTCAATATCCTTCGGTGATTGTATATCACTTAGTGGAATTATCGTCAATATTGTAATGTGTAATCCCTGACATTTTAGCTAATTGAATTATGTTCTACTATTTATTAGAATTTAAACCCATATGAAATTCTGAAAAGGACATAGTCAATAGGTTTCTTCTATTACATAAGAAATGGATTATTTAAAAAAGTCATGTCCTAATTTCTGTGAACTATGCACATCAAGTATTTATTGTTTCTAAATGTGTTTCCTTAAAGTTCATCTTTTTTAAATCATTTGGAAAACGGCTGTTGTTTTCGGTTGAGAATGGGCCTTGTGATGTCTGCATTTTATTTTGTTTATGATACGTCCAGGAATATTAACGTTTAATCCATGATATACATAATATATGACTTATTATATAAATCATGTTTTGAACATCATAAAAATGTTTTTACTGATTTTCAATAACTCAGTGGGAAACATTTAAACATCTGGCTTTGGGCAATGGATGTCCACATTTTATTTATTTATTTTACGAAATTCTTTAAATTTAGAAGAATTTTTACTTGAATAGGAAATCAAAATGTCAATGTTAATAAAGAAGAGAGTAGAAAAGTTACAAAATGGGAAGGTGCAAATTATCAGATATGGAAAAAAATGAATCCGAACAGAAACATTGTATGAAAGATCGTCTTTTAAATAAAAAAAGGAGGTATGATTATTGAGCCCATTGATGACAAAATGTGCGATGACTTTGAAAAATGAAAAAATCCAATGTTGATCCACTGATTGTAAACAAAAAATGTTTATTTATTTATTTATTTTTTATTTTTTTCAAATGTGCAACACAGGATTTAATCTCATTTTGTTCAGAGCTAATTCCAGACTCATGTGATAGAGCTCAGACTCTAGTGACCATTACTGCCCTATTAGTTATTTCTTGTTTTGGCACAGGAAAAAAATTCGCAAAATATATAAATCTGTCATAGAAAAAATGTAGCTGATTTCGTCCATCATGGCAAAAATATATTTTCAAAAATTGTCAACCTGCCTGAAAAAATTTGAACTTTGAGAACTTGGGTAGTGGGAAAATATATCGAAATTCGTCAATCAGTTACAATAAAATATCGTAAAATTTGTTAAGCTGTCACAAGGAAATATCATGAAATTCGTCAGCCAATAACAAAGGACAAAACACAAATTTTTCAGCTGGACACAGGAAAATAATTGTTAATTTCATCAGAATGTCACAAAAACAAAAAGGGAAATTTGCCAATCAGTCGCAGAATAAAATAGCTAAATTTGTCAATTAGTTGAGAGAAATAAATTATGAATTTTGCCTATTGGTCTCCAGAAAGAAAAAGTTGTAAAATTTTGTAAGACCAGCAAACGGGAAATTTTGTGAGAAAAATTACAAAGCATTTCAGTCAAATGCAGAAAAACAATCATGAATTTTGTATAATTGTCGTAAGAGCAAACTGTGAGATTTGTCAATTGATAGAGGAAAATATCAAGAAAATAGTCTGTCGGTCCTGAAACTTGACCCTCACTTCACAAAGAAAAAAAATTCAAAAAGTGATTTTTTTGGGAAACAGGAATGACACAAGGTTCTTTAGTGCATGAATCCTGCCATCCCGTCCCGAAATTCAAACCCTGTATGTGTATAATAATAATATTGAATAAAAAATGCAATTCTAATATTTAAATACTCTGCTTATTTGTCATTGAATCGCTGAAAATTGCTTATAATATGTACAATGAAATGGCTGATAATTTTTAGAACAAATTTTACATGTTTATTAATATGTCTATAATTGTAAAGAATTTTCACAAAGAAATACATAGCATCCTTTTATAATGTAAACATAAAAGTCTTACTAATATAATATACCAATGATTGAAGAGTTATATCCAAATACAGGTTTAATAGGTGATTTTTTTTCATGTTTTAATTATTCAAAAATGTCTTACCTTAAGCTATATTTAATTTTATTTTAAGGTAAATCACTTTGAAATTTATGAAAAGAAAAAATTACTTTTAATTTTAAATATTTATAATGAAGTCACAAAAATAACTAGTTGGATGCACCAATCCTAAGACTCTCTTCTATTTCATAGATCTCAATTTTCAAAAAATATTTACAAATATTAATACTACATCAATATTGTTAGTTCAATATCATACCAACTTTGATTTTCATCTAGAATTTTTGCTGCAGTCAATTAGATTAAGAATGAGTTAATCTCGATCATGTTATTTATTAAAATTAATATTTTTTTGTTATTCCGCTATACATCAGCTGTTTGCGAATAGCCAGTTTTAGCAAGATGCAAAATTCCCATTGCTGCATGAACTGCCAATTCAAAAACATTCGAAAAAAAAAATTAAGGGAGGAAATAGCTCCCCCCTCCCATTTCCCTTTTTTATACTTAATCATTGAATCCCCTAAACTAACCAAGGATATGCTTTATCACATAAAAAAACCTATATCCAAAATTAATAGCAAATTGAATAATTCTTCATAAAAACCCATTTATATAATTTAAGAAGAGTTATCCCCGTTCTTTATACTTAAACATTAAACTTCGAAAACTACTCAGAGATTCGCCTTATCAAAAAGAATGTACATCCAAAATTTAAAGCAAATAGGATATTTCTGCATAAAAACTTATTTATCAAATTTAAGGGGGTTTGAGGTAATCTTCGGTATCCCTTTTATGCTTAACAAAAGGACCCCACAGTTAATTAGGGAAGCATCTTATCACTATAAACCTGTATCCAAATATTAAAACAAATTGGTTAATTCTGCAAGAAAAATCATTTACCTAAATTAAGAGGGGTAGTCCCACCGATCCCCCATTTATACTTATCCAATGAAATCTCAAAACAAATCAGGGAAGTGCCTTATCCAAATGAACCTATATCCAAATTTTGAAGCAAATCGGTAAATTTTATGTGAAAAACCCATTAAACTAAATTCAAGATGGGGGAGTTACCTCCCATTCCCCCCCTCTTAGACTTATCCAATCAACTCGCAAAACTAATCATGGAGGTGTCCTCATCAGAATGATCCTATGTCTAAAACTACAGCCAAAAACATGTACAAAATGTTTGGTTCATTCTATGTATAACTTCATACAATTTTTGATGATATGATGGTGACACTGGGACAGACAGGTTTTGAATAAACATGTTTTTAGGGATATTGGATCCCTAAAACATATAAATTTGTCGAAAAAAAAATGATTACATTACTTTCTACTATCAAGGATAGAAGAAAGTAAAAAATGTTTGTTTGGTTGTTTAACTTATAAACCAATTAACCCATTATTTAAACTAAGCGAAAGAAAGAAAATTAATAAAATCATAGTTTATTAAACATTTTCAAATTTTATAAAGACTAAAGACAGAAACCAATATTTAGAAATGCATAAATAATGCATGTAAGGTAGCAAAAAGCCATTTAGAATCTACTATCATTCGCTCCTGTATTCTATATATATAAAAGAAAGTCTGGATTTCGTATTAATCACAGAACAAAAAAATCTACCGAACCAAAAATCTTGAAAATTGGGATAAAAATACTTCCCATAATACTGAGTGCCACTAAGAAGAGATTTTTAAAAATTCCACCCCTAAGGGGGGGGGGGGGGGAAATAGAACGAGTTAAAAAAAAATCCTTAAAAATCGGCTTTAGCAGTTATTTTTCAATTGATAACATATTTTAGTGTATTTTTTCATGAATCGAATGGTACCAAGCAAAATCATTTAAATCCAGTAGTTTGTGAGATACTTCACAATTTTCTAATTTGGCGATGTCTTCGGCGCAAAAACCTGACATTTTCAATCCTTATCTATATACAGGGTGATTCAGCTCGTCGGTGACAAACTTTAAGGATCGATAGAGCACACCTAGACGAACATTTTTGAATAGGGAATGTAGGGTCCCTGACGCGATGGTAAGGCGCTAGGCGCTTTCAAAAATTTGGGTGCCGAAATTCGAAACGTCATAAAAACTAGGGAAATGGTTAGATTTTCTTGCTTGTTGCGTCGAAATGATTCTGTTTGTTTAGACTTTCTTCAGTACCAATTTGATAAGCGTATCTCTTAAAACATGGATAGGGGGCGCTGCAGACTTTGGAGAGCTAGACAACAACTTTAAGCTCGTTATTTTGATAATTTAACACATGCTCGCCAAAGTTTATACTCTGACTTAAAGTTTGAACCCAAAAGTAGAGCCCTGCAAAAAGCGTAAGAGCCGGAATAAAATGTCAAAGTACAGGGTGGTCGAAACTCGAAGGCTCCTAAGAGATAAACAAACAGATTTCTTGACTTATGGCATGCATTTTCATGATTCTGTTTGCTGGGGCTCTCTGAAACTCAGTTGAACGGTACAAAAAGAAACATCGATAGGGGGCGCTTTGGGCAAAAAACAAAATTCGTGGACATTTCGGACGCTAACTGGAAACGGGGCGCTACGATCAGTTAGAAACAAAACAAGAGAGTAATTTACTTATCATAAGAAGCTATTAAAACTGCAGTTTGTTTGTTTTTTTTAACAAACATAGCTGGTTTCAATCATGCACAATGCGCGCAATAAAATTTACATAAGGTGCTTTTTGCTGATTTATGCAAAAGATATCGTACCATATCGATATGCAAAAGATACGTAATGCGTAGACGACAACGCGAGATGACGTAGTTGTATGCGCAGACACGTCTTTTGAACGTGCGGTACCTACTTAAGCTTCGGGTTACTTGTCTGCAGATCGGTAGTAGGATGGAACGGTACACAAACTCTGAATTGGCTGACATGCATTTGGCGTATGGCGCTGCTGGTTGTAATGGACTAGCCTCTCAGCGGTTGTACGCCGAGCGTTACCCCAACAGGCAAATCCCCTGCCATGCCTTCTTCGCTCGAGTACACCAGAGGTTGTCCACAACGGGATCTTTCGACGGAGGCAGGCCTGAACGGGAGCGATCAGTGAGCACCCCCGACAACGAAGAGGCTGTGCTTAACCTGGTTGAGGACAACCCAGGTCTTAGCACGAGAGATATCGCCAGACATGTTGGCATTTCGCAAGCAACTGCGTGGCGCATCTTACGTTCCCGGAATCTGCACCCCTACCACATCCAGCGGGTGCAGTTGCTCAGAGAGCAGGATTTTGGCCCTCGAGTGGAATTCTCAAGATGGTACTTGGCGATGAGATCCAGGGATCCCCGTTTTGTAAACAGCATTTTGTTTACGTACGAGTCCACCTTCAGCCGGGAGGGAATGTGGAACGCCCACAACAGTCATGTGTGGTGTGATGAAAATTGATGGAATCCCATCAACAGATGGTTTTCTCATCGCCTCCTATATTCTTTTATTCATAAATTCATTCACTCATAATTTATTTTAACATTCATTTATTTCTTATTTCATAATAACTATATCCAATAAATATTAACTTACCTTTCAATTCCTTTCCGGCCGTTATCAACTTCATAACATCCGATAATCTATTTAACTTCAATAGCCTTTCATAATTTGTCCCACGGACTCCATCTTTAATTCCAACCTACATCGACAATAACTTATCTACGACTAATCATATTTTTCCGTAACGATATTTTCCCCGCCAGATGGCGACTTGGAATATCGTAACAATAATCGAATCTTTCATTCGTTTTACCGAATCGATCTTCCGATTCATCCACACGTCGTCTTCTGATTGGCTCGTTTCGTGGGCGTGCTCGCAAACGATGTTTTCAATCCGGCTAGCTTAGTATAAATACGCGATGTTTATTTCTGTTCTTCGCCGCTTTTATCTCCCTACAAATGGGATATCAAGTCACTGTATTAAGGCTGGTCCTTAATCTGGATGTATAATTTAAATATACTTGTTCTACTTAAGTATACTTTTAATTGTTTTAACCTGCACAATGATGTCAACTATATGTTCAACTGTTAATGTGTTCATCTGTACCGATGTGATGGAGTTCGCTGTGTCAAGCCATCTGTAACGCCGATTCAACTTCTTCAAGTAATGAAATAAATATATTTGTTTTATTTTTTGACTTTTTATTTGCTGCTAATGAGATCGACACTAACATTGCTCAACTATACTTTTTGACTTCCACTACAGCGTTAGGTACCAGCAAAAGCTCCATTGTGCTATCTGCTTCTTTAATGATATTTTTCAGCGTATATATAAACCTCCAAAGGTTATATTACGCACATTAAAAATCCACATGAAACCAGAAGCCGAGCAGCCCAGGAGCGTTTCTCAGTAAATGTGTGGGCCGGCATTCTGGGGGATTGCCTCATTGGCCCTTATTTGTTACCTGAACGGCTGACAGGTGGAAATTACCTGATTTTCCTGGATCAAGTGCTGCCGCAGCTTCTGGAGGAGGCGCACGTACCCGAAGGTTCGCGTCGCCAGATGTGGTTCCAGCACGATGGAGCTCCGGCCCATTACACGAACGACGTGCGTCTCCATCTAAACGCAAGGTATGGCCAGCGGTGGATCGGGCGTGGGGGTCCAGTTCACTGGCCTGCCCGATCACCAGACCTCACCTGCTTGGATTTCTTCCTTTGGGGTTACCTGAAGGCCGAGGTATACCATACACCTGTCAGCAGTGCTGAAGAACTTGTGGCGCGCATTGTGGCAGCTGCAGGGCAGATCAGAGATACTCCTGGCATTGTTGGAAACACACACTCCTCAATGCGACGGAGGTGCGAAGCCTGCATCATGGCCCAAGGTCGAAATTTCGAGCATCTTCTGTAGTGTTATTTTTTGTAAATAAATTTCCAGTATCATTGATGTTTTTGGTCTAAATTTATTCAGAAGTGTTGAGCAGAGGTAGAAAATGTGTTTTCATTATTACTAACTGATCGCAGCGCCCCGTTTCCAGTTAGCGTCCGAAATGTCAACGAATTATGTTTTTTGCCCAAAGCGCCCCCTATCGATGTTTCTTTTTGTACCGTTCAACTGAGTTTCAGAGAGCCCCAGCAAACAGAATCATGAAAATGCATGCCATAAGTCAAGAAATCTGTTTGTTTATCTCTTAGGAGCCTTCGAGTTTCGACCACCCTGTACTTTGACATTTTATTCCGGCTCTTACGCTTTTTGCAGGGCTCTACTTTTGGGTTCAAACTTTAAGTCAGAGTATAAACTTTGGCGAGCATGTGTTAAATTATCAAAATAACGGGCTTAAAGTTGTTGTCTAGCTCTCCAAAGTCTGCAGCGCCCCCTATCCATGTTTTAAGAGATACGCTTATCAAATTGGTACTGAAGAAAGTCTAAACTAACAGAATCATTTCGACGCAACAAGCAAGAAAATCTAACCATTTCCCTAGTTTTTATGACGTTTCGAATTTCGGCACCCAAATTTTCGAAAGCGCCTAGCGCCTTACCATCGCGTCAGGGACCCTACATTCCCTATTCAAAAATGTTCGTCTAGGTGTGCTCTATCGATCCTTAAAGTTTGTCACGGACGAGCTGAATCACCCTGTATATAAAAGAAAGTCTGGATTTCGTATTATTCACAGCACAAAAAAATCTGCCGAACCAAAAATCTTGAAAATTGGGATAAAAACATTTCTCATAATACTGAGTGCCGCTAAGAAGAAATTTTCGAGAATTCCACCCCCAAGGGAGGTAAAAAAAAGAACGAATTAAAAAAAAAAAATCCTTAAAAATCGGCTTTTGTAGTTATTTTTCAACTGATAACATATTTTAGTGTATTTTTTTATGCTGAATCGAATGGTACCAAGCAAAATCTTTTAAATCCAGTAGTTCGTGAAATACTTTGCATTTTCCTAATTTGGCGATGCCTTCTGCGCAAAAACTTGAAATTTTCAATCTATCGATATAAAAGGAAGTCTGAATTTTGTATTAATCATTGCACAAAAAAATCTGTTGTACCTACAATTTTGAAAGAGTTCTATAATCAGGTTAACATGATTATGTAAGATATATTTAATTATATCAATATATATAAAACGCAAAGTGAAATTTCATTCCGGCCGCTTATAACTTAAGTTCTACTAGATAGATTTTAATGGAACTTACATTGTTACTTGGATAATTTTTCTAAAATTTTGTAGCAAATGAAATATAGCATTCTACGTTGCTTAATTGAATACGTATGGAAAGATGTTTTAAATCAGATGAACCCAATTACAAAAGGTTGGCTTTATTTTAAAGGCTCTGCTGAATGAATTTTTATGTGATTAAAACTGTTAACATGTTGAGCGCGATTCATTGGTGACTAACATTGAACTTTCCGTTTAGATGATGGACTTTTCACCGATGACAGACAGTCTAAAGTATGATATAAAACTAAAAATTACTGCGATATAAAAATTTCGTTTGATTCAAAGTTTCTTTAAAAAACACTGACCAGCGTAGCGGGTGAAGGCTGCTAGATGGTATATAAGCCTGCGCTTCTCTGTCGCTTTGCTCAGCTTAGCTTTTTCTACATGCTGAGTCTTGTACTGATGAAGAATCTCAACAATAGATTCGAAACAGCTGTTTGCAACCTTTCTTTCATTATTTGAGCATTTCTAAATGTTGGTTTTCTATCTTTATACACTTTTACAAAAAGGCTTTATTTGCTATTTTGACTTCAAATTTTGTTTTACAATCCGAAAGTAAAGATACAATTTTCTAAAAGATATAAATGTAAAATCTTGAATTTATTACAGAATTTTAATATAAATAGTAAGGAAAGCTGGCATTTTTTAAGCTTTTGAGAATTATCTTTTACTCATATTGATAGGGAACTTATTATTTCACCTTTTGCATTATAAACAAAAGTTTTTCAGTATTATTTGGGATCAAAGGATTACTGTTATTCATCTATATTTGCTTTGCTGCATTCTCCGGATATCCGATCGGATATCCGACAGAGAAGTCAGATATCCGGTGATTGTGATCCGGATATCCGACGATATTTCGGATATTGAAAAATCAGCCGGATATGCCGGATATCGGATATTGGCCGGATATCCGTTGCATCCCTACAGTTTAGTTTTTTACTGTTAATAAAATAAAAGAGTAAATTAAAAAAAATACATGTTTTATTATGATTTTTATTAATTTTTTTATTATTTGTTTAAAAAAAACATTTTTAAATCAGGAATTTGTAAATTTTCTTAACTGTTTATTTCATTGTTTACATTCGTAAAGTAACGCGGATTATGGAAAATTGCGGATTATGGGTCTGCTGATTATAGATCCTTGACTGTATTTCTGAAAAATATCAAGATACTCCTGATATCGCTGTTAATCACAATCTTCATATCGAATACTTTTTTGTATTAATAAACTTTTTTGGTTATTGAGTCTTGCTAAACTTGAAATAAAACTTCCTTATTTTATGGTTTTGATGTGAATTAGTAACATATTTTTATAAGGGAAGTTTCATTCAATAATATAGGAAAAATTCATTTCATCTTTATAATGAATATTTAATCATACATTATTGATTATTAAACTTGATCTTTGTTTTTAATATTTTAATTGCGTAAAAAAAAATCTAAATTTTTATTATTTTAATTTAGCATTTATTCTAATATTTTATTATACTGTAAGCATTGATTATAGTTTCACTTGCATTATTAATAACATTAATAACTATTAATAACTTGCATTCATGTTTAATAAATGTAAACAAAGCAATGACTAGAGATTTGCAAAATTCAAAAATCCACACAACCTCTGGTCCCAAGCTGTGCAGATTTGAGGGAGTCTACTGAATAAGCGATGAAACTTTCAGTTCACATGTAAGATGGCAAAATTGTGCTTTTATATTATTCCATATGTAAGTATGTAATTCTCAATAGTATGACCGAACTCACAGTTTTTGAAGAAGGAAGAATACATTTATTTCTGAGAAAAATCAACATATTGCTGATATCACTGGTCATCACATTTTTTTTTTTTTTTTTTTTTTTTTTTTTTTTTTTTTTTTTTTTTTTACATTAAGTATTAATCGAGCTTGTTTGGTTATTAAGTCTGGCTAAACCTGAAATAAAACTTTCTTTGTGATTTTCATTTGAATTAGCAATTACCTTCAAGGGCCAAGTTCCATTCAATAATTCAAGAAAAATGTATCTAATTTTTATTATGCATATTTAATTATACATTCTTAATTATTCTTGACATTTATTTCTAATAATTTATTCACTTTTAAAATTATCTGATTTTTTATTGTTTTAGTTTATTACTTTACTGAATTATTTCAATACTTTACTATATTGCAAGCATTCATTAAAGCAATCCACAAAAACTCTGTTCCTAAGCTGTGCAGATTTGAGGGAGTGTATAGCATTTATTTATTTGTAATGATACTTCATAATTATTTTGAATGATTTTTTTACTATCATGCTATTATCTCAATTAAGGATGTTTTCAACTGCTCCACTCAACAAGCACAAAATGTTTTGACACATTTACAAATTCATTTTTTAACAAAAGGTGTACTAATTAAAAGACCTGGCTATGGATGCAATTTGGAATCGAACTCTATTTACCATTTTGTGGTCAATAAATTATCTATTGAGTTGTAGTGGAAATGGATCCTGTTTTCTATCCCAGTATGACTATTTTTTCTGCTTTTATCAGAAAATTCAGTTCAAAACTCCAACTTTGACAGCGTTTCGTAAAACATTTATTGGGTTTGCAAAAAACAGAAAACTTAGTGTGATTAGATACTTTCTGAACAACATCACTTGCTAATTTCATCCATTTCTGAATAAAAATAAATTTAAAACTTTTGTCTTAATGTTGTCCTTTTTTATTTAAGATGGCCTTTTACAGCCTTAACATAATATCTAGAAGAAACACCATATGATGTTGGCATTTCTTTTGGCCTAGATTTTGTACAATATTTCCAGTAATTTTGTTTAATTTCATTTTTGAATAGGAAATAATGCTACTGAGGTTATTTTAAATACTTTAATGAAATTCCTCTTACTTTTATCAATTTGATTTCGTCTTCGATTTTATAGCATTCAAATAATTTTTGCAGATTTGCATTTTAGAAAATTAACTCCTGAGTTGTGGCTTTAAAGAGAAATCGAAACATCATGTATAATTTTTAAGAATGAATTGGATACTGATTTTTTCAGGTTATTGTATATCTGAAGCTTTTTTATCTGCGGGATATAGATATTTGGTTTTAAATTATTGTGTATATATATATATATGTGTGTGTGTGTGTGTGTATTAACGTAATGCTATCTCAGAGCAATAATTTACGAACATATTTCACATGTTATTAAAGGATTTTAAATATACTGAAATATAATTTACAAAAATATATTCCTTTGATTATCGAGGATTCTAATTAAAATTTTACCAGGAGGGGAGTTTCCCTCTGAATGCATATAAGTGGAGGAAATTCTAACTGTTTGGGAAAGATAAAATACCTTTAAACCTGCAATTTTTGGCTCAATAGTTCTCATAATGATAAGGTGGTAGCTAGTGAATTTATATTTTCATCAGATATATGGGCAATAATTTCTTTTGTGTGCTTCCTTCGGTTAGTTCCAAATATCAGTGATTGGTGGCACTGCACCATCTTAAGCTATGATATTATTTAAAATAACCTTTTAATTTTAAAATGCAGATCATTTTCTTAGCATATCGTAGCAAATGAAACAAGTATGAAAAATCATGCGTTAAGCATAGATTATGAAGCACTTTCCAACACTGAATGAAATCTTTAACAAAACTTTGTTATTTAGGGAAATAATAGTGCATAGCCAAATATACCCAAATATGTATTCCAGTACATTAGAACAGCCCTGTATTTTATATGTCAGTTCATATAATGGGAAAATTTAGCTTTGCAAGAAAATACCCAGTAGCTTGAGATTTCTTTTTCAGCAATTCATACTATTAGATGGAAACATACTTGAATACTTTTGTTCAGCCCTGTAGTTTACATTGTACCTTTATTACACGTCAGCATTAGGCTAAAATTTATTGTAAACTAAAACACTTTTAAAACAACTGAAATCACATTCTCATAAATCATCATTCATACGCGTCCATGTACCGAATTCTTTGCGTGGCCCTGTATATCCTTTTATCTATATTCTGCAAACATTTCTCAGTAAATTGAATGAAGTTCAGCTTAAAAATGCATAGCTTATTTAAGAACCACGTTTAAATAATTTACGCTCATATTCAGTAACGTTGGTGAGCTCTTTATGGGTAGCCCTGTATATCAACTATAACATTTATACACACCATATAATGTGCATAGATTTAGCAAAATATAAACGCGCATATCATAATTAAAATGCATTTCATCCCTCCATCAGCCATCATCGAACACATATACGGTACTTCGGAAAAAATATACTATTTGAAATCTTTTGTGTGGCCCTGTAAATGCTATGTACTTCATATTATGCAAGACAGTAGCGTATAATTTATATTAAGCTTCAGAGACATATATCAATTTTATTATACTTAAAAAAGCTTAATATATTTAAAATATGTAATGGGAAACTTTTGATTCGCCCTGTAGATAAACTAATCATGGTAGAAACTTCATTTTCGATAGGACTTGTGCTAGGGTAAACGTCAATAACGTCCTAAAATTTCATGGCAATCCGAGTATATTAACGATTTTTCCCCATAGGCCTTAATGTAATGGGAAATTTTTGATTCGCCCTGTAGATAAACTAATCATGGTAGAAACTTCATTTTCGATAGGACTTGTGCTAGGGTAAACATCAATAACGTCCTAAAATTTCATGGCAATCGGAGCATATTAACGATTTTTCCCCATAGGCCGTAATGTAATGGGAAACTTTTGATTCTCTCTGTAGATAAACTAATCATGGTAGATACTTCATTTTCAATAGGGTACGTGCTAGGGTAAACCTCAATAATGTCCTAAAAATTCATGGCAATCCGTGTATATCAACGATTTTTCCCCATAGGCCGTAATGTAATAAGAAACTTTTGATTCACCCTGTAGATAAACTAATCATGGTAGATACTTCATTTTCAATAGGGTTCGTGCTAGGGTAAACATCAATAACGTATAAAAATTTCATAGCAATCCGAGTATATTTACGGGAGTTAAAGCGCGGACAGACGGACAGACAAACCGAATGCATAAGCACTTTTCAACTTTGTTGGAAAGTGCTAAAGACGGACAGACAAACCGAATGCATAAGCACTTTTCAACTTTGTTGGAAAGTGCTAAAAAAAGGATTTGAATCTGCATGAGTGTATATTTGTATGGGCTAGTTTGAACATTCTAATACAGCATAAAGAAGTCCATTTTTGACATCACAAACATAAAAGGAGCTGAAGAAAAGATTAAGATATTTATTGAAACATATTACACATTTTAGCCTGCTTATTATCTGTGTCAATATGTTAAAAAATGATAGAGTTTCCTGGAGTGCATGCTTATATCAATAAGTGATACAATAAAGTATTTACTTTCAAAATATACATTTACAATTTAAAAAATATAAGAAGTTTACTCATGTCCATTTCAAATTCAATGACTCGTTTCAAATGTGACTTGGGTTAAAATGTTAAATGTGCTATGCTGGCTTTAGATTCAGTATGACTTCTCTGCTATCCCAAGAAGAAAATGATTTAAAAATTATCATATACTAGAAAAATTAGGATATTTTAATAACATATTTCTTGATAAAGCATAAGGAAATTTATTATATAAATCATTTAACTTTTGGCAGACTACAAAAATGAAATGTTATATTTTTATGTGTGAAACAGGAAGATTGTGCAAATATCCTCTTTGAGACAAAAATAAAGTCATGGGTTTTTTTCCTTTTAGAAGAATGTTCAAAAAAAAAAAAATATGCTGTCCTTTTGTTTTGTTGTCTTATTACATTCCTGATTATGATGCATTTTTGCATCATTTTATTAATTTTAAACTAATAAAGCAGCATTTCTTCTCTTTTTGAATATTTTTTCCCTGTATTGTCAATACTTTGACTTTTGCATCTTAAAACATGAGTATCAATCAAGCAAATAAAAAAAAGTAAATACAAAAGGAAATTAATAAAGTAGACAAGCTCGTTTATTCCTGTGCAATGTCTAGTTATCAAGATTTCACTACATTTTAAAGTAGATATTTAATGTTAATTTTTTTTATACATAATGTGATTTCCATTCAAATTGCTTGTCATAACTCAGATGAAACCAGATGAAATAGTAGTCGTCAAAAGCAGACTAAGCATGATATAGTTGATTCGAATCATAACCAAGGTCTAAAGGTAAAAAAAATTAATAATAGCCTGCAAATGTTAGTTTTAATATCAGTTTTGTTGCTTATAAAGTAAATTGATTCTTTCTGAAAAATGCCCCAAAAAAGTTTAAACATACTTTAATTTTTTTCCAGTTACAGAATAGAGGCTATACATACATATAATTATCATTTTAAGGGGCGGTTCAGGCACATAGTATAAGATATTTCTATGGGAAGAAGGATATGTCTTATGATAATGTTATCCTTTTTTATCCAACCAAAACGTCTCTCTTTTATCAGTAGCTTGGTTTTTACATCAAAAGAATCACTATTTCTTATGAGTCTATTAAATATTTTTTATGAAAATATAAAATTATTATTAAAACTATTAAATGGTTACAAAATTATTTAATTCATAGAATATAAAATATCCCCCAATATTTGGAATTCTTATGTAATAAAGCTATGCATATATAATCCACTATCATACAAGCCATATACAAAGCATGTTTTGAATTATAGTTGTATTAACTAGTAATTAAAAGAGAAAAAATGTTGTGCACCTCTTTTGTTGATAAGAAATTGTTTCTGTCACATCCCATGTGGGGACAAATACTAGAAGGCGTTATAACTGATGAATGCACCATGTAACAAAAAACTATTTTTAAATGCTTTTAGTGTTTTTTTATGTCAAGTTATTTCATATATAAAGTGATTTTTTATTGATTTCTCTTCGTTTGAGTCTATAAAGTATGAATAAAATAAATGTAACCATATTTGTAAATCATTCCAAATAAAAGAAAAAAAATTTTTTAGACATTAGTATTGATAACGAGGGGGGGGGATGTGCAAAAGTACCAAAAAGTTGATAATATTACGTGTACTATAAAAATGTAATTTTGTTTTTTTTTCTCTTTCTATAAATGTATACACAGTTTAGAGGCCTGAATTCTAAAATTTTTGCATGTGAATTAAAATGCTGCAGAGGCAAATAAAGTAATCCTTATTCTAAATAAATTGTATTTACATATATACAGGGTGATTCATAAAAGATGGGCAGAACTTTAAGGGGTTATAGTATACTTAAAGACAAATAATATTAAATAGGAGACTAAGGGTCCCAGACGTATTCCCAAGGAGATAGGGGGCATTAAAGTTTAGGGTCCGAAATTTCAAATGATTATAAAAAATAGAAAAATTGGTCGATTCGTTTGCGGTTTTTGCAAAAAATTTTCTTTATGCCAGTATTTTCTTGAAATAAAATTTTAAAGTTCAATTTCAAAAAATGCCGATAGGGGGCGCTTTAGACTTTGGAGTAACAAACAACTATTTTTTAACGTTATTTTTTGTATTTCTTTAAATGATTTCGAAAGCTTAGACTTAAACTTAAATTTTGATCTAAAAATCTGAGTCCTAACGAGTAGTTAAGTAGCGTAAACTGAAATTTGAAATTTGAAACTCTTCTCCCCCTAGAACAAAAATCAGTTATTCCCGATCTTTGTATCGTAGATTAGGCTCTAACTACTGCCACGTTTTGCTAAAATTATTCTTTATGTCAGTATTTTCTTGAAAATAAATTTTAAAGAAAATTTTCAAAAAATTCCGATAGAGGGCGCTTTAGACTTTGGAGTAACGAACAACTATTTTATACCGTTATTTTTTGTGTCTCATTAAATGCTTTCTAAAGCTTAGACTTAAACTTAAATTTTCAGCTCAAAATCTGAATCGCTGAGCGTGGTTCAGTAGCGAGGGGAGGGGGTTCAAATTTCAACTTCTGAACATAGTTCAGTTTGCACTATTTAACCATGCCCAACGATTCTGTGCTGTGATACGAGGCAAAAATACAACTTTCGTCAAGGACTGCATAGTCGGAATTCACTCATAAAGGCACTGGCACAGTTGGAAACGTCGCTCATGCAAACGTTAAAGCTCCATTCCTGACGCTAGTCACCGGGTGAAGAAGGAGACAGAAAGTATGCAAATGTCAAATGGGGAGGAAGAAGAACACGTATGCTAAATTTCGACACGATTCAGGCATAAAAACCACTGAACGGTGAGTCAAGTGTAAGTCGCTGTAGTAATGAATCGGAAGATGGTGCCCTTCACGAATAAGGAAAAGGCTGAGATGCATTTAATTTACGGAGCGGCAGATGGAAATGGTGCAGAGGCACAACGAATATACGGAGAGCGATTTCCCAACAGGCGGTTGCCTAACCGCAAAACTTTCGAGCGCTTGCACAGACAGTTGTGTGAGACGGGATCATTTCTCGCTTCCCGGTCGAATGCAGGTCATGCAAAAAAGGACGAATCAGTAGTTGTTGCAGAAGCCATTCTGGATGTAGTAGCGGCGCAGCCAAGTACAAGTACACGAACAGTGGCTAGGCAGGTGGATACCTCACAGTCCATGACTTGGAGGGTACTGAAGGATGAACATTTGCTCCCGTTTCATGTGCAACGAGTCCAGAAACTGTCTCCAGGGTATTATCCAAATCGTATTGAATTCGCCCGCTGGTTTCTGCAGCAGAACGCGCTAAATCCACATTTTGGACGAACTGTGCTTTTCACCGATGAATGTACCTTCACACGTGAAGGTACATTTAACACACACAATGCACATGTATGGGCGGATGTCAATCCACATGCTACGTATCCACATGCTCATCAGAGACGCTTTTCCATTAATGTTTGGGCAGGAATCCTCGGAGACCACCTAATCGGACCGTACCTTCTTCCTGAACGCCTCAACGGTAAAACATACCTCACATTTCTGCAACATGTGCTGCCAGACCTGTTAAACGTTGTTCCTCCACGCATCCGGCGGGTCATGTGGTTCCAGCACGATGGAGCGCCAGCCCATTACGTACGAGACGTCCGCAACTATCTAAACATCACATTTCCGAACAGATGGATTGGTCGAGGTGGTCCTGTTGCTTAGCCTGCTCGCTCGCCAGATCTTTCACCCCTCGATTTCTTTTTTTGGGGACAATTGAATGCTCTTATGTATGAGACACCCATTGAATCCCCCGGGGAACTGGTCGCCGGACTTTCCGCCGCTGTAGGGGAAGTGCTCGAAAAGCCTGATGTTTTCGCGAATGTTCGCCGTTCCATTCTTCGCCGTTGTTCTGCGTGCATAACCTCTGGTGGTCACAATTTTGAACATTTATTGTAATTACATGTTAATAAATATGCTTTGGTAGCATAATCCTAATTTGTGCCTTTTTACCTCGTATCACAGCACACAATGTATGGACATGGTAAACTGAACTGTGCTCAGGAGTAGAAATTTTAAACCCCTCTCCCCAGAAACTTAACCACGTCTAACGATTCAGATTTTGGGCTGAAAATTTAAGTCTAAGCTTTAGAAAGCATTTAATGAGACACAAAAAATAACGGTATAAAATAGTTGTTCGTTACTCCAAAGTCTAAAGCGCCCTCTATCGGAATTTTTTGAAAATTTTCTTTAAAATTTATTTTCAAGAAAATACTGACATAAAGAATAATTTTAGCAAAACGCGGCAGTAGTTAGAGCCTAATCTACGACACAAAGATCGGGAATAACTGATTTTTGTTCTGGGGGGAGAAGGGTTTCAAATTTCAAATTTCAGTTTACGCTACTTAACTACTCGTTAGGACTCAGATTTTTAGATCAAAATTTAAGTCTAAGCTTTCGAAATCATTTAAAGAAATACAAAAAATAACGTTAAAAAGTAGTTGTTTGTTACTCCAAAGTCTAAAGCGCCCCCTACCGGCATTTTTTTAAATTGAACTTTAAAATTTTATTTCAAGAAAATACTGGCATAAAGAAAATTTTTTTGCAAAAACCGCAAACGAATCGACCAATTTTTCCATTTTTTATAATCATTTGAAATTTCGGACCCTAAACTTTAATGCCCCCTATCTCCTTGGGAATACGTCTGGGACCCTTAGTCTCCTATTTAATATTATTTGTCTTTAAGTGTACTATAACCCCTTAAAGTTCTGCCCATCTTTTATGAATCACCCTGTATTATACGTATATATATATTATATAATATATACATAATATATATATATATATATATATATTATATCTATATATATATTTTATATATTTATATTATTCTGAAAGAATTCATTTTTTATTACTAATAAAAACAAATATGAGGTGTCACGTCAAACATAGCAAATAATGTACGTTTGTATTATAAGGGAAATTCGGTACTTATGTATTAACGCCGCTGCAGCAGAAGTTGTGTTTGCACGCAAACACAATTATCTTTTGGATTCCTTTCTATCATGTTGTTTGGTGATTTTTGACGCCATTTTTTATTGCTTTTTTAGTGTGTTTCTGTTTTTTTTTACTAATTTTTTATGCCATTTTTGTGTGCATGTGAACAACAAGATATCAAGGAATAAATTTTTAGGTAGTCTTCAAAATTTTTTTTTTTTTTTTTTACTAGTTAGCTATATATTGGAAATTTCCAAATGACTTTGATGTATTCATGGTATTAATATTTATAATAAACTTCCCACTTCCCTTTTGATTCCATACATCTCTAGTGTCTATTTATTAATTTTATAGAAACAAATGTTATGAAAATGCTTTGGAGTAACATGAATCAACTATTTTTGTAGTTGCGTAAATTTGTCAAAACAATTTTAAATTGTATGTTGCATTTTGCTAGCTGGCAAGGTATTCTAGCAATTACAAATGATATAAGAGTAGAAAACCAATGATCAGAAATGCAAAAATATTACATGAAAATGTAGCAAATGAATCTGCTATCGAGATTTTTCATCAGTGCAGGACTCAGAAGAAGCAAAGCTAAGATCATCAGATATAATAAATAAACATAAATAATAAAGAAAATAAATTGTATGTAAATGTAACACAAATGTTTCTGTCCTGATGTCAAGTCATACGTCAATATGTAATGTGATAATTTAATGAATTAATTTTATGCCGTTTAAGAAAATGAAATTTGTAAAATGGGCTACTTAATTCAGGTTACAATTGAGTGCAGTTTGTTTAAAAATGTCTTGTTTATTATATTTTTCTTTTTTTCCAGATTCAAATGAAAATTATACTTTTTCGATGAAATCCAATAAATCATTTCTTTGGATGAAAATGGCAACATTTTGATAAATACTGAATCTTTGAAGAAATTGCTATTATCTGAAACAACTTTTTCACATGCAATAATGTCATCGGTTGCAGAAGGAAATTGTTGCTCTAGTGAGCAGCTTTGTGTTCCCCAAAATATAGATAAAGAAAAACACTTCTCCATTGATACGGGAGAAAAAGTTTTGATTTGTGAAGTATGTTCTAAAACATTTTCTCAGAGTAGTCATTTCAGAAGACATCTAAAAAACATTCATGCAGACGATATTCCATTTCATTGTGAAGTATGTTCGAAGGGATTTTGTGATAAGGGTGCTTTGAGAAAACATCTCTTGTCACATACAGGCGAAAAACCTTTTGCATGTGAAATATGTTCCAAAGGGTTTAATGTGAAGAGTAATCTAAGTAAACATTATCTGACTCACACAGGAGAAAAACCTTTTGTTTGTGAACAATGTTCCAGAGGTTTTTCTCAAAATGTTCATCTAAGAAAACATCTCTTGACGCATACAGGTGAAAAACCTTTTGCTTGTGAAGTATGCTCCAAGAAATTCACTACAAGCAATAATTTAAAAAAACATCTCTTGACACATACAGGTGAAAAACCTTTTGTTTGTGAAATATGTTCCAAGGGATTTTCTATTAATGGTGATCTAAGAATCCATCTCTTGACGCATACGGGTGAAAAACCTTTTGTTTGTGAAATATGTTCCAAAGGATTTTCTCAGAATTTCGACTTAAGAAGACATCTCTTGATACATACAGGAGAAAAACCTTTTATTTGTGAAATATGCTCTAAAGGATTTTCTCGGAATAGTGACTTAAGAAAACATCTCTTGATACATACAGGAGAAAAACCATTTGTTTGTGAAATATGTTCCAAAGGATTTTCTCAGAATGGTGACTTAAGAAGACATCTCTTGATACATACAGGAGAAAAACCTTTTATTTGTGAAATATGCTCTAAAGGATTTTCTCGGAATAGTGACTTAAGAAAACATCTCTTGATACATACAGGAGAAAAACCATTTCTTTGTGAAATATGTTCCAAAAGATTTTCTCAGAATAGGCAATTTAAAAGGCATCTTTTGACACATATAGGATAAAATCCTTGTGATTCTAAAATATGCACCAAAGGATTTTTTAGACATTGTCATGTAGACATATAATTGATGCAAGAGAAAATGTTTTGTTTGTGTATTATGTTTTCGAACGGACTATCTGATAACCATTATTTAAGGTAAAATTTCTCTCATTCCAAATAGACAATGTATGGAAATCTTCTATATTTGTCTTTCCAAAATGGAGTATGAACCCTGTGTATGTCATTATATTTACTATTATTACATTTTATGTTTTAGCATTTAATAATAAATAAAAAATTGCACTTCACCCATGTTTTCTTGATAATAAACAAATAATTATTGACATATTCATTCTTACGTTTTAGTACATTCATTTTGCATGGATTAATAAATTTTTCATTTTAAAGGTTTACTTCAGTCAAATGAAAAGACCTGTTCAGTAATGCTAATCCAATAGAAGAAATTTCTAAAGATATCTTGGTTGCATTTCAATATTTTTAAATTATTATTACTATTGATAGCTTATTATGATCGAAATGCAGGTCTTTTTTTACTTTTTCGATTTCAGTTGCAGATACTTTTTATGAGGCTTTCCAAACCGGCTTCGAAAACAAAAGCGTCTTCATAAAAAATGTCTGTACACAAAATGAAAAATGAAAAAAGCTGCCTGCATACAGATCAATCTCAGCTATCCAATGGAAAAAAAACATTAAAATGTAACCCAGATATCTTTATTAATTTCTTCCATAGGCGAATGGGTCTTTTCATTATAGTGAAATAGCCTCTTAATACAGGATTGCGCTATAGGCAGGTTCTTTTTCACAGTTTTTACTATATTTTAATTTAGCTACATTTAATAAGTCTAGACATGTGCTATACTTTATAAAAAAATAAAATTTAATGTTTAGTTGTAGAATAATAATAATTTAAATGTATGTGCATTTTTGTAAAGGTTAAAATTTGGCTACGACAATTTTGACTGGTCTTTGAATTAATCAGGCATGCCGATAGAATGCTTTTCATTCGGGGAGAGTCGGAACCGGAATTAAATTTAGGACCGTGAAAGACTAGAAAGAATGATACCAGTCTCGGTTCAATACGGAAAAAATAAGTTAGACCCGGCCATGTCCTTCAGTATAAAAGGCTTGACAAAAAAGTGTAACTAGACCCGGTCCGAGACTTCAGGAAAATGTATGATCCAGGCCTGGCTCAAGGTCGCCCATATGAGTAGAGGAATTTAATAAAGTTAAACTTTTTATGAATATGAAACAGTTGTAAGGTTTGAAAATTAAAATTTTTCAATGTAAAAAATAAAGCATTGTAAAAACTACCTAGACTAGAACAGAAGACGCTGGAAGAAATTTCCATTTTTCACAGGATTACTGATTAGCAGGTATTAGTTGTTGGGAATACTTTTTGTCAAAATTATGATTTTTTCCTTTTCAAGCTTGATTCTGTTTCATATTTCTGCTTTTACGAGGTTTTAATTGGTCCTTTTGACAAGTTCTGTTTTTACAAATAGAGAAAAATACGGAATCAGGAACAAGTTGAGTTTGAGATAGATTGTTATCTTAGCAGGTATAAACGTGATTATAACATTTCATTGCATAAGGAAAGATTTTGTTATAAACAGGATCCGTATTCACCGGTGTAATAGTAAAAATAACTTTGCATGAACGAAATGCTCAACTATTAGAGACAGATTTAACCATAAGATGTAAATCATATAGTTAAAATTCTCACTAGGGAACGTTCCCAGGTGTAAGTTGTGGATTTGGACGAGTGTGGAATCAAAAGGAAGATCTCGTCATGTACGTTAAAAAGTGCAATGGAACTACCTGTCCGAATCCAACCGTTTTCCGATATCAGCATTTGAAGTGTGAATAATCTATATTTATAAAATAACAAATCGCTCTCTCTGTGTGTGTGTGTGTCTGCGATAGTTAGCGAAAACTACGGTACGTACGAAGCTCAAAATTTTTCTGAGAGTAGCCCAATATCTCTCCTGATGCACCTGAGGCTCAGAATTTCAAAATTCTATTTATTAACTGAGTAATTAATTAAATTCCAAACTTCACTCTCCTAAAAAATCGCTTTTTTTAGCCTTTTTTCACTTTCATTCTCTTATGGTTGGTTGGTTGCATAAAATTTTCGCAGAAATAATTTAAAAAACCGAGACTGATCTTTAAAATTCATAGACTGGCAAACTGTCAGTTTAAATGAGGATTTCTTTTAATGACAGCTGCTGTAAGCCATGGAGGAAAAAGATAGGTAGTGGCGAAGTAAACCGAAAGAAAAAAGGTTTGCAATATGAAACCATTTATCGCTGAAATTTGAATGCCTCAAAATAAAGCACGAGGAAGGAATTTTGTATTAATAAGACGGATTGGAAGAAATGAATTACAGCTGAAGTATATTTTAGAAGTAGTGCATTTAGAAATAGTAATTTTTTAAAATGTTTTTTTCTGTTATATTAGTTATTAAAATAAATGTTTGCTTTTAAAATAATTGAAATTGGAAAATTAAAAATAATTAAATGTCAAAACAAAATTAAATAAAATATTGAAAACATATGATTTGAAGTAAAAAATTGTATTACTAAAAGTTTTCTCTTTTTTTCTTCAGAAATTTTTAATACTTTATAATGTAGATGAAAAATGTTTATGATTTAACAACATATTAATAATTCCATGTCAATATATAAAATAGACTGATGAAAAGATTCTTTTAAAATCATGCATGAACACTTAAATAATAATATAATTCTAAAATCTAGATTTCAGAGTGCAGACGATTTTAAGACATTAAGGAAAGAATGTTGATTTTTCAAGCAAAGTCTTAAATGATGCTTCTATATTGATATTTCAAAGTCATATGATAAAAATAATCAAATAATTCTTGCCTATGATTGATCTAATTGCATCTTTCATGCATTCTGATCGTGTATTACAGGCAAAAAATGGCACAAAACGTTATTTTTTAAACGAAATTTTAGTCATCTGTTCAATAACAGTTTAAAAGGTAAAAAACAAAAACAAAGAAATACTGGTTTAAACCAGTTTGAATTGATCGGAGTTTCAAAGCACATGGTTTTGTTGGTGCTTATTTGGACTTAATATAGCGGATTTTAGAGTTACATTTTTTGCGTCACCCCAAGACATTATAATGCCACTCTATTAATTTCTTTTTACTATATGGTTGTACGCATATTTTTGGCATTTTGAACATTAGAATGTATGAGTTGCAGTAAAAAACCTTACACAACACTTTTCTATGAGTTTATTTTTTAGCTCACAGGCTACCATATCCTGAGAGCTTATGTGCCCGTCCGTTCTGTATGTACATTCGTATGTTCGTGCGTAACGCGATAACTCATGATAAAAATATCCGATCCTCTTGAAATTTCGTATGTACGTATATCCTGACAAGGCGCTTCCCTGATTAGTTTTTGGAGTTCATTCTATATGTATAAGAAGGGGAACGGGGGGCTCATGCCCCTCCCCTTAGTTGATATAAATGGGATTTTCATGCAGAATTAAGTTTTCGTTCAAAATTTAGATTAAGAACATTCTGATGAGGCGATTCAGTGACTGTTATTAGGTTTCATTGAATAAGTATAAACAGGGGGAACAGGGGTTCTAATGCCCCCCCCCCTTAATTTATATAAATGGGTTTTTCAAGCAGAATTTTCAGATTTCGTTCAAATCTCTGAATGGTTTTGGAAGTTTAATGGTTAAGTATAAATGAGGGGGATAACTCCTTTTAAATTATATAAATGCTAAATGGGTTTTTATTAAGAATTATCTCATTTGCTCTGAATTTTGGATATAGATTTTTTATATGATAAAGCATGTCTTTGATAGTATAGGAGGTTCAATGATTAAGTATAAAAAAAGAGGAAAGGGGAGAGCTGTTTCCCGTTCTTAATTTTTTTCGAACGGAATTAACCCTTGAAAATATAAGGCTTTAATGTACAATTAGTATTTGTAGCCTGTCATGTTGTGTCAGCCATGCCTGTTTGAGCTCAATGCCATCAGTTTAACTGGGCAGTATTCTTTATTTAATCATTGATTAAATTTAAATGTGTTCTATTCAATTTAAAATTGTAATATGGCTTTAATTTGTTTTTAAAACAAAAATAAAATAGCTGTTTGGCGTACAATTGTTTGTATCCGCAAAAGGATTCATTCACAATAATAAATTATCAAATAGCAAAGTAAATTATCTATCAGAAATAGCCATAAAAAGAATAGTAGCAAAACTGATTATAAGCTTAATGTTTAGACTAATTTAAACATAACCCGATTACAACCAGAAAAAAACAGACCACTCTCCGATCCGTGAGTATAAACCCGACCCTGACCTAAAAATTCTGTTTGGAAAAAACTATGGATTTGATAACTGACCCGAACCAAATCTGAATCCCGCAAAAATGTTCAAGTGAAGCATAACCCGATTCAAACAAGGAAAAATAATTTTCGTGAGCATGAAACCTTACCCGAACCTAAATATTTTCTTTAAAAAACCCAGAAATATGACTCGAACGAAATCTGAAACCGATAAAAATATTCTAGAGAACTATAACCCGATGCCAGCAAGACAAAATACTTTCCATGGTCATAAACCCGATTCAAACCTAAAAATCTCCGTTTGAAATTTCCTGAATTTGACCCAAACCACATCTAAATCTGACCAAAGTATTCGAAAGAACCATAACCGGATTCGAGTAAGACAAAATAATTTCCGTGGACATGAACTCGATACGAACCTAAAACTCCCATTAAAAAAAATACCTGAAATTTGAATGGAACCAAATCTGAATCTGACAAAACTATTTCAAAGAAACGCAACCGGATCCAAACAAGACAAAATATTTCCATGGACATGAACACAATCCGAACCCAAAAAATTTCTTTGAAAATATCGCAAACTGAACGAAATCTGAACTTGACAAAAATATTCCAGTGAAGCATGTCCTTATTAGAACAAGACAGAATTATTTCCGTGAACATGCAAGAAGACCCGAACTCAACAGTTATATTTGAAGAAAAAACCCGAAATCTGAGTCGAACCAAATCTGGATCTGACAAAAATATTCCAAAGAACTATAACCCAGTCCAAGCAAGACGAAATAATTTCTATGGACATAAACCCAACTCGAACCTAAAAAATTCGATTTGAAAAAAACTGAAATTTGACCCAAACCACATCTAAATTCGAACAAAATATTCGAAAGAATCATAACTGGATTCGAGTATGACAAAATAATTTCCATGGACATGAACGAGATCCGAACCTAAAAATTCTATTTGAAAAAATACCTGAAATTTGAATCGAACCAAATCGGAACCTGATAAAAAATATTCCAAAGAATCGTAACCGGATCTGAATAAGACAAAAAATTTCCACTCACATGAACCGAATTTGAACCTAAAAAATTTCTTTGAAAAGGTCACGAAATCTGAACTGAACCAAATCTGAACTTGAAAAAAAAATATTCCAGTGAAGCATACTCTTATTCGAACAAGACAGCATAATATCCGTGAACACGCAAAAACCCAAAAATTCCATTTGAAAAAAAGCCGAAATCTGAATTGAAACAAATCTGTTCCCGACAAAAATATTCCAAAGAACCATAACTGTATTTGAGCAAGGCAAAATAATTTCCATGGACATGAATACGACCCGAACATTAAAACTCAATATCAAAAAATACCTAAAATCTGAACCGAACGAAATCTGAACCCGGCAAAAATGTTCTAATGAATCATAACCAGATCCGAACAAGACAAAATAATTTCCATGGACATGAACCAATATATGGTTTGGTAACATTGAGGTTGCAATTACATTACGGTAAGTCTTTGATTATATTTAATTTCCCGTTAGGTTACAGTTAGGTCACGGTTAAGTTAAAGTTAGGTTAAAGCAGGGCCGTAGCTAGAAGTGAACTCCAGGGGGGACTCAAGAGAATGTAAGGGGGGCTCATAATTTTTTTTCTCTCTGTCTGACGCAGAAAGATAAATTAGTGCATATTCACATTGTATGTACTGTGTTTCTTATTAAACTGTTCTAATAACTTCATTTTATGCTAAGAAAAGTACAGGATGATGAAAATTTTGAGTGCATAACTGGTGAAAAATTAAACATCATGTTAGCGTCATATGTGCAAATAGGATGAGGGAGTGTTGAAACACTTATTTTAGATACAATTTAGTAATTCTGCATAACTGTGAAAGGTTCTCAAAACTAAATTAGATTTTTGAACAGAATTTCATTTAAATTTTCGGAAGAGAAATTCATTGAGTGACCTTGGAAACTTTTCTAGGGGGGGGGGGCTCAAAATATTTTAGGTAGGTCTGAGCCGCCCATAGCGCCCCCTTAGCTACGGCCCTGCGTTAAAGTTAAATTGCATTTATGTTATGGTTAGAATAAGGCTATGTTACAATAAAGTGAAGGCTAGGTTACATTTATGTTATATTTAATTTACGGTAAGGTACTGTTAAGTAAATGTTAGGTTACAGGCAGGTTATGGTTACGGTACAAAAGTTTACGGTTAGGAATTTATCCATAGAGTGAACATTATGCATGATTTGATTAAAAATAACACTTACTTTTGTTAAATGGCTCTGAAATCATAATACTACATACCAACATTTTAGCTACCAGCGAGTATCGATTTCATTCATGGTATAGTCAGATTTAAGAGTGATATAATTAGTTTGAAATTCAAAATATTTCACTTGGGATTTCTATGTGAAAAAAAAATAATTAGTTACGTGACTTAACAGTGATTTTTGATAAATATCAACACTTTAACACGAAAATCACGCAGTCGTTGGATACATATTCCCTCCCGCATTTCTCATCGCTCATTTTGAGTATTTTTAGAGCTTAACATTAGCTGTTTTTTAAACCGATTTTTCACACAATCAGTGACCACGTATACAATGCATTTCAGCATGTTTCGAGTTAATGATAAAATCATACAAATTTCAAGTTCGTTTAATATTGTTAATACGGACCCGGGCAACGCCGGGCGGGTCAGCTAGTTAAAAAAATAAAATTGGCAGGCAGACAGTGTTGTCAGACGGGCTACTTTTTTTTAATTCAGATTCTTGATTGGCACCATTTTTTACACATGATTAATTAAGTCTTATTAAATGGCATAATAATTAGGGCGAAAACAAAGGTTAATTTACCGTTTCAAAAAAGTGTTATCAATCAAGAAATCTGAATTTTAAAATATAGCCCACTGGCGACACTGCAGGCAGGCACATAAATTGTTTGCAGGTTAAACCAACCTAAGAAAAACATTCGATTTTTCACACTATATACACATACAATTTATCCATTATGTCACGCCACACATTTTGAGAAAATTTTGCATAAAACAAGGTGCTGAAAATAATAAAAAAGGTGGAAAAACTCTTCGAATGCAGCCATACATGAAAACTTCGTAAAATGGGAAGTGCCTGTCTACAAGAGGGTAAATAAGTGGCAAAGTGTGGGTATAAAGGATTTTGCTCTTGTAGCTCGGGAAAAGGTATTGGCAGGAGGATTAAAAACAATGCAAAGAAATTTTTACTAGGGGCGATCAAATGAAAAGGTACGAAACGCCCTAACTACCAAACTGGTTGAAATTTGTATATGTCGCTTTGGAATAAAGTAGTGAGATATCGAGAGATGCGATTGGAGTATCCAGCGTAGTTGTGAACATGCGTAGATGCTTGTGCATGAAGGGGGAGAGAAGCAGACAGCAAGTGAGTTCCGTCCAATTGACGCGGCAGTGCCTGTGAGGCCATCGTGGCTTTCCCATTGCAAAATCCGATGATTAAAGGGCATCGAGGTGTTATCAAATTTCTCACTGCGTCAGACTTTGATCAGACACCTCGTTGCTCTTTAATCATCATCATCGGATTTTGCAATGGGATAGCCATGATGGCCTCACAGGCACTGCCGCGTCAATTGGACGGAACTCACTTGCTGTCTGCTTCTCTCCCCCTTCATGCACAAGCACGTACGCATGTTCAGAACTACGCTGGATACTCCAATCGCAACTCTCGATGTCTCACTACTTTATTCCAAAGCGGCATATTCAAATTTCAACCAGTTTGGTAGTTAGGGGGTTTCGTACCTTTTCATTTAATCGCCCCCTGTAACTTGAGAACAATTTATATTCCTGCATGTCAATATAATTTATTTATTCATTCACATTTCAAGTACTGATATCTCGAAAACGGTTGGATTCGGACAGATGGTTGCATTGCACTTTTTAACGTACATGACGAGATCTTTCTTTTAATATCACATTTGACCAAATTCTCAACTTACACCTGGGAAGGCTCCCTAGTCAGTGGAAAAATTCATTTTTCCGAATTTAATAAGGATTAGAATCCTGAATGCGTTGGGTTGTCCGCACCCCAAACTCGAAAATCATACTTGAAGTCAACCCAAAAGGCCGTAGCCAGCAAGGGGAACACTAGGGATTGATTGACACTTCCTCCCCCAAATTTTTATCTAGGTGTATCAAAAATGGCATAAAATGCATGCTGTAAAATAAGTTTCAATGCAAGCATCTTTGTTTTATTATTTTGTTTCATCTCTTCGTCTTATTTTTGTATGTGGACTTTTAAGCGATCCAATAAAGTAAATCGTTCGATTAAACGAAGAAAATGACATTAGACTTGCAGGAGTGCCAATTTTTTGGGGACGAAAATATTCTCAAAAACTTTCTCGTTTCCTTGCACTTTCCTTGCATGCAAAAGGAGACAGATATCAGTTCACATCCTTGTAAATGAATAACAAACAGTTTTTGCGCAGCATATTATAACACACTGCATATTTGAGTAAATGCTTATTAATTTTATTCTATTTGAAAAGCTCTAACACTATTGAAATGAACTTGATTCCCCGTTGGCCGTAATGTAATGGAAAACTTTGACCATCCGTGTCATTAAACTATACATCCGATTTTCATAAAATTTGAAAATACTCGAAAAATATATGCCATAATTACATATTTAAATTTTCAGAGCATTCGGTTGGATCCTTTTTGCTCTGTTATATGCGGACGGACAGACGGACTGAATGACGACTATAGGTGCTATGGATTTATATAATTACGAACGCACCTAAAAAGCGAGAAAATAAGACTGTTTTTCATTGATGTGAACTGAGAATATGGTCAAGCTTGGGTCCGAAGGAGGGTGAAGATATTCAGTAGCGTATCTAGACTCATCATTTTGGAATAAAAATTTCATACAGTAAAAATTTCTGAGATGAAATCACAAAAAAAAACATTTTCACTTTGAACAGTTTTCTATATTAGAAGGTAACGCGTACATTATACAACAGAAACTGCTAAGATGGAATTGCATTGGACTGGATTTTAGTTTTAAGCAGGTTTTCATCTAAACTAGTATAACTTTTACCGCGTGTTAAGAGAGCATGTGTATGTCGGAAACTTAGCTGAAATTGTTATTTTGTATTCTATGTGAAAAAAAAACACTTTTTAAAATGAAAACCTTCCTAAAACGGAATATTTTTATAGTTCTTTTTTAAATTCCATATTAGCAGATTTCATTACTCTTTGATAAACTTTCGTAATTAGATTCCGAAATTTTCTAGAAATTTCGGAAGGGGCTGCATCCCCATTAGCCCCCCCCCCCCCCCCGAGTATGCCACCGGTTACATTGTATTATTTAGAACTGCGGATGATCCCCTTCTGTTAGCTTAAGTTTAAAATATGTAAAGTCTCAATTAAGTTTATTAGTATAAAAGTACAGTCAAAGTACAAAATGTACAAAATACAATACTTTTGAAATAAAATTAATAAAAATTCACTTGCATTTATTTCTCACACCTATATACAGCCGAAGTTCTATAATCCGCACAAGCTGGGGCCAAAGATTGTGTGGATTATGGAACATTGTTGATTATAGAGTATTATATGATTTATATGTCCTGACAGCATTTAAATTTTAAAATGAGTGTATTATGAAAAGATAAATATGATATCTAATAATTAATTTAATATGTTATCTTAAAAAATGTTTTTATTAAGTTATTTTATTGAAAAAAAAGCTGCTTAGTATATTAGTAATAGTTGCTTTTAAATAAAAATATTCACGTATGTTCTGTAATACAAATTGTTTTTTACTCTCAATAAAATAAAAGATTTATATTTAAAAAAGTAGATGTTTTATTATTTTTTTTTTCCAATTTTTTTATTATTAGTTTTAAAAAATCATTTTTGAAGCACAAGTTTGGGAATTTTCTTAGCTATTTATTTGATTGTTTACATTCGTAAATTAACGCGAATTATAGAAAATTGCGGTAAGTAGAACCCCGATAATCCGGATCGGTTTTTTCATTTTTTTTTTCAACTTTGAGAAGCGATTGGCGAAAAAGTTTTTGTTTTATTATTCAGAATACGACGCTGCAACAAGTTAATGTTAAAGAAATTAGCCAATCGCTTCTCAAACTTGAAAAAAAGCGAAAAACCCGATCCGGATTATCCGGGTTCTACTGTATTTATATATTTTCCCAGTTTCTCTGCTCAACCAATAACACTTAATATTTTTCAAAGAAACTGTAAAGTTTCAATGAGTTGTTTAAAGTTGTGAAAATGTTTGAAGTTTATTTAAATATGCATTTAAAGTTTCAATATATTGTTTTCTATTGTTAATTACTTACTGAAATGAAACTGGACTTTATTTGCAGTTGTACAATGTGTTTACTTTAACTAGGCCTGCCTTGCAACATCACAGCTTGCTGTGTTGACATTGTAGAAATGGTTGGTTGGTTTAATGGTTGGATGAGTGAGTGGTATGAAAATCTTTTCATGTCAGTTAACTTGCAGTTAATTGGTTTTGCAGCTTTTCTCTTGACCATGGAGGAATGAGATAGGTGGAGGTGAAGTATGCCTCAAAAAAGGTTTGCAATATGAAATCGCTCAAATTTTAATGTTCCAAACAAAAAGACATGGAAGGGATTTTGTATTATAAGACGAATTGAAAGAAATGATTTACAACTAAAGCATATTTTAAGAAAAAAAAAACAAATTTTTAAAATGGTCTTTGTTCTATTATTATTTATTAAAATAAATGTTCGCTTTTAAAATAAAAGAAATTGGAAAATTAGCAATAATTAAATGTCAAATTGAAATTAAATAAGATATTGAAAACATTTGATACGAACTAAAAATTGTATTACAAAAAGTTTTCTAATTTAATGTAATTTTAAATGCTTTATAACGTAGGTTAAAAATGTTTATGACTTAATAACTGCATGTAAATAAATATTTAAAATATAATGATGAAAACATTCTTTTAAAATCATGTATGAAAATTTAAGTAATAAATATTAATCTAAAATATAGATTTCTGACTGCAAACGATTTTATGATACTAACAAAAGAATGTTATATTTTCAAGCAAAACATTAAAAGAAATTTCTATATTGATATTTAAAACACATATGATAAAATAATTGATAAATTCTTACCGGTGAAGCGATAAATTAGTTCTTTTTAAAAAAAGGGAGAAAAAAATACGGGTTTAAACCTGTTTTAATTAATAGGCGTATCAAAGCGCGTGGTTTTGTTGGTACTTAATTGTATTTAATGTATGGTTATTTTTTTAGCATCACCCCCAGACACCAGACATAATACTTCCGCTCCACCTATTTCATTCCTCCATGTCTCTTGCCAATTAACTTGAATACTTTAACTTCTTTTATTTTCGTATTGAAGCCTGGAAATTTTGTAGGAAGGTGCGAAGTGAGTGCAGTGAAGTTGTAATGCCTAGTCATTGGTAATGCCTTGAATTGGCAGTTTTGGTGTTCAATAATTTTCTATTATGCTGTCCGGAACAGTAAAGATTTTAGCCACCTTATTTAGCCATGTTCCCAGCCATGCCATGGAGAATTTGAAACCATTAGTAGATTGTTTTTAAATGATTTTAGTAAATAGTGATTCTTTAAGAAATTAAATATGAATTAAATATGTATAAGAAAAACAGTTAATTGAAAGATGCATAAAAAAGTAGATGAACTGCAAACAATAATGTACAATTATATTTTTTATTAGAAGCAAAAAGTTGTTTTATACCTATATTCCATGTCAGTATGAATAAGGCACAATAAAAACATTAGGTAATCAACATTTAACAAATATTATCGAGTGAGTACATACATGGAACTGTGGAAACATAATATTATCATTTTAGGGAGGAGGGGGGGGGTAGGATCTGGCATATGATATTATAAGATATAGCTATGGGGCGGAGGGTTTGTATTTTGACATGATATCATTTTTGATCCAAAAAAAATTTCTCTTTTTATTTGTAATATTGTCTTTTGTTCAAAGTAGCATGTTATCTTTTTCCAGTCTTTTATCTATTTTTATGAAAATATGGAGTTATTATTAAAAGCACTAAATTATTATAAAAATAAAAAACTAAAATCATAAAAGTATAACATTTATTGTAAAAAGGAAATTTTCAAAAAAATTGTGGCATAAATTTGTCAAAATTTAAGTTTATAGAATAAAATCTTGAGCTTTATACACTATTTAATACATTTAGGGCCTTCACTAAGGGGACGTGGGGGGGGACCTTCCGCAAAACCATTTATGAATGCTATTACCCTTGACAATTTTACCGTCCCTGTCATTAAACTAGATATCCGATTTTTATAAAATTTGAGATTACGCAACAAAATTTAACAAAAATTATATATTTAAAATTTCAAAGCATTCGGTAGGATAACTGTTTCTCTGTTATATGCAGACGGACAGACAGATGGACTCCAAACATGCATAAGTCTATATATCGATGTTAATAAATTTGTTCGAGTTCTATAATTTTTTATCTTAAATTTTGGCCTTATACACCCAACACACATGAGAATAACGCGATTAGACATAATTGAATCCTATAGCAGACCCAATACCTTCAAGGTCAACTGAAATTCCACAGGAAACGGGCTATGTACTCCCTTTTCCTTTTCATTCTAATTTTGTGGCGGGAAATTCACCCCAGAATTTTGATGAGGCACATCACTGACACTGGGGTTCAAAACAGTCTTATTTTCCCGCTTTTCAGGTGCTTTCGTAATTACAGAACCAACTCAGACCTGATGTCACATGGAGGCAATACTAAATAAAAAGGACCCAACTTAGACAGTGGGGGGGGGGGATGGAGCAAACATTAATAGGGGGATCCCCTTCTATTTTAAATTTTTTTGTAATTTATCGTGAAGTGACTAGAACTAAAATTCATAACTATTGTATGAGTACATAAATTTCGTACCAAGTACTATTCACATCTATATACATAATAGCAGATGAAAGACAACTTTAAGAAATTATAGAATACAGATTTTTTTCGATTACAGGAATGTGAGAATAAACATGAGGCCTTAAGGAGGTAATGGGGACAGAAACAGAGGGGTGGAAGAAGAGAGACCCTTAAAATTGAAAAAAAAAAACAGAATTTTGGTCACTTTTGACCATTTTTTATCATTTGACCTCCTTTAACGAAAAACTTATATCTGTCCTTGGGGAGGCCCCTTAAGCTGGGGGGCCCGAAGCAATTACCCCGCATGCCCTTGCCTTAGTCAGGCCCTGTAAATAACTCTCATAAAATTAATTTAAATGCTCCAAGAACTATTCAAATTATATCTGAACTTCTTAAATTAATAATATTTATACATTAGAAGCATCGATATATAGACTTATGCATGTTTGGAGTCCATCTGTCTGTCCGTCTGCATATAACAGAGAAACAGTTATCCTACCGAATGCTTTGAAATTTTAAATACATAATTTTTGTTAAATTTTGTTGCGCAATCTCAAATTTTATAAAAATCGGATGTCTAGTTTAATGACAGGGACGGTAAAATTGTCAAGGGTAATAGCATTCATAAATGGTTTTGGGGACGTCCCCTTAGTGAGGGCCCTAAATGTATTAAATAGTGTATAAGGCTCAAGATTTTATTCTATAAACTTAAATTTTGACAAATTTATGCCACAATTTTTTTGAAAATTTCCTTTTTACAATAAATGTTACATTTTTATGATTTTTGTTTTTTATTTTATAAATAATATTCAAATGTCTCTAAAATTAAAGTGATTCTTTAAGAAATTAAATATGAATTAAATATGTATAAGAAAAACAGTTAATTGAAAGATGCATAAAAAAGTAGAAGAACTGCAAACAATAATGTACAATTATACTTTTTATAAGAAGCAAAAAGTTGTTTTATTCCTATATTCCATGTCAGTATGAATAAGGCACAATGAAGATATTAGGTAATCAACATTTAACAAATATTATCGAGTGAGTACATACATGGAACTGTGCAAACATAATATTATCATTTTAGGGGGGAGGGGGGTAGGATCTGGCATATGATATTATAAGATATATCTATGGGGCGGAGGGTTTGTATTTTGATATGATATCATTTTTGATCCAAAAAAAATTTCTCTTTTTATTTGTAATATTGTCTTTTGTTCAAAGTAGCATGTTATCTTTTTCCAGTCTTTTATCTATTTTTATGAAAATATGGAGTTATTATTAAAAGCACTAAATTATTATAAAAATATTTATTTCTAAAACATAGAATACCCTAACATTGTCACTCCCATTCTTCTTCATATGTGTATGCATATATAATCACGATTCAAGAAACCAACATTTGAAGCATATTTTAATTGAAGCTTAGGTTTACTAATAAATAAAAGAGAAAGAGATAGAATATTGCCCACTCGTTTAGTTTTGATAAGAATTTCTACCTGCCTCACCCCTCCTCCATTCATGACAAGTCAACCAGAGCTTTATTGCTGTTGGATTCACTGTGTAACAAAAAACGATTATAAATTACTTTTAAAAAGTAACTATATTTTTTAGGTATTCTATGATATAAAAAAATTTCACACCGAAATTGATATTTTATTGACTTCTCTTCATTTGAGTCATAAAAGTATGCGAAAAATAAATGTAATCAGTTTTGTATATCGTTTTTAACAAAAGAAATAAATTCTAGAATTCCCGAAATTTTTAAACTTTGATAATGATATCATTACCAGGTAGGGGGGAAGTACGTTCGAGGGATGATAACTTATGACATCAGAAGAGGGGGAGGGTATCCAAAAAGTTGATAATGTTACATTTGCAAGTCCCTAAAAGAGATGTTTTTTTGTTGTTGTTGTTGCTCATATATGTTGTCATATAAAATTTTTAAAAAAGAGAAAAGCAACATCTGGATAAAGGATCGAGAAAAAAACCACACTGAAAAAATAGTGAGCTTTGACTGTTCACCTATATTTTCTAAAATAAAGTTCATCAAATTATTTTGTACGAAAAGCGCCGTCTACTTTGATTAGTATAGAAGAATTAAAGAAACTTTACATCGAATTTTCTTAATTGGTACGTAAAAGTACCGTCAGAACATGGAGGGTTCGTTAATAAATCCAAAAATCCCACTTATATTTATTAAAACCTTCATCTTTTTCATAAGACTATAGATGGCAATATCATTAAATTTATTTTAAAAATTATTACAATTGGAAAATATTATTTTCAATTTACAAAATTTAGCAAAAAACATGAGTTATTTTTTTTAAAAAAAATTTGCATACATGCACAAACATTTGCTTGCATAGTAAAATAACAGCACGGAAGACAGGACATAGCTCAATCAAAAGTTAGCATTGAGTTTAATTCTATAAAACAATATAATTTCAGCAGATTAACAATACTATGTTGCTGGTAAATTTGATGATGTTTTTTTTTAATGCCAAGCATTATTGGCATTGGTAATCTTGAAAACCGATTTTCTTGCCAAATCTGGTGATATGTTTCCAGCTTTCTACTTTCGATTGCTGTCAACTCTTCAACAACTTAAGAACTGATTCAATCTTCATTTCCTTAAAATGCAATGATCCACTCATCGAATTTTCCGAACCATGTCCCAAAGTTCTTCTCGTACCTCAAAATGGTAGGACACAAAAAATTAAGTCAGAGATTATCCAAGATGGTTTTCAGATAAAATTTGTAAACACACACGATTTAGCCACATTATGACACATGACTATCCTCCCTTGGCGACCAGTTTGGTCTTCTTAAAATGCATGTTAAACATTGTAATATGCTACTTTAATTCCTAAATTAATTTACAGTTTACTTGCTCAATCCTTTTCCAAATCAAAAGATTCTGAGAGGGAAATTAAGAATTTGGTATTAGGTGTTACACGATTACCCTGTGGACTAAAAAATTATCGCCAAACTATAAGATTAAAGGCCAATAATGACTGATGGTAACTGTCACATTCACTTCATGTTTGTTGCATTACCAAGTGATTTTTAAGGTATCATTTTATTTGAAATTTTATTAACATAATTTTTATAATTAATGTAATATTTTGTTAATATAAATTTTTCTGCAGTTGCTCAGATAAAAAATAGTGTAATCTGGTGAGCACTTTGGCGGTTTATATAATTTGGCGAAATTGGTCAATGGGATAAATCGGTACAGTAGACTCTCTCAAATCCGCAAACCTAAAATCCACAATTCTCTAAAATCCGCGCATAATTTACGAATGTAAACAATGCAACATTCACTTCGGATAGAGGGACAAAATTTTACTTTTTTTAGCTTTAAATAAATTCCATATTTTAATTTGTAATTTTTGTTAATATTACTGAATTCCTTATTTTTCATGAAGGAAGAATAGATTTATTTCTGAAAAAATTTAAGATATTCTTGATATCATTGGTAATCGTAATCTTCTAACCAAATTTACATATTAGTGAATCTTTTTTGGTTATTATTTCTGACTAAACCTGAAATAAAACTTCGTTATTTTATGATTTTGATGTGAATTAATAATGTACTTTATGAACCAAGTTTCACTGAAAACATTTGGAAAAATACATTTCATTTTTATAATGAATATTTAGCTTTACATTAGTGATTATTTTTTTTTTAATTTTTGATTTTGATATTTTAACAATTTCAGAAATTATTTAAATTTTTATTATTTTAGTTTATGACTTATTTTAATATTTTATTATATTGTAAGCATTCCTTATAGCTTCAATTGCAATATTAATTACATTGAAATTACTGATAAAAAATATAGACATGGCAATGACCTACCTCTGGTCCCAAGCTGTGCGGATTTGAGAGAGTCTACTGTATTTTTATGCTAGACATTCGCAGGGACGAAATCAAAAAACATTATTTCGGTCGTATTTTTTCATATTACATTTATTTTTTTTATGTAATCCTTTCACTCATTTTTTATTTCGAAATATAAGACTTACATTTAAAACTGAAACATTTAAAATTCGCGGCTTTTGCTTTTTTTTTTTTTTAAAGAAAATAGAAACAAAATAAATAATACTATATTAAAACCCATGACATATAATTTCAACACCAAAACATTATTTTAATTTACCATGCGAAAAATTAAAAATGCTATTAGCGAGAATTCTGCTTGTCTGGCATAAAGGTACTAGGATTCTATTCAATCATGGGAACTTTTATGTAGTTTTATTATTTTTTTTTAATTTTTTATCAAAAGGAAGCTTTGCATATGGAAATCAAAGATGTACCATACGAAAGTCACATGGTTTGGAGCATAGAAAAATATCGATAATCCGCAACTTTCTATAATTCGCGTTACTTTGCGAATGTAAATAATGAAATAAACAGTTAAGAAAATTTACAAATTCTTGATCTAAAAATTATTTTTTTAAACAATTAAAAAAATGAAAAAAATCATAATAAACATTCATTTTTTTGTTAATATAACTCTTTTATTTTATTAACAGTAAAAAACAGATTACAGCATTTCGAAACATGTGCAATTATTTTTATTTAAATCCCTTATATGTAACTTTTTTAATAAAATAACTTTGAAAAGGTATTTTTCTGATAGCATATTAAGTTAATTACTAGATTTATATTTATCTTTAGATATTATACTGATTAAGGTATTAAAATATTGTCTGCTATTATTAAAATGACGTATAATCCATAAAACTCTATAATCCACAATATTCCATAATCCGCACGACCTTTGGCTGCAGCATGTGCAGATTATAGAACTTCGACTGTATTATAATATAAAAAATGATAGCAATTTAACAGTGTTTGGTTATTTATACCTGCACTTGATTATAATACAAAAATGTCCAACTGACATAGAAAAAAAAAAACAAGAGGTCAGAAAAGAATTATTGATGACAGTCACAAGATTAAGATATCATTATAGAGATGGTCGGAGGCAATATTGCCATGTCATAAAATTTTTTTGTATTTGATGATGCAGGACCCAAAAAAGATGCAAAAGGAACAAGACTTTGGAAAAAGTGCATTCCTGATTAGCTTATAAAACTATTGTTTTTCAATTGCCTAAACATGCCGAATAAATATTTATATAATTTTAGAAAAATCCTCAGCTCATGAAGCTACCAAAGAATGCATGGTAATGAGACATGCTTCATCTGAATCCTTTGAAAAAATTTTAAGAAGAAAATTTAACAAATAAATTCTATTTAAAAATATTTTTAGCATATTTCTGTTCAATTTTAAAACTGTCTATTTCAATAAAACCTTTCCTTCCGCATAACATATTGAGGTACAATTTATCCTTTTTAGGTCAGATTAAGTTTTAATTTTAAGGGAAAGATATTTTACAGAAGAATAAAAAAAATTATAATTAAAACAATCAAAAAGTCCCAAAAATGAAGAAACAGATCTCGACTTATTTGCTTTTTTACCAAAATGACAACTGTGACAATTACGGAAAATTTTTACAATTTTTTAATTTTATTGCTAAATACTAAAACAGAAAAGATGCAATAACAGTAAATGCAAGGATACATACAGAGTTGATACTCAACAACAACATAAAAAAAAGAGATTTTTAGAGGCATCTATTTAATATGAGACAAATGCTTTTAAAATAATGGTTAACAGAATATCCTTTGGAAAACATGTTGCACAAACATCAGGTTTTTCCTTTTAGAATCCTAAGAAGTCTTTCTAGTTGACAATGTGTAGAAAATTCTTTGGAACACATTTCAGAAACACAGATTTTATCCTGTATGTGTCAAGAGATGCCTGCTTAGATTACTACTCCGAGAAAATCTCTTGGAATATGCTTCATAAACAAAAGGTTTTTCTCCTGTATGAGTCAAGATATGTTTTTTCAAAGTACTTTTATCAGAAAATCCTTTAGAACACATTTCACATACAAAAGGTTATTTTCCTGTATGTAACAAGAGATGGCGTTTTAGATCCTTATTATGAGTAAATTTTCTGGAACATACTTCACAAACAAAAGGTTTTTCCCCTGTATGAGTCAAGAGATGCCTTCTTAGATTACTGTTATTAGAAAATTTCTTGGAGCATACTTCACAAGCAAATGGTTTTTCTCCTGTATGGCTCAAGAGATGCCTTTTTAGATCAGTTTTCTGAGAAAAACCTTTGGAGCATATTTCACAAACAAAAGTTTTTTCACCCGTGTGTGTCAAGAGATGGCGTTTTAGAACATTATTCTGAGTAAATCTTCTGGAACATACTTTACAAACAAAAGGTTTTTCCTCTGTATGAGTCAAGAGATGCCTTCTTAGGGTACCATTCTGAGAAAATCCTTTAAAACATACTTCACAAGCAAAAGGCTTTTCTCCTGTATGAGTCAAAAGATGCTTTCTTAGATCACTATTCTGAAAAAAACCTTTGGAACATACTTTACAGACAAAAGGTTTTTCTGCTGTATGTGACAAGAGGTGGTTTCTAAAAGTACATTTATCACAAAATCCCTCCAAACACATTTCACAAACAAATGGATCATCTCCAGCATGAATGCTTTTTAGATGTCTTCTTAAATTACTTTTCTTAGAAAATGTTTTGAAACATACCTCACAAATATAAACTTTTTCTCCTGTATTAGTGGAGGAATGTCTTTCTTTATCCCCATTCTCAGGAACAATGTGCTGTTGACTGGAGCAAGAATTTTCTTCTCCAATCGATGACATTTTTGCCTGTGAAAAAGTTTTGTTTCAGATAACAGAAATTTTATGAAAGTATTAGTATGTATTAGATTCTCATCCAAGGGAATGGCTTATTGAACTTCAGTGCAAAAGTTTTATCTACCTTTGAATCTGAAAATAGAAAGAAAAAATATAAACAAGACATCTTTAAACAAACTGCACCAAATTTTAACTCTGAATTAGGAAGCCGATATTACAAATTCCATTTCCTTAAATGGCACAAAATTCATTCATTAAATTACCACATTATGTATTCTTAGACATATGATTTGATTTGAGTGTAGATACATATGTTTATCTATAAGTCAAAATGTTGATCATAATCCACCTATATCTTTCTTTGAATTTTATGAGACAGGGGTATACATACACAACATTTTCACTTTAGGAAATTGGGGGGATTTCACATTTGATCAAAATTGATTAACGAGATGGAAATTAAGGTGAGCATGTCATCAACTTAGCAAATCTCCTCTGTTGTCTGTAACAGAGAATTCATGAATTTCATTATTCATATTTTGAGATTCAAGAGCTCATATCCCTCACTCGTATTTGTACTCAAACTACTTTTTCATTCCAAGGTAACTTTTACAGGCAATCTGACGGTTTAGCCGTGAGCTGTACCTTGTTACCAATCTTTGGTGATATTTATATGCATTATTTTGAATGCTCTCTTTTCAGTAAATGGTCTTTTCCTTTCTGGATTTGCCATGTTGATGACACTTTCACCTTAACATTGACACCTCTCTTCACAATATCAATATTCTGAACAAAAAAATGATGATTTTTCAAAATTTAAATAATTAACTACAGTCAAGGATCGATAATCCGTGTACCCATAATCCGCAATTTTCTATAATTCGCATTATTTTTCAAATGTAAACAATGAAAAAAAAACATTTATGAAAATTTACAAATTTATGGTTCAAAAAGGATTTTTTAAAACAGATAATAAAAATTTTGAAAAAAAAACATAAAACATTTATTTTTTAATGTAACTCTTATTTTAGTAACAGTAAAAAGTAGTTTTGCAATGTGCAAAAAAACATTGGAAATACTAATGCTTCTATAATAACAGAAGATTGATAATTTGCTGACTTCAGATGATATTACTCCAATGACGGAACATGCAGGGATGAAAGTGTACTTAAACCATTTTGTAGCAGCTTTGTAGCAGTAAAATCTATTTTTGTAGCATCAAAAATCCGATTTTGTAGCAGTAAATATCGGATTTTGTAGCAGCAAATATATAATTTTGTAGCAATAAAAGCTGTTTTAGGAGCAGACTGAAATATTTTAATGCTAATAATAAACTCTTAACAATTACAATAATTGCTATCTTGAAAAATATTTTTACATTTGAAAGAATAAATACTCAGATTAAATTTCTCTACGCATTTCAGACCATTTGATGAAATTTGTGGTTTTTCGCGATCATTTAACATAATTCATGCTTTTTCACAATCTTTTGACCCTGTTTGTTCGTTTTTTAAATAGATTTGCGGGTTTTTTTACGACCTTTTGATGAAATTTGCACATTTTCTGAGATCTTTTGATGAAATTTACGATCCTTTTGGTGAAATTTTCGTTTTTTTTTTTTTTTTTTTTTACATGATCTTTAAAAAAATTAACGTTTTTTTTCCAAGATCTTTTGACCGTATTTTGTTCTTTTTATGAACTTAGATATCCTTTGACAAAATTCGCAGGTTTTTTGTGATTTTTGGACGAAATACGCTTGTTTTTCAGAATTCTTTACGGAAATTTGCAATTTTTTTCACCATCTTTTAAAGAAATGAACGTTTTTTCACGATTTTTTCACTGTGTTTTACGGAAATGAACGTTTTTTCACTATCTTTTGACTGTTTTATTCTTTTTTTTAATAATATTAACGATTCTTTAGCAAAACTCACGTTTTCCTCGAGATATTTTGATGAAATTCGAGTGTTTTTCGTGATTTTTGATAAAATTTGCGTGTTTTTTTTGCGATCTATTGATAAAATTTGAGTGTTTTACGCTACATATTGACGAAATTCAAGTACTCTTTGCGATCTTCCGATTAAAATTTGCGTGTTTATCGCGTTTTTTTTTTATTTTTTGACGAAATACGCTTGTTTTTCGGGATACTTTAAAGAAATTAATCGGGGGAGAGGGATTCCGCGAGTTACCCCTACCCCCAATCTTCAGACGAAATCGGCCTTTTTCCGCGATTTTCAGACGAAATCAGTGATTTATCTGCAATATTTTAGCAAAATCCGCGTTTTTTCGACGATCTTTAGACAAAATTTACATTTTTACGCGATTTTTTCTCAAAAGCGGCGTTTTATCCCCGCGAACTTTTGACGAAATACTCTTGTTTTTTGGGATACTTTAAAGAAATTTGCGTTTTTTTCGCGATCTTTTCTAGAAATTAATGTTTTGTTCACTCTTTTTTTGATAATATAACGATTCTTTAGCAAAACTCACGTTTTTCTCGAGATCCTTTGATGAAACAGGGGTGATTCTGGGTGAAAATTTTTCTTTTGGCTATTCACATCGCATTTTCGGAAATGGGGGGGAGGGATTCCGCGAGTTACCCCCTACCCCCGATCTTCAGACGAAATCGGCCTCTTCCGCGATTTTCAGACGAAATCAGCGATTTTATCTGCAACATTTTAGGAAAATCGGCGATTTCCCTTTTTTATGAAATCGGCGTTTTTTCGACGATCTTTAGACAAAATTTACATTTTTACGCGATTTTTTCTCAAAAACGGCGTTTTATCCCCGCGAACTTTTGACGAAATCGGCGTTTTTCCATGATCTTTTGATAAAATCGGCGTTTTTTTTCAATGATCTTTTGACAAAATATCTTTAAGCGATCTTTTATCGAAAACGACTTTTTTCCGCGATCTTTTAACGAAATCGGCGTTTTCCCGCGGTCTTCATACGAAATTAGCGTTTTATCTGCGATGTTTGGTGAAATTGCCGTTTTTCCGCGATTCGCACAGGAAATTCGCTTTTTTCAGCGATCTTTTGACAAAGTTCGTTGACAAAAACATTGATGAAATCGTCATTTTTTCCACGAAATATTGACGAAATGTGTGCACTTTTCGGCAATCAACCGAATTTTAAATTTTCGGAAATTTCGGACGAGAATCACCACTGTGATGAAATTCGAGTGTTTTTCGTGATTTTTAGATAAAATGTGCATGTTTTTCGCGATTTATAGACAAAATTTCCATGATCTATTAATGAAATTCGAGTGTTTTCACGATGTATTGGTGAAATTTGAGTGACGAAATCAGCGAAACTTTGACAAAAATCATGTTTATTTTTTCGAGATCCTTTGACAAAATTCGCGTATGTTTTTTCAAATGCTTACACGAAAGTCGTGTGTTTTTTTGCCGAAATTTGAGCATTTTTTCGAGATTTACTGTTTTTTCCTATTGTGTTGAATTCAGGTGGTGGCCCGGGGGGGTATCCCCCGGAACAAGGAATCCTCCCACCGGGAAATTTTGGGTTTTTAATGGTCAGAAAGTGCAATTTCCTCCTCTATTATGCCCCTCCCTGGAGCTACAGAAGTCCCTGCCGGAGAAAAGTATCGAATTCAATACTGTTTTGACTGTATTTTATTCATTTTTTAACGATATAGCAATTTTTGACAAAGCTTTTTTATTTTGTAATTGTTTGACAAACATGTAGCGGATTTTCGTACGCGCTTTCATTCTGCTTTCGGTTTTGCCGACTATCAGCAGAATTCGCCGAGGAGAGAAATAATTCACCGCCGATCCGGGAAAGACACAGAACAGGAAGATAATTAATTTACAGAAAATATGTACAATACATAAGAAGCTAACCCCCATTGGTTGGGAATAAACATATTACAGCAGCTCTCGTTCGTCAGTCCAGGACTCCTATAATATAGCCTTATATAGCATTAGTCAGTCCAACGCGCGCGCTGTACGTCATATGACGTCCCGCTCCGAACTCTGCGATCGGATGCGATGAAAATGAACTTAGGTTGACTCGAGGAAAAAACAACTTGTGTCGCGATCCCCGATTAAACTCCGCAAAACATGGCGTGTTTTTAGTGACCGAATTCGCATGTTTTTCGAAATTTTTCGGCAAAATTTGCGCATTTTTCGAGATCTTATCAATGTTTCTTTGTTTTTTTAAGAAATTAACAGCCTAAAAAAAGTTATTTGTTGTTGTTTCCTGAATTGACGAAATCGCGCTAAACTTCATTTTGGCACTAAGTGCCTTTTGGCGCAGGTTTAGCGCAAAATTGAAAAAAATAGCTGTTTTGTAGCAGTTTGGCGCAGAAAAGCGGTTTCGGCGCAGTCTGGCGCAATTGGGCAGGTCTTACATCCCTGAACATGTGACTGATGCTGAAATAATATTCACTGTTCTGAATTCTACGGGTTCTAATTATTCTGTAACTGCAAAAAAATTTCTATTGATCAGGACTGGCTTTGGAAAAGCAATATTTAATTTTTTTAGAGGAACAGAGTTTGCATTTCTCAACAAGAATTGGTGACGTATATGCAGACAGATTTACTAAATTGAAATTTAAAGTTTTGAAACAAACAATACTCGGCTCTATTTTGGTTAAACAAAAAACTTCTTAAATAATGTTCAATACTACTTTATAATAGTTTAATAAGTCTTTTTTTTTTCATTTGCAGTTTTAATCCTTCTTTCATACTTAATGAAATTATTTTATTAAATTATTGAAAATGAATTAAAAATGAAATTATTATAATTTTCTTTGTATTCAATATTTTTGAGCATAATTTATTTTCATTTTTTGTTATACTTTATTCCTGAAAATATTCCGTAACAATAAATCTCATACATTGAATTATTAATGTGAAATTATTTTTATTTAAATGCATATATATATATATATCAAATTTTTAATAAAATAACTTCAAAAATTCTTTTTTTTAGATAGCATGTTAAAATTATATTATAATTCATACTATACTGATTGTAGAATTAAAATGCTGTCTAGGAATAATAAAATGACACATAATCCATAGTACTCTATAATCTACAATATTCCATAATCCACATAAACTTTGGCCCTAACTTATACGGATTATAGAACTTTGACTGTATGTGGAATTTTGATGGAAAAAAATGAACATATATTATCAATTATATCATCAAGCAGAATGATTACTTAGAGTTTCATCAAAATCTGAAAGGGTCAGGTTAAATCACTGGTTGATTTGGCATGGAATGAACCAATAACATATTTTTATATGAAAAATAAACATTTTGCAGGTAGTTTTTTTCTCTCTTTTTGCATAAATAGATATTAATAAATAAAAAACACCCTTCTATCTTTAAAGTTATAAAATTCTTCACCCAAAAATATCTTCTGAGTCTGAAGTTTTTCATTAAAAAAATAACTTACTTTTCCAAAAAACATTTTTTAACATTTAAATTAAATTTTCTAATTTTGATTTCATATAATTATACTTTCACTTAAGTTATTTTATGTAGTTAATTTTGAGCATGTTTTGTTTTCTGTTGGTTACATTTATTTCTTCCACTGTCCTGGAAGAAGTAGGTTTCTTCCGGAAGAAACCCAACCCTGATACAAAGTTTAATTTTTCTATTATAATTAATATCTTGATTTACAGTCCAAGTAAATAATCTTTTGCCCTGTCCCCAGAAGCAGGGGTCTCAAAGTGCCAGTGGGAGGTCTCAAGATACAGCAGAGACAGGGGATGGAAGGCGTAAAAAATCAGCTCTTGTTTTTTCTTGATTTCACTTTAGTATTGATTTGAGAGTAAGAAATTGTATTGTATAGATATAATGAGAACCGATCTATCAACATTTAACAAAGATTAAAATTGATTGAGGCAATATGTAATAAAAATTGATATTTGATCTATCATCTAGCCCTATGCAAGGCGAGAAATGTTGTAAATTGCCACCATTTATATCTAAAAAACAATAAGTTAGACATTCCTTCATTTATAATATACTGTGTCACCAGCAAAATCTCAGTTACTTCAAATAATATCATTCTATTTCATGCTAGCAAAACCAATAGAAGATGCAAATTATTTTATTATTGCTAAGATCTTGGACGATAATCCAGTTTCACATTATAATAACGAGGTGGAACCCATCGAAATTTGATGAAAGAAAATCTATAAAAAAGAACTGTTTTATTTATTTACAATAAATCTGCAAAATTAGTTACAGTAAAAAATACATCTTATATTGGTCAGTCTAACTCTCAAGCAAATATTATCTTAAGCTAAAATTAACAAAATACTACAAAATTCAATTATTCAAATTATTAAACAAAATAAAACTGAAATTCACCAGATTTTGTAACAGACACATTTTGGTTTGTATTTTTTTTCTCTTTTTTTTTTTTTTTTTTTTTTTTCAATTTTGAGAGAAAATGGTGAAATTCTGTTGCCATAATTACAAAATTGAAATTTAAAAAAAATTAATGTATCAAAAATAAATTAAGATACATCTTTGAACAAATTGCATTTAAAAGTACATTTTTTTCTCTATATGACGGTGTAAAAATTTTAAATGTATGATGTTTAGAAGTGTAAAATTTGCAGTAACGAAAATTGCTAAACTGAAATTGCATGGGAAATTGTTACCATTCGCAAAATGACGTATGTGTTACGCACAGAGACGTTTGGCCTTTATAATAGAAATACACCTGGTATTTCTGATTGAATAAGTGTATTCAGATGTTGTTTCATGTTTAAAAGATGTTTTTGCAGACCACACTATCAGTTTGTTCCAAAATTTTAGGTACAACTTAAATGTTTATAATCACAGAAAATTATTCTCAACACAGTGAAGGATCGATAATCCACGCACCCATAATCTGCAATTTTCCATAATTTGGGTTACTTTATAAATGGAAACAGTTGGGAGAATTCACAAATTCTTGCTCCAAGAATGATTTAAAAAAAAAAAAAAAAAAAAAAAAAAAATGAAAAAAAGTACAGTCGAGTAATCCGCGGACCCATAATCCGCAATTTCCCATAATCCGCGTTACTTTACGAATGTAAACAATGAAATAAACAGTTAAAAAAAATTACAAATCCGTGATCCAAAAATGATTTTTTTAACAAATAATAAAAAATGTAATAAAAATCATAATAAAACATGTATTTTTTTTATTTACTCTTTTATTTTATTGACAGTAAAAAACTAAACTGTATTACGGAACGTGCCTAATCTTACTGAACGTTCGAATTGACAACTGTTCATTCGTAGCTATTTCAGTTTGTGCAAGTTCAGGAGAGTAATAGTAAACACAGCACCAGCTGAGAACTAAATATTATACCGTAAAATACCATTAATCCCCCCCCAAACGTGACGAAAAATCGTACAATAGTTAGAGGTGGGCGCTTACACGGGATTTTTCCGCGATCGTTCAACAAAATTTACAGGAATGAATCATGATGAAAGGAATGAATCGTTGAATGAATCATAAATTTTGATACTTGATTTTTTTTTTTTTTTAAACGTAAAATCTGTTGAAAAATCACAGAAAAAAGGAGAAATTTGTAAAAAAAAAAAAAAAAAGCCAAAACAAGCAAGAAATCAATTAAAAAATCTCGAAAAAAACGCACATTTCATCAAAGATTCATGATTCATTCATTTCAGGTTTTGAAACAAACAACACTCGACTCTTATTTTTGTTAAACAAAAGATTTCTTAAATAATATTCATAGTACTATTTCATTATAGTATACTGAAGTAATTACCATTTATTTTACTTTGTGTTGGTTATTTTTTGTGCATAATTTGTTCTCATTTTTTTTTATACTTTTTTCCATAAAATATTCCTTAAAAATATTATTATGTAATTATTGTTATTTAAATACATATATATATATCATTTAAAAAAAATAACTTTAAAAATGCATTTTTTTAGATTATTTATTAAATTAATTACTAGATTTCATATTTATCTTTCCATATTAGTCTGATTATAGAATTAAAATGCTGTCTAAGAATGATAAAATGATGCATAATCCATTATACTCTATAATTCGCAAAATTCCATAATCCGCACAACCTTTGGCCTCAACTTGTGCTGATTATAGATCTTTGACTATATAATAAAACCTCTACCTTTTTTTTTTAATATAACTCTTTTATTTTATTAACAGTAAAAAACAAATTGTATTACAGAACATATGCTATTATTTTTATCTAAATAAACCTATATATCAATTTTTTAATAAAATAACTTTAAAAAGACATTTTTTGAGATAGCATTTTATAAATTAATTGTTAGATTTCATATCTATCTTTTCATATTATACTGATTATAGAATTAAAATACTGTCTAGGAGTAATAAAATGAGTATAATTTATATAATACTCTATAATCTGCACAACCTTTAGCCCCAACGTGTGTGGATTATAGAACTTTAGCTGTACTATTTTTTGATACATTTCAAAAATTTTAGCTAACTAAAAAGGAACAGAAATATTTTAAATTCTTCTGTGATATTATTATATACTTTTTATCTAGATCCTGTAATGAAGATCCCTGTAGAAAAATAAGCAGCATTTATAATATTGTATAGCACATTTTTTTTTCTTCAAAAGTTCTCTTTGATTTAAAAATATTTCTTTTTCTGTATAGTAAAAATTAATTTGTTTTAATCTTCAGAAGAAACCATAAAATTAAAAATTTTACAAAGTAGAAAAAAACTCAAAGCAAAGAATTTTTTAGTGTAAAGTTTATTTGAAGAAATTTCTTATTTATCTAAAGAAACAGTACATATTATCCAGCTCCAGTGATAAATTGCCAAAAATGGTTACCAATCTTGTTTATCGTTGCCAATCACATTCAGAATAGTAATTTAACATTATTAAATATACATAAAAATATTAAAACTAATAAAAAATTAATTAATAAATATATAATACATGAGCATAATAAATAAATATCAAAACACTATAAAAAATAACAATGAATTATTAGCTGCCTCCCTTAAACTATGGTAAATAAACTATATTATGTATGTATTATTATCATTACATTCTAGTTCTTATTAGTTGTGCTATGATATAGGGAAGACTGGGGCACAATGGACCACTTTTGCACTTTCCATTTCTTATATCTTTAATGGAAAGTACAATCTACCTGAAAAAATTTTTGTACATTCCTTTAAGCATTTTTTAGTGCTGTAGAATTTTTTTCAGAATATCGTTTCAAATACATTTTATTGAAAAAAATTATTTATATATATTCATTAAGTGACTCAGTGTGCCTAGAAGTGAGCACACTGGAACACAGTATTAAGTATTATTTGAAATACAATAAAAAAATTTTATTAATTTCAGTTCGCTTTATTTCCCCTTTACCTCCAAAATAATATAATAATGGAAATTTGCAAGTAACATTTTCAAACAAAACACGTAGAAAACAAAACAGACAAATTATTAAAAAAAACATACAATATTTTTTAAATAATAACAGAATAAAATACAGGAATAATAGCAAATAAGGTGAAGTTATTAAACAAAATAAAGTCATCATCATACAAATTTGAAAATAAAACTCGAAAATACTCTTGAGTTTGAAATTTTTCTGAAATACTTTTAGATTCAAGAGGTTTTTTACCATAACTAGAGATGGGAATGCTCGGAAAAAAACCGGGAAAATTGGGAAAAAAACCGTTTTTTTTCTGAAGGCTTATTTTTCAATTTTTCCGAACTGGAAAAATTGAAATTTCATTTATGAAATAATATAGTGAAAATTTTGTAATAGCTACATTCTTATACTTTTTATTTTATTTATTTTTATGTTAAGTGTCCCACATGAAAACTTTAATGTGGGCAATCTGATCTCTGAGCAGAAATCTGTTTGAGAAGACTTAAAAGAATCCTTCACATTTTTTTCTTGTTTGAAACACAAGACCCTTTGCAAAATTTCTCTTGAAAATAGAGATTTCAGAAAAAAGTTTAGTCTACAAATTGAATCTTTCGCAAATGCAGTGATTAAAGAAAAAAAAATCTCATGCCATATAGCAGCTGAATCTTATCAAGTTGTATATATGCATAAATAACCTTATTAAAAATGTCTAAATAGGACTCTAAAAATAGTAGTAATTTCTTATTCACAAATTCTGAATATATTTTGTATAAGTATTATATACAAGAAATTCACAATTTCACAAAAACAGGATTACATGAAAAAAAATCTAGATATATAATTAAATGCAACTTTTCTTTTTAAAAATTAATTCATGTGCAAAATTATTTCAATAATATGCTGATTAATAGAAATGGTAAAATTAAAAATTTAACATAAAATTTGAAGCATGCATTTATTACTTTTTTTTTTATCTTTTCAAGAAGTACTAAATTCGTGAAAATTTTGACTTCCAGTTTTTGGTGTATTTAAACGTTTTAGAAGGTCCTGAACACGATTTGATAGTTTTTGGAAAATATCTGTCACTCTGTGAGTCTGTATGGGACAAAAATTTTATGGGCCCTCGATCTCAAGAACTGATGCACATAATTTCACAAAACTTTAGAATCAGTTACACCTTGATATAAACTCGAGATGTTTAGTTATTAGTGTATATCGCCCAATTGATGGCGCTGCTATGCTGCATTATTCATAATTTCCACAATAGTTCTATTTCAAGAATTAATGTATGTATTTTCATAAAACTTCATATTAAGTTAATCTTTGATATAACTTTGTGCACATTGCTTTTTGGTGTAAATCGCTCAACGGATGACGCTGCTATGCTGCATTATTTATGATTATCGCAATAGCTCTATCTCAAGGACTAAAGGACGATTTTTTTTTTAATCAAACTACAGATTCAGACAGTTCCTGATATATATTAATGTTGTTTAGTTTTTGGTGTAAATTGTCCTATAGGTGGCACTACTATGCCGCATTTTTCAAGATTTCATTATAGCTGATTAATTGAATGTTTTTTCAAGGTATTGAATCTAAAGTTGACCTCCATTTTACCTCCATAATGTACAATAATGTTGCAAAAACATGGGCAGTTTGCATTAGAAAAGTACAACTGCGATGAAAAAAAAAAACATATTTTATTACAAGTAATTATGTTCCAAATTATACATTCCCTCTTGATTAAACTTTGAATTTTAGTAACTTTCTAAAGCACAGTAGAAGTTTATCTCTGTGTGTAACTGCTTTTGTTAATTCCTCAAATAGCGAGCATTTTCTATTTGTAGTGTTCTGTTTTCATAACTTTTAAGTTCCATTCTTAGAAATATGATATTACCATATGGAAACATTATTGAATATGGTTTCTTACTCAAGAATAGAATACCAGATTTCAGGATAAAAAGAAAAAAAAAATTATGTTTAATTAAACTTAAAAAAAATATATTTTTCTGGTTCCAGTGAGTAAATCCTATGCTAATTTTTAGTTGCAGACTTGAGTAAGCCAAACTAAAAACTTAGTTTTGTTTGAATTTAGATTATAAAACTAAATCAAAACTTTGAGTTGAGATTGGAAAGCTATACCAAAACTAAACATATTTTTTAAAGGAAATAAAATTATAATTGTAAGAAAAATGTGTAATAATGTAAAAATATACATTTTTTTAAACAAACAATGAAATTTTTTTGTATGCTGATATTGATAATAATGATAAAACTGCAACATTTTTTTTAAATTAGTATCATTTACTGAAAAACTATACTTATGTAAATGGAATGCATAATTTATTTCATTCCAAACTGCAGACATATTGGCTCAGGTTATTACATTATGTCAATTGGTAGTTAAACATGCAACTGAAAAATCATTTCAACAGAGATATGATATAACAAACAATAGGGTTTTAAAAATTCTTAGGCTGTGGAAAAAAAAAAAAACTTTTAAAAGTAGGCTTTGCTACTTTCTTTTTACTTTGTAATATAAAGTGAAAATAATTTTCATTTACCGTAAAATACCGTTAATCCGCCCCCCTAAACGAAAAGAAAAATCGTACAATAGTTAGAGGTGGGCGCTTACACGGGATTTTTTCGCAATCCTTCAACAAGATATACAGGAATGAATCATCATGAAATGAATGATTCGTTGAATGAATCATGAATTTTGATACTTTAAACATTTGGGGTTTTTTTATTTAAAAACGTAAATTCTGTCGAAAAAACGGAGAATAAAGGAGAAATAGTAAAAAAAGCCGAAACAAGCATGAAATCTATTAAAAAATCTTGAAAAACGCACATTTCATCAAAGATTCATGATTCATTCATTTCAAAATGATTAATCCCACTCTAAATTCCCTTTGAGAATCGAGAGGGAGGGCGCTTTCTCGGGATTTTTTGAAAAGTTCAAATTCTTCATAAAGTGGGGAGGGGGCGTTTGATCGGGAAGGGCGGATTAACGGTATTTTACGGTAATACAAATAAATGGGAAAAAAATGTTTGTTATTTAATATTCTCTAAGAAAATATAATTTATTTGGGAGAAACAGTCATGAAAAATCAATTTTTCCAATTTTTCCGAAAAAAACCGGTAAAAAACCAGTTTTTTTCAACCACTTATAGTTTTCCGGAAAATTTACATCTCTAACTGTAACATTGATATAATCAACAGATTAATAACCATAAAGTTTTGATGAATCCTAATTTATTTTATATTACATGTAAAATGTGTAATAAAATTTCAGTACCTGCCATAAATTACTTTAGTAATAACAGGCTACAGTCAATAGAATACTTGTGTCTTTTTAAGAAGCAGTAAATACAAACTGAAATATTTCTTACTATGTTAAATAAATTGAATTTTCTCTTTCTTTACGTTATTTTACAGTCAAATAACTACTTTGGCAAAATACTTGTAAGGTAAATCAGTAAATACAAACCAAAATATTTCTTACTATGATACATAGACATTTTCCTTTGTTTACTTTATTTTACAGTTAAATAACACATTAAAAGAGCAATTCTTTGCTGAAAATAATCAATTATTAAGAATTTTGAAAATTCTGCATTCCAGCAACAGAGTAGACTGTGGACCATTGTACCCCAGCAGTGGGTGGTCCACTGTGCCCCATTTTGAAAATCTATACATTCTCATAAAATTATTATTTAAAGCTGTCTTTTTAGCATATTAATCTGAATATTAAATAAAAACAAATATTTTGCTTTTACGATTTTTTTTTTTTTTTTTTTTTTTTTTTTTTGTAATTTATCTATAGCCTACATTTTCTCTGACAAACCAGCAATCGAATTGCAAAAAAAAAAAAAAAAAAAAAAAAAAAAAAATTAATGGTTTTAAGGACCAGTAAGCATGAGAGTTTACTGGTCCACAGTCATTATCAATGGCCCACAACATAAAATTCTGTTAAGTATCTTTAACCCACTGAGTGACAGCCCCCTCCCTCCTACTAGAATATAAACTAAACTTCCTTTGCAGTTACCCAAATTTTTGGGCATAGTAAAATATAAAATAATAATTTACTTAAAGAAAGTTTACCGCAGATAAACAAAAGCTATAAAATTATTTATTTTATTTCTGATCATTTATTTCAACTGACTGTAAGGATTAATACTTTTTTTTTTTTTTTCCAAATAAATAAAAATTTCTTGGCTTGTGTTTGGTTTGATTTGATTTTTACAGGGAGGGAAAATTTGTGTTTACCAGTCAGAAAAAAAGCTACTGGCCCAGCGTACCACTAAGATTTTAAAATTAGTTGTCCCATTTATTTTTGGTGGTCTCGGACCAGGAAACCACCAAGGATTTCAAATGCTGCACAAATTGATGTATCCGTTCACTAAGCTGCAGGTTTCATAGCCTTAGAAGCATTTTTTAACTAATATAACTGTACAAATACACTGAACTTTTAAAATATTTTGTTATGATTGATACTCTTAAAACTTATATATATCCCATTACATAATTAAATATTATATGTGTGTATATGTGCACACATATAATTAAATATTATATGTTTGTATCATATGTTGTGTTGAGAAAATAATATTTTTGGGGGCATTTTTTATAATTTAAGAGAAAACAACATTACATTTTTGCCCTTTTGCTTGCATTCAGAGATTTAAGAAAAATATGATTATGAAAAAATTTACATTTAGAAGCTAAAAACAGCCAATCAGGTTAAAATGGTTCTTTCTGAACTAATGATGTGTTTTGAAGGCTATAAGTAATCAGTCTAATTAGTCTTAAAAGAAAAGTTTAAAAAATGTAAAAATAAATAAAATATAAGGGGTGGTCCACTGTACCCACTTTCCCCTGTAGTTGTCATAAATTGAAGGTAATATAATTGGAGGTCACGCTTATCACAATTCTACTTAATCTTGCGTGGACAATAAGTAAGGATTCTGTTATACTTGGAGAGTTACCATCATTTGAATTAATTATATTATTTATTACTACAGTATTTCTCTGACAATTGACTGTAACTTAGTTGACAGTAAAATTTTTCTTCCAAATTTCTCTTTGATTTTAAAATATTTATTTTAGAATATAAAAAATATATTCACAAGCATGAAATTAGAAAAATTAATAATTAGAAAAGTTTTCTCAAGTAATAACTCAAAGCATAGTTTTTTTATAGTGTACTTTACTTACAGTTGTACGTCAGTTACATGATGCCAATCATTCAGTTTATTTGCGTGAGCGAATATTTTAAACGACTACAAATGCCAGCAAAAATGAAAGTTGTCGTCATACGATAAAATCAAAACTTGTAAAATTTTCAGTAGAACAAAAACTAAATAAACATCTCTCACCAATTATTTATTTAAGTAAAGGCGATTGATCAGTAAAATGATTTAAAAAATTAGCAATTTTGACAGAGTACGCTCATTAAAAAAGTACAGACGCCAAACAAAGAATGAATCACAACGGACAAATTCATTCATGAATAAAGAATCAATCCATAAATAATTTCATTTAAGAAAATAAAACATTTATTTATGAAAAAGGAGTGGAAAGCATTACTTAAACGCGAATATAACGCTTTAATATTTTCTCCGATATCAAATTTGACACAATTAGATTTTGATTAAATCATAAAAGTTAAGGTTAGATTTTTTGGAATAGCATATTTCGATTAACGGCTGTCTGACAGCCAATATTGAAATCAGATATTAAAAAAGTACTAGTCATACTTCTTTTTCAACAGTTTAATTAATAAATAATATAAGTAATTAGTCAACTACATTGGAACTCACCATTCTCGATATTATTCATTGCATTGAATGAATCATTTTCAATGAGTTATGATGAAAAAAATCTACGATTCATTCTTGCATTGGCGTTTTGTGTTTCGTCCTGCTTGAAATTTAATATTTCATTTGACAAATTCACACTACTATGATTTAAAATAAATAAAATTGAAAAAAATGCATATATTATACTTCTGTTAAGCCCTTTAACACCCTGGCATGTCTCTAACTCAATTGCTCAAGATCACCTTTCGACAGCACAATTCCTGGATTCATCAATTTTGAGTAATGAATCTATCTTTTTTCTATAATAAATGTTTTGTTCGTTTTAATTGAAGCTGATATTTTTCTTAATTCTTGATACAAATGTTAACATTTGTCAGTAGTTGAACTTTGTGTTGCAGCAAATTTATTAGTTTGATTCATGCTTTATTCAAATTCTTCCACCGTGAATCATCCATGTCGTTGGCGTCTCTTTACTTCTATGAAAATGGACGACATGAAAATTAATAGCTGGCTTATTTTTTAAATATAATGACTTATAGTGATATAATGAAAGGACGTTTTCAAAATTTATTGACCTAAACTCATTACTTAAATGAGATAATGGTAAGATATGTTTCTTTTACATACTTTACTATCAAAGATTCTATAAATTGTACTTGGAATAAAAATATCCTAAAATGTTAATGATTATTAAGTGTAAAAACTTAACTTTAGTGCAAACTTGTGTAGGAACATTTAAGGAAGACATCGTTATAGAAAGGAAAAGATAAATTTGTATAATTCTATTTATTATGGTTTGTTTTTTTTTAGTTGGGGTAATTTGGGGTTATAATTAGGTTTAGCTAAGTGTTTTATGACAGGCACATTTTCTATTTCTGTAGTAACTTTTGTAAATGTCTATATATATAAATATATAATTGCAACCTTTGATAGTGTAATTTTAACACATAAAAACAATTTTTTTTCAATTTATTTTCTAAATTTAATTTAGAAAGGGAAGAACGATTGATAAAACACAATGTTATAAATGATAGTAACAAACATTATAAAAAAAAAATAACGACAATTTCAATTGAGGAATATTAAGGAAAAATTTTACATTTCGGTCAGTCTGTTTAAAAAACTTTCTCATTATACACTATACATCACTGTATTTTTTATATGCATACAGCAAATGAGGATTTTTGCATGAGAACTAACAGATATAAATTAAATTTCATGCTCATTTTTTCTTGCCTTATTCACCCTCTTTAGCAATTAAAATAAAATCTGAGAATGACACATGAAGAATAATAACACTCTCTGATGCAGGTAAAGTTATTTGAATGGAAGAAATTTAGAAGTTTCGTTTTGTCACAATAAGATTGAATGCATTCATGATTTAGATTTCAAGAACTAGCTCTAAGCTTGACAGGCCTGTAGCAATTTGCATTAAGTTAAAAAAAATTTAGTACTTTATAAATGTGTCGTTTTAGGATCATTATTTTTTCATGCTGAGTTGGTTATATAAAACATTTCTTTAAGATTTCAAAACGTGTTAAAAACTCAAATGTAACATATTTATTTTCCCAAAAAGGTTCTTTATTTTGTATTTTCAAGAATTTAAATTTTTGCTATCTTTTAAAAAAGGAGGTTGGGAGAGATATATGAACTTAAATATATATATACATATACATATATACTATACCTTAGAAAGCTTTCTTTAACCAATTTTTGTGTTTTCTTATTAAAGTGACCTTTAAGTTATTTATTAAAAATAATGAATTTAAAAAGTAACCATTAAAAAAATATATCCCAGTTACTTTGAATGATTATTATTGGTACTACTCTGTTATTATTTTTCTCTAATTTATTATCAGATATGAAATTCTTTAAACTGGTAAAGAAATTTTATTTTTCAAAATAAAAGAGTTCCAATAAACAATCGTAAAGTTTGTAATATCAATCTTTTTATCTTGTAATAGTATTTTTTTTTTTTTTTTTTACATATTTTACTTGCCTTTTAAAGGTTCTTTTATTCTCTTGTTCAAATATCTGTTACTTTATGAGCTAGCCATTGAAGGTACTAATCACTCAGCTTTTGAATTCCTTCTGAAATGTTAAGTCTATCGGCGTTAAATGTGTTCTTATAGTTAAAATACCTCGTTGGGAAATTAATATTTTAAACTTCTTTCAGTGTTCTCTTCTTGAAAAATGCCATTTTTTTTTCTTAGTTTCCAAAAATTTTCTAAAGTAAATACTTAATTTTATATGAAGGGTCAAAATTTCACTGTCAATTTGTCAGTTTTTGAAACATAATATTAAATTAAGCATAACTTTTAGAAATATTTTGAGAACTAAGAAAAAAGTGATGTCCTTTAAGAAGAGAATGCAAAAAAAGAAGTTTCAGTTTAAGAAGACAAATATGTTTGTTATGTAGGCAGGTGAAATTGCTAGTTTCAGAGCCCTACCCACCCACTAACTGTTTTTCAATATCTTTAATTTGTCTAATTTTTGATTAAATTTGTCCAGTTTCAGTTTCTCTCATTTTTTTCCTTTTCTATTTTGAGTCCAAAGTATTTGGGATGTAAGTAAAGAATTTTGATGTTATTTATGGTCGCTTATTAGTGACAGTGCTGTCGCGCAATAAGAGTTTTCATTTCCAGGCCACAGGTAGGCGTCCCCAATGAAGATGGGCCGCTCACCGAGGCAGTTGAATTGAAACTGAAACTTTGAAAAATATTAATTTCCCGGAAAGACAGTTTTAAATATAAAACTGCATCAAGAACCCATAGACTCAACATAACAGAGGAGAAATTAGAAGCTGGGTGACCAGCATCTTTAAGCCATTGCAATCAACATATTCTCAAAAAAAAAAAAAAAAAAAAAAAAAAAAAAGTAAAGTAAAAAAAAAAAGAACCTAAAAATAATTAAGGTTTATTCTCAGATAATGGCAATTTTGGTGTTTAAAATGTCTAACAATTTAATTAAAATTCAGAACTTATATTACTTTGTATAACAAAAGGGCAATTTCAACTAAGTAATAAGTAAGGAAAACTTTTACAATTCTATCAAAAATCTGTTCAAAAAACTCTCATGATATGCCATTTTATGTTGTATGTTTTGTAAAAATTAGGATTTTGGCTTAAGAACTAATGGATACGGACTGAAATTCTTGTTCCTTTTTATTCTTGCTTTATTTATTCTATTTAGTCAATAAGATAAAATGTGAGAATGACCCATGTAAAACAATAACACTGCATCTAAAGTTATTTGAAAGGATTTGAGAAGTTGTATTTTGTCACAATAGCCTGCCTCTCCTCTACATGAGTTCACATATTCGGTCCTCCATTCTTTACTGTTTTATAATTAATACAGAAATATAATTCCAAAATCGATCTCCAAAAGATGTGTTTCAATATCTAAGGCTCAAAATAGTGCAAATGGATTAAAATTCTTGCTCTGAAGTTTAATTGGAGAAGTAATTGAAAAGATATTCATTATTTTTTAATTTGTTGATGGTCCCTTATGGGATTTTAGGAAAAAATCTTCACAGTAATATATGACTTGTTCTATTCTGTTTACACACCTCGAATTTCAAGGTAATTCCTCACGTATCGTTCTAGATATTTAACGAAATTTCTAAAATCGCAAGTGGCTGGTCACCTTTGGCCATTATAATATATACTAGCAGGGGAGACCGAGCTTAGCTCGGTCAAAATTAACTTTGTGTTCAACTCGATATAGTATTTTCACTGTATCATTAACTCTGTATTATTACTGTAAAACATGTTTATAATAGTATTATTTAGAAAAATAATCAATAAGAAAACTATGTTTTTATGCGCATATTTATAAATTTTATTTTATTTTAAATTTTACAACGAAAGGACATCGATCTAAATCACTTTTTTAGCTCGACTCTGATTGGTTTAACCATGGATCTCGAATCCTCTTAAGAATGTATAAAAAAATTCTTTACATTCTGAAATACAATATTTTTTGCTAGATATAGCCAAATTTGGAGGCATTCTTTTCATTTGGCACCAAATACGTGTTTTGGTTTTCGTAATTTTTATAGTCGATTTTTTGGCCATATGTCACCAATATTTTGTCAAATATCACCAAGTTATTGGCTTTTGCCATATTCTCATGATCCTGACCCGTATTACCCAAAATGAGCCATTAATCAAATTTGATCAAGCATGTGACATAGCTCAATCGTCTTCAGGTAATCAAAAACAATAGAATATAAAATTGAATCAAAATCGTTTAAGCCATTTTTTAGGTAAAATTAGCTTGGCAGCATTCAGCAATGAAGGGAAATGACCCACTAATATAAATTTGTTTAACATGCGACTCAGCCCAATAGTCTTCTTGTGACAAAAAACATTTTGTTTAAAAATTTAGGGTAAAATTGATCTAGTCGTTGTTATATATAATTAGAATGACCCTAGCTCATTAAGACCCAAAATGACCCACTAATAGAATTTTCGCGAGCATGTGTCCAAGCCAAATGGTTTTCGCTTGCTCAAAAATGATATAATACAAAGCATAGTCAAAATGGTGAGTACCATTTTCTATATAAAATTAGCATGACCCATTATGACCAACAAATGACCCTTATAATCGAAATCTCTCCAACGTGTGGCCTAGCTCTTTAGTTTTAGCATGCCGAAAAACATTAGATACAAAATTTAGATAAAATCGATTGAGCCGTTTTTTAGATATAGTTAGTTTGACCCTGACCCCTACTAATCCAAAATGACCCATTGATCAAATTTTCTCAAAAATCTGTCCTAACCCAATGATTTTCTTGTGACCGAAAACGATAAAATGCAAAATTTAATCAAAATTGCGCGAAACATTGTCTAGATAAAATTAGAATGACCCAAAAGTGGCCCACTAATTGAAATTTCTCGAACATGTGACCTACTCCAATGATTTTCTCATGCCAAAAATATGTTGTATATAAAATTTCGTTAAAATCGACCCACCCATTCTTTAGATATAGCTTGACCTTGACCCATTAAGACCCACAAATGACCCTTATAATCGAAAGCTCTCGAATATGTGACTTAGTCCATTAGTTTTCTCGTTTCTAAAAATTGTTACATACAGAATTTCGTTAAACTTGATCCTGCCGTTCTTTAATTATACATAGCTTGACCCAGACCCTTTATGATCCAAAATGACCCATTAATCGAAATTTTTCGAACATGTAACCTAGTCCAATGATTTTATCGTGCCAAAAAAATGTTGCATACAAAATTTCATTAAAATCGATCCACCTGTTCTTTAGATATAGTTTGACTATGACCCATTATGACCCATCATGATCCACAAATGACCCTCATAATCGAAATCTCTCAAACATGTGATTTAGCCCATTAGTTTTCTCATGTCGAAAAACTGTCACATACAAAATTTCGTTATAATCCATCACGCCGTTCTTTAAATATAAATAGCTTGACCCAGACTCTTAATGACCCAAAATGACCCATTAATCGAAATTTTTCGAACATGTAACCTAGTCCAATGATTTTATCGTGCCAAAAAACGTTGCATACAAAATTTCGTTAAAATCGATCCACCTGTTCTTTAGATATAGGTTGACCATGACCCATTATGACCCATCATGACCCACAAATGACCCTCATAGTCGAAATCTCTCAAACATGTGATTTAGCCCATTAGTTTTCTCATGTCAAAAAACTGTTACATACAAAATTTCATTATAATCCATCACGCCGTTCTTTAAATATAAATAGCTTGACCCAGACTCTTAATGACCCAATATGACCAAGTGAAATTTTTTCTCGAACGTGTAACCTAGCCCAATTTTTTTCACGTGCCCGAAAACCATAGAATGCAATTTTTAGTCAAAATTGCGTGAGAAAATCGCTAGATAAAAATAGTATGACCCACAATGACCCCAAAAATGACCTACTTACCGAATTTTCTCGAACATGTTACCTAACCCAATGGTCTTCTTGTAATCCAAAACGATAAAATATAAAATTTGGTCAAAATCGTTAGAGCCGTTTTTTAGATAAAAATGGCTTGACCCAAAATTGACCCACTAATCGAAATTTTTCGAACATGTGACCCAGCCTAATAGTTTTGTTGTGCCAAAAAACGATTGGATAGAAAATTTCCTTAAAATCGATCCAGCCGTTCTCTAGATATAAATAGCTTGATCTTGACCCATTATGACCCAAAACGACCCAATAATCGAATTTTCTCGAACATGTGACCTAGCCCAATGGTCTTCTCGTGCCCGAAAATGGTAAAATCCAAATTTTTGCGAAAATCGTTAGAGCCGTTTTTCAGATAAAATTTACCCACACACACACACACAATTTTTGCTCGCATTATAGTATAAGAGGTATAGAAATATGTAGATATATATAATGTATAGGGGAGAGTGTTGTACCTTGGGACAGTTTTCACATTCTAATTTTTTACTTCAAAGATAATAATCTAATTTAAAATTTAAAGACAGCACTTCAATACACCTATACAGGGTGATTCAGCTCGTCGGTGACAAACTTTAAGGATCGATAGAGCACACCTAGACGAACATTTTTGAATAGGGAATGTAGGGTCCCTGACGCGATGGTAAGGCGCTAGGCGCTTTCGAAAATTTGGGTGCCGAAATTCGAAACGTCATAAAAACTAGGGAAATGGTTAGATTTTCTTGCTTGTTGCGTCGAAATGATTCTGTTTGTTTAGACTTTCTTCAGTACCAATTTGATAAGCGTATCTCTTAAAATATGGATAGGGGGCGCTGCAGACTTTGGAGAGCTAGACAACAACTTTAAGCCCGTTATTTTGATAATTTAACACATGCTCGCCAAAGTTTATACTCTAACTTAAAGTTTGAACCCAAAAGTAGAGCCCTGCAAAAAGCGTAAGAGCCGGAATAAAATGTCAAAGTACAGGGTGGTCGAAACTCGAAGGCTCCTAAGAGATAAACAAACAGATTTCTTGACTTATGGCATGCATTTTCATGATTCTGTTTGCTGGGGCTCTCTGAAACTCAGTTGAACGGTACAAAAAGAAACATCGATAGGGGGCGCTTTGGGCAAAAAACATAATTCGTTGACATTTCGGACGCTAACTGGAAACGGGGCGCTACGATCAGTTAGAAACAAAACAAGAGAGTAATTTACTTATCATAAGAAGCTATTAAAACTGCAGTTTTTTTTTTTTTTTAACAAACATAGCTGGTTTCAATCATGCACAATGCGCGCAATAAAATTTACATAAGGTGCTTTTTGCTGATTTATGCAAAAGATATCGTACCATATCGATATGCAAAAGATACGTAATGCGTAGACGACAACGCGAGATGACGTAGTTGTATGCGCAGACACGTCTTTTGAACGTGCGGTACCTACTTAAGCTTCGGGTTACTTGTCTGCAGATCGGTAGTAGGATGGAACGGTACACAAACTCTGTATTGGCTGACATGCATTTGGCGTATGGCGCTGCTGGTTGTAATGGACGAGCCGCTCAGCGGTTGTACGCCGAGCGTTACCCCAACAGGCAAATCCCCTGCCATGCCTTCTTCGCTCGAGTACACCAGAGGTTGTCCACAACGGGATCTTTCGATGGAGGCAGGCCTGAACGGGAGCGATCAGTGAGCACCCCCGACAACGAAGAGGCTGTGCTTAACCTGGTTGAGGACAACCCAGGTCTTAGCACGAGAGATATCGCCAGACATGTTGGCATTTCGCAAGCAACTGCGTGGCGCATCTTACGTTCCCGGAATCTGCACCCCTACCACATCCAGCGGGTGCAGTTGCTCAGAGAGCAGGATTTTGGCCCTCGAGTGGAATTCTCAAGATGGTACTTGGCGATGAGATCCAGGGATCCCCGTTTTGTAAACAGCATTTTGTTTACGGACGAGTCCACCTTCAGCCGGGAGGGAATGTGGAACGCCCACAACAGTCATGTGTGGTGTGATGAAAATCCACATGAAACCAGAAGCCGAGCAGCCCAAAAGCGTTTCTCAGTAAATGTGTGGGCCGGCATTCTGGGGGATTGCCTCATTGGCCCTTATTTGTTACCTGAACGGCTGACAGGTGGAAATTACCTGATTTTCCTGGATCAAGTGCTGCCGCAGCTTCTGGAGGAGGCGCACGTACCCGAAGGTTCGCGTCGCCAGATGTGGTTCCAGCACGATGGAGCTCCGGCCCATTACACGAACGACGTGCGTCTCCATCTAAACGCAAGGTATGGCCAGCGGTGGATCGGGCGTGGGGGTCCAGTTCACTGGCCTGCCCGATCACCAGACCTCACCTGCTTGGATTTCTTCCTTTGGGGTTACCTGAAGGCCGAGGTATACCATACACCTGTCAGCAGTGCTGAAGAACTTGTGGCGCGCATTGTGGCAGCTGCAGGGCAGATCAGAGATACTCCTGGCATTGTTGGAAACACACACTCCTCAATGCGACGGAGGTGCGAAGCCTGCATCATGGCCCAAGGTCGAAATTTCGAGCATCTTCTGTAGTGTTATTTTTTGTAAATAAATTTCCAGTATCATTGATGTTTTTGGTCTAAATTTATTCAGAAGTGTTGAGCAGAGGTAGAAAATGTGTTTTCATTATTACTAACTGATCGTAGCGCCCCGTTTCCAGTTAGCGTCCGAAATGTCAACGAATTATGTTTTTTGCCCAAAGCGCCCCCTATCGATGTTTCTTTTTGTACCGTTCAACTGAGTTTCAGAGAGCCCCAGCAAACAGAATCATGAAAATGCATGCCATAAGTCAAGAAATCTGTTTGTTTATCTCTTAGGAGCCTTCGAGTTTCGACCACCCTGTACTTTGACATTTTATTCCGGCTCTTACGCTTTTTGCAGGGCTCTACTTTTGGGTTCAAACTTTAAGTTAGAGTATAAACTTTGGCGAGCATGTGTTAAATTATCAAAATAACGGGCTTAAAGTTGTTGTCTAGCTCTCCAAAGTCTGCAGCGCCCCCTATCCATGTTTTAAGAGATACGCTTATCAAATTGGTACTGAAGAAAGTCTAAACAAACAGAATCATTTCGACGCAACAAGCAAGAAAATCTAACCATTTCCCTAGTTTTTATGACGTTTCGAATTTCGGCACCCAAATTTTCGAAAGCGCCTAGCGCCTTACCATCGCGTCAGGGACCCTACATTCCCTATTCAAAAATGTTCGTCTAGGTGTGCTCTATCGATCCTTAAAGTTTGTCACCGACGAGCTGAATCACCCTGTATATTTCTCTATATCTATAATATATTTTTAGAAATTCCACAGTTTGAAAATAAAAAAGTTGCCACTCATTTGAAGTAAGGGAAACAAACTGCCCCAAGATACAACATCCTGTTGTACCTTGGGACATACTACATATTTCAGGCAATAGACGTATAAGTAATTAAGAATTTTATATGATAAATAATACAATATTTTGTAGAACAACAATGACTAATAATTTTGTGTCAACAAAACTTCTATTTTCCAAAGAAATAGAGAATAGAACTCAAGTTTCCATCATTGGTAAGGCATTAACTAACGTCAAATACATGGAAAAGAAGTTTTTTTCCCAGATTCTTTTGTAAGAAGGTAATCTACTTTCTTGATTTCTTACTTTTAACACATTTGGGGTATGGTCAGAATTAATATTGCCATCATCTTTAGTACTAGGTAAAAGGAGTTTAACAGATTCAAAGCTGCTATTTTGTTCTGGAAGTTTTCTGTCTACAGCAGTTTTCTGCACAGCAATTTCAATTTCGTCTTTTACTAAAAAAATTCTTAAAACATGAGATTTCCTTTTTTTTTTTTTTTTTTTTTTTTTTTTTACAGATATTGCTTTCACAAACTGCAGATGTAAAGAATGACCCAATCATTACTGGGGATGTGACATTTGAGAATGTGAAGATAAACTTGTTATGCATACATCTGATAACACATTTTCTGCTATAAATTCAGCTGTTTCTTTCAACATTTCATTTGAATGAAATAGTCTATCAATTACATATTATTAATAAAAAAGCATCTTCGCATAATATGTTTTCATTAATTTAATAAAAGCCTGTTATTTCAAAATCGTTAATGATATTCGATGCTGTGAAAGTTTTTTAAGATGCATTTCCAACAACTTCTACTACAGCATATATTGTGATTAATGTACTTTCCAGGATGTGATATCATCTATTCATTAGGACAAGACTTGTAGTATGTTTTCTATGCCCCAAAGACAGTACAGTCAAGTGACTATAGTTTAAGGGAAGGATATGTGGGATTGTAAACAAAATAATTTTAACTTCCCTGTAATTTCTATTGTAACAATCAAAATATGGCTGTTATGTTATCCATGATTAACAACATTGTAAAATACATAAATATACCTTTAAAATTGAGAGAATCATCAGAATATTGCATCACACGGAAAGAAAAATGTTTATGGGGAATTACCAGATTCATTATATGCAAAGTTCATTCATTATAAAATGTTTCAAAATCCAAAATGAAGTTGAATTATTTTCTTTAATGTATTTCACATATTTTGTGGAATTTTCTCTAAAATAAGTAGCAAAAATACTTCTTTATATGAAAATTATTACAAATTTTGTTGTACCATTGCACACATCCTAAAATACAACATAGTTTACTGTCGCGAGGTACAATCCCCACATAGTTTAAGTAAAATAAAAATGATGGTAAATCTAGAAGCACTATCATTATTTTCTCACAGCCAAAACTTTTAAATTTCCTTTCTTTTATATAAAAAAATAAATAAAATAAATTGCAGTTAACTTCTTGTAAAATATTTACTTTGGACTACTGAAATTTTCTTTTTCATTCTTACTTTTTAAGTCATTAATTTAATGCTTCTGATGTTATCTGTTAATATGATGGGACCAGTTGGTTATAGATCACTATTAGACATAAACAAAATATCATTGTTACCATTTTTTTTTTAAATTGTCAATGTCCTGAAGTATAGGCGTCCCAATGTACAACACTCTCCCCTATTCCTGCATTGTACAAAAATATCTAACAACAGTCATGTTTATTTTTCATTAAGAAATCTTGGTGCTTATTTTTCTTTTCTTTTCTTTATTTCTTTTATAAACTGAGCAAAAGTTTATATGGGTGATTCTCAAAATAGGGGACAATTTCAAAAGTGAAATCTTAAAAAAATTACTGTTAGCAAAATTTCTGAAAAAAATAGGTGTTGTTAATATAGTATTAGGTATACTTAACATGTGGTCAGCAGAGCTAAATATTTAAAAATTAACTTAAAAATAATAATTAGTATTTTTTGAGCCATGCTAATGACAAAACAAATTGCATGGAATAAATATATTAAGAAATTTTTATTTTCTTTCTGTTTAAATAATTTTTTCTATATTTATTAGCCTTCCTTTTCCGCAAATGGTTTCCATTTTTACATATATACATATAAGGAGAATAAAAACATTACCAAAGAGCAATCTTTGTTTACATGAGCAACATTCTGACACTAACAATGTAAGAAGCTGTCTTAGTGATTTTCTGACAGATTTAATGCATATTTTAGGGATAACAAATGTAATACCTGAATTTATATGTAAAATTAAACTTTATAAAGGATACAATATAAGCACTGGTTACATTTATGCACATAGGAGTCTTTAGCATGGACAGAAAGACCATGCTAATAACACTGATATTTGTCCATGCTAATGACAAATTTTAATTTAAATAAGATTATGAGCCATAATATAATCACAATGCAATAGTCCTTTCTGGGGCTTTTTAAAACACAAAAGTTCTATGCAAATAAGTAAAATAAAAATTTTAACCATAAAATAAACATGAAAATTATTATCCATTCTAATGACATACAATTGATGTACGCCCCTAATATTCAACTTATATTCTTAAAATACAATACATGCTTCTATTTTCAGGCTGGGATAAAATGGCTACTTGTCGCCATGGAGAAACTTTATATTTTCAAACTATTGTCATATGTTAAAATGAAATTTTGATTAATAACCAGCTGTTATAGTATGATCTTGTTTTGAAAATAGAATATGGAGGACAAACTTTAATTCTTTTTTATACACTATAATTTTATTTTTAAAAAGAAACTTATTGGATAAATCCTCTCCTTGATTAATTTAAAGAAAGAATAACATTTGTTTTATTTTATAAACATGATATTAACTCTTGAAAAATGTTAGTATACACAAGGCACAGCTGCTGTGGACATCCATGCTAATGACATTTTGAACATTTATTCTGTTATTTTAATGTATTTTTAACTAAAAAATGAGTAATTCTTGAATGCAAATAATGAATAATATTAAGACAAACATATCTAAATATAAAAACATGACAGAAAACCTCTCAATTTTTTTTGTATGCCGAAAGACATAAATTGTCCCCTATTTTGAGAATCACCCATATATATATGCATCAGGGTTGCAAAAAAGCCAGCTGTTTTAACAAGCTTTTTTTTTTTTTTTTTTTTTGGCTATGATTGCTTTTATACAGTGAAGCATTTTAATTATAAACTACATTTTTTTAAGTGCCTTGACTAGTAGTTTTAATGATGTTTAATTTACTTTTTTGAGTTTAAAAAATTGATTTATTAAAATGAAAAATTGGGATTTTAATTAAGAGAAATAGGGTTATAGCCCAATTTTTTAATAATGAAGACATTAATACTAGAATAACACATTGATGGGGTTGCTAGAGGTTTATAGTTAGAATTGATAATATGTCAGCTAAATTATAAAATGGCCATACCAAGTGTTTTTTCTGATTTACATTGATTTTTAATCCCACCCTTATTTTTCTATTTTTACGGCTTTATAAAATTAAATAGGACAATGGTTACTTAGTTACATGATTTATTACTTAATTAATTTTAAAAGTTATTAAAATGTTATGTTTTATCCCCTATAAACATTTAAAATCATACATATAAAAAAGCACCATTTCTCACTATTGAAAATAGTATTATGAATTATGCATATTTCATAATATATTATATTTCACAATTTATTTCAGTATTCTCAATTAGCATATGCATAAATATATTCATGCAAGAGGGCATATATGCACTTTTAAAGAAAGAGCTATTCAAAATTTTAATTCAACAAATTTTTATTGAACATTTTTTTGTTTAATTTTATATAATTAGGCATTAAATTCGTCTTAAATACTGAATCATGCCTAATTTCTCTTTCAACATTGTTCATTCTATGACTTAATCTTTACATATTGACCTGTAAGAATGTTTGCATGAATGCTTTGATGTGTTACATTTTGTCATAATTTAATTAAATATAATTCTTAAGAATGTATAGTACAAGTAGAACTATAAAATATAGAAGTTTAAAACACATTTTTTGAGTATATTTTCTTTTTTCCAAGATTTATATATTTTTTCAGACATAATGTCTTTACAGTTGACTTCTTACGGTTATAAAGATTTATTTATTTGGGAAATTAAATAGAAATTTATAACTTTTTTAGTAGTAAATAATTAAAAATGTATTAAAAATAAATCAATCCAAATTTAATATGGATTCGGTACAAGTTAACACTTTAAAAATGAAAGCTGGCTTTTTTTTTTTGGCCTGGCTAAAAGCCGGCAACCCTGATTTGCATACATAATGACTGTATGCTATGTTCTTAAAGAAATTATCTCTGAAAATGTCATTAGCTTAATGCTAACCTAGAAATTTGGTACTAACCAAGTAATGTACGGTAGTTTTAAAATAAGATATTTCTGACCGGTAAATATGTGAAAATAAAGTTTTTAAAATTTGGTTGCTTTAACCTTTCTACCCTGTTCAAATTTTACTCAATTTTGATAAAAAGATTTCACTCCAGAATTGTCATTTAAAACATTTTAATATATTTAATTGACTTATTTCTTTTAATCTGTTGTTTAACTTTCTTTATGAAAAAGGATCTGGTTTGAATCGTATAAAACAAATTATAATTATGGGTTGATTAGACCCATTCAGGATAGGAAGGTTAACTACTGAATTACTTGCATATTTTTATGAATAAATTGAGCCAAAAATAAAGTAAAAAAGCAATTCTTTTAAAGTATATTATATGTGTTAGGGGAAGAAAGGGGCAACAAAAAGAAAAGAAAATATTTATGGGGAGAGGGTATGAAATAATTTAGGTGGTTATTTACATATTTCTACAAAAAAAATCACATATCAAATAGAAAATTTCTAAAAAAAAAAAAAGATTAGATTTAAACTTTATGAGATGAAGGGAGGAGAGTGGGGGGGGGGGATCATGATATGGATGACAAGAGATACAGGGAAAGAAACAGAGATTTTGAGAGGAGGGAATAATTTAGCTGGTTGATTATTTATTGCAAAGCAATTATTTTTTGGGAATGGGAGGGGAAAGGGTTAGATGATTGATTAAATATTGTTGCAATAAAATAACAAATGAAGAAATGCATTAGAAAAGAAAATTGAAATTTTGCTTAAAAATTTTTTCGGAGGTGGGGGGGACAGGCATTAAGATTTTTTCTAACAAAACAGAAAATTGTTGAAAAATATATGATTCTCACTCCTGTATTTCCACTATTTATTTTTAAATTAAAGATAGAATTTGGTATTAATTTTTTGGTACTACTCTGTTATCCAGTCGACCAATTTTGCCAAATTATACAAATCGCCAAACTAATAGCCAAATTATACAAATCGCCAAACTAATAGCCAAATTATACATATTGACAAAATTTTTATTTTAAATAACTAAAAAATAAATAATTATTCGAATGTTAATAAAAATATTAATAAAAAGTCAAAATAAAAATCATTTAATGACATTTTAATCACGTGAATCGCATTTAATTGACATTCACGATCATCCATTATTGGCATTTAATCTTATAGTTTGGCGATAATTTTTTGGTCGACGGGATAACCTAGTAGTACCATTTTTTTTTCAAAAATTCTCCCACCTTCCAAATTTAACTACCATTTTTTAAAAAAAGGGGAGAGGGCGCATCCAATCGAGATTTTATGATACTTAAACGTATTTATTGCGTTTTGTCACATAATAGATTCAACAGTAATAGGTGGTGATGGGAGATAACGATATGTTTTTTATCTATTTTTTTGATTATATGGGCACATCAATAACTTTTGATTGCGTAAATTTTTTCTTAATGACTCCAGTTTGCGATTGCTTTTATGGCATACCCGATTCGATTTTATCACGTGTCATTTGTGGGTGAATTGGAATGAGTCAGCCTTAATAAAGACAGAGCAAATTATCTCCCTAATGAGTCCCTCATTGAATCAGGATCCCTAATTTATACACAATCTTATAATATGAAATCTCAAAGTAGAGTCTCGTTGCATACGACATTGTACAGCAAACACGGTGTGCTCACAGCAAAATCTTATAAACAAACAAACAAAAAATATATCGAACCGAACAAGCCTCTGGTCGGATCTTTTGGGGGAGGGAAAAGGTCATAGGATCTCCATAACATAAAAAATGGGTACAGGGCTGCCAATGATATATCACATGAGAGTGATGGCAAAATTTAGAAAAGTGCCCTGCAGAGGGGAAAGTGTAGTAAGGTTCGCCAAAGGTGCATAGCCACAATAAGTGCACCACAGGCCTTTTTAATCATATGCCACCTAAGAAGGTATCAATCTAAATTTACAAAAATGCCCTCCCCTTAGGCGCAAAGGAGGAATGGGGAGGGAGCTACATAACATGCGACAGTGGTCACAGGCCTTTCTAAAAATATGCTAAATGAGCGGTCTCAGCTAAATTTGAGAAAGTGCTCCCCATGAAGGTAAAGAAGTTTAAAATCTGTTTTCCCCTGGATATGGTTTAAACCTTTATCGGACAATGGTAATATACAGTCAAAGTTCTATAATCCCCACACGCTGTAGCCAAAGGTTGTGCGGATTATGGAATATTGTGTATTATAGAGTATTATAGACTACTATGGATTATATGTCATTTTATTATTCCTAGACAGCATTTTAATCCTTTAATCAGTACAATATGAAAAGATAAATCTGAAATCTAACAATTCATTTAATATGCTATCTGAAAAAAAAACTTTTTAAAGTTATTTTATTAAAAAATTTATAGATAAGGGCATTTAAATAAAAATAATTACTATATATGTTTTGTAATGCAATAATCCGATTTTTTTACTGTTAATAAAATAAAAGAGACAAACAAAAATAAACAAAATAAAATTAAATGTTTAAACAAAAATGTTTTAACAAAAATAAATGTTTTATTATGATTTGTTTTTCAATTCTTTTATTATTTGTTTTAAAAATCACTTTTGGATCACAAATTTGTAAATTTTCTTAACTGTTTATTTCATTGTTTACATTCGTAAAGTAACGCGGATTATAGAAAATTGCGAATTATGGGAGCGCGGATAATAGATATTTGACTGTACTTACCACTTAGTTTTTATTAAAAAATTATAGATTCTGTTTCTATTAATTTTTTCAACATTTTAGCTAAAAAATTTACCTGCCCCATAAATGGCTGAACTCTATTTTAGAGGGAATTGATTCACTGTATTGGTTTGCAAGGCAACTTTTGTAAAAAGGAATTTAAGATGTATAAAATTTAAAGTGAACTTTAAAAAAAATGTGAAAAAAAAAATGCATAATCTGAATGCTTGACAACAAGAATGAATATAAGAAGTATACCGTAAAATACCGTTTATGCGCCCCCCTCCAAATGTGACAAAAAATCGTAAAATAATTAGAGGAGGGCGCTTACACGGGATTTTTCCGCGATCGTTTAACAAAATTTGCAGGGACAAATCATGATAAAATGAATGAATCATAAATCTTTAAATGAATCATGAATTTTGATACTTGAAGCAATACTTGAAAAAAATTTGCGTTTTTTTTTTAAAAAAAAACGTAAATTTGCAATAAAAAGGAGAAACTTGTAAAAAAAAGCCAAAAAAGCATGAAATCAATTAAAAAATCTCGAAAAAACGCACATTTCATCAAAGATTCATGATTAATTCATTTCATCATGATTCCTCCGTCCTCAAGCGATCCATTTTCAGCGATTTTTTTTTTTTTGAGAGAAAGGGCGCTTTCTGAGAATTTTTTGAAAATTTCAAATCTTTTATAAAGTGGGGAGGGGGCGTTTGTTCGGGAAGGACGGATTAACGGGATTTTACGGTATTTAAAAATGTCTTGTTTATTATTTTTCTTTCTGTTTTCAGATTCTGTGGTAGGTAAAACTGTTTTTTCTGAAAATCAGCGAGTCATTTGCTTGGATGAAAATGGCGGCAACCTCTTCTTGCTGACGCCGTGATGAAGTTCCTGTTATCGTCCGAAATCAAGCTTAAATTCATTTGAGAATATGTCATCGATTACAGGAGAAAATTCCTCCTCTAGTCAACAGCACTTTGTTCCTCGAAATGGGGATAAGGGAAGATATTCCTCCACAGATACAGGAAAAAAAGTTTTTATTTGTGAAATATGTTCCAAAACCTTTTCTAATAAATCTGACCTAAAAAGACATCTCTTGACTCATACAGGTGAAAAACCTTTTGTTTGTGAAATATGTTCCAAAGGATTTTCTCAAAATGGTAGTCTAAGAACCCATCTCTTGACACATGCAGGTGAAAAACCTTTTGTTTGTGAAATATGTTCCAAAGGATTTTCTCTGAAGGTTTCTCTAAGAATCCATAGCTTGACACATACAGGTGAAAAACCTTTTGCTTGTGAAGTATGTTCCAAGGGATTTTCTGACAGTAGTAGTCTAAGAAAGCACCGCTTGACTCATAAAGGTGAAAAACCTTTTGTTTGTGAAATATGTTCGAAAGGATTTTCTGAGAATGGTAATCTAAGAACCCATCGCTTGACACATACAGGAGAAAAACCTTTTGTTTGTGAAATATGTTCCAAAGGATTTTCTCTGAAGGTTTCTCTAAGAACCCATCGCTTGACACATACAGGTGAAAAACCTTTTGCTTGTGAAATATGTTCCAAGGGATTTTCGGACAATAGTAGTCTAAGAAAGCACCGCTTGACTCATAAAGGTGAAAAACCTTTTGTTTGTGAAATATGTTCGAAAGGATTTTCTCGGAATAATGATTTAAGAAGGCATCTCTTGATTCATACAGGTGAAAAACCTTTTGTTTGTGAAATATGTTCGAAAGGAATTTCTCTGAATTGTAACCTAAGAAGACATCTTTTGTCGCATACAAGATGAAATCCTTGTGTTTCTGAAATGTGTTCCAAAATATTTTCTCGACATTGTGAACTAGAAAGACATCTTGTGATTGATACAGAAGAAAAGTTTTGTTTGTGCAATATATTTTCCAAAGAATTATATGATAACCATTATTTAAAAAAAAAAAGTTTGTCTCCTACTAAAGAGATACCTCTTAAAAATCTCTTGTACCTTTTTTTTAGAATTGAGTTTGAATCCTGCATGTTTTGTTGCATTTACTGTTATCACTTCTATTTTTTTTAACATTTAGTAATAATTTAAAAAAATTCATAAATGTGTTAGTTGTCGTTTTGATAAAAAGTAAAGAACAACAGACTTGTTCATTAATTTTCAGTAAAGCTTTTTGATAGTTTTAATTTTTAGGTGCGTTCGTAATTGTGCAAATACGTTGCACCTATTTTTGTCGTTCCGTTCGTCCGCCTGTCTGTTTGTCAGCATGTAACAACGCAAAAACTACCCAACCGAATCGTTTCAAATTTAAAGTACATAATTTTATCGAGTCATTTCAAGTTTTATATAAATGAGATGCGCAGATCAATTACAGGAACAATCAAAAGTATTCCGTTATATTACGGTCAATGGGAAAAAAGTTTCAAATGCATTCTAATCGTTTCAAATTTAAAATACATAATTATTACCTAATTTTGTCAAGTTATTTCAAATTTTATCAAAATCGGATGCATAGTTCAGTTACAGGGGCAATCAAAAATATTCCCTTACATTACGGTCAATGGGGGAAAATGTTTCAAATGCATTTGAATGGTGTTACACTCTTTCGAACATAATAAAATGCATATGTATAGAAATGTATATATAATAAAGTACTTATTATATATACATTTCGCACAATCTGTGGTGCAAAGAACATTTGTTAGTGATTTACAAGGCCACACAAAAGTATTCCATTACGTAATGGTTTAGGGAAAACATCGTTTGGTGTGCATTTTAATTGTAATTATTTACAGTTTTATGAGATTGATATATGAGAATAAATATTTTTAAAACTTCGTTACCGTACGAACGCACCTTATTTGGTACGCTTTACGTGCAATTTCCAACTTGTTATTTTACTGTAAAGTAACTCTCCCTTAAAATTAAAACTTAGTCTGACCTGAAAAGTATAAATCGTACCTCAATATGTTACAATATAGCAAAGGCTTTATTGAAGTAACACTTTTAAAAATAGGAGAGAAGTGTGCCAAAAATATTTTTTGTGAAAAAAAAATATTTGTTAAATTTTCTTCTTGAAAAATTATCCAAGGATTTAAATGAAGCGTATCTCATTGCCATGTATTCGTTGCACCCATCATGAGCTGAGTAATTTTTTATCATACAGCACGATACCTGCATAGCATGCATGGTCACAGTGACGTCAATGTGAGTCACTTTGGTCATATCACATCTGTAACCAAAATGCCACCATTCAGTGACGTCACATTGTGACTGAGATGTGACTTTCTTAAAAATAATTGGAAAATTACAAAATTTTCTTCAAAACATGTTATTTACTTTAAAAAACATGTTTCTGGTAATTTAAATATCGTCGCTTTTGTCACAGTTTCGTCACAATGTTAATGTCAAAGTAGTCACAAATGACACATTTTTCACAAAGTGGTCACAATGTGACGTCACAAACGTGCTCTAAAACGGCCATAACGACTTCGCATTTTAGTCACTTTGACTTCACATCGACGACCGATGGTCACAAAGTCACAATGTGACTTCACAAGGACGCTGCAGTGACGTCACCATGCCTTACGGGTAGTGCTGTATAGTAGAGCTCAACCGCATCTCTAAAGTTAAAGTCCAAAGTTTGCCTCTTAATAACTTTGAACCTAATCATCCGATCGCGATGAAATTGAAAAGGCGAAGTGTCCTACTCTAGACCTCAAGGTTTATAAAAAATCATCCAGATCCACCGATTAGTTATGGAGATCCAGAACCCCTATTTTGTCACTTTTTTCTCGTGAAACAAGAATAAAAGACAAACAACTCAATTATAACCCGAACCAGGAAATATTCACCAACGTGTAATAGCTTGTTCGAAAGCTTTTAATTTAGGTATGTGCCTTTCGAAAGTCTTGTCAAAAAATTTCCAATATTAAGGAAATAGCACCCATTTAAAAATTATATAACGCTATACCTTCCATAATTTAACATTATAGTAATCTCTCCTTTTTAATTGCTAATTCAGTTATTTGTTTCGAGTTGCCATCAACTAAAAAACAGTTCAATAATTTAAAAAGAAATAATAACGCGTGTTCTTTTTTTTTATTGATCAATAAAAATTCTGATCCTCGTGATAGATTTTTAAATTTCTGAAGTTGACATCATTCGAAACAGAAAATACATATTTTTCATAAATATATATATAAACTGTAACTAAATACGAGTTAAAACAACATCGCATCTTTATTTGAGTGTTTTCGACGTCAAAACAGTTACTACAATACAGATATTTCAATTAAAAAGGGATTATTTAGAAAAAAAATTCTTCTATATTTATAAAAATAACGTTTTGAAAATGAAGCTATGAAAATCTATATAGACATTTATGGTCATAAGAAATCTGCGTAGATGCCGAGAAACGGCCGTGGGACTACCATCTGGGAAGGAGCGGATCTATCGCCAAGTTTTTCGCCAAACTGGCAATATATTGCCAAATCTGGCACCCACAATTACTTTTCAAATTTAAGCGAACTTGCGTTATTTCCAATATTTCGTCAAACTAATATGCCTACTAATAACTTTAAACTAATTCTAATAATAGTTTAGATTTGTTAGCTGAAGGTGATTAATAAAGTCCCTGAAAGGATCTGAAAAAACTATGAAATCATATAAAAAACTGGTAGAACCAGAGAGAAAAGTAGAGCTCGATTTAAAAAAAATGTTCTGGAAAAAATTGGAATCTATTTTCAATCTAAAAATGTGCGTAGAAAAGAAATGGAATCTGATGATCTGTAAAGCTCGTGAAATAACCCAAATTTTTGCTAGCTGAAAATGTGGACTGAGCTTTACTGGTGCCTTATATTCAGAATTATAAAATATCTACTCAAAATGATTACTGAGAAAAGTAGTTAATAGAATGTATTGTTATGTTGTCTCATATCATTTAAGTTCCAGAACGCTAAACGAATATAAACCATGAAGAAATAATTGAAATATAACATTAATATAATCAGGTTGTTGAGGAATTAATGTAGATAAATATGCCTGAACACAAATATTTAGTGTATGGTTGAATTGTATCTGTTCAAGGTTTTGAGTTTACTTGGAGCATTGAGCTCCCACTTATCAAAACCGCTGGAATGGAATTGTGTCCACACTTTGTACTGAACGAACCGTTTTCATACTTCATTACATCAGCCTGTAACACATAGTTATAAACCCGAATTTCTACATTGGTTATGGATGATGAAAATACGGAGCCAGTTAAAAATGCATTTTTCTAATTGATTGATTTTAAGGCACCAGTAAAGCTGAGTCTTCCTTTTCGGTTAATAAAAATTTGGGTTATTTCATGAGCTTTACACATCATCAGATTCCATTTCTTTTCTACGCACATTTTTAGATTGAAAATATTTCCAAATTTTTACTGTAACATATTTTTAGATCGAACTCTACTTTCCTCTCTGGTTCCACCAGTTTTTCATATGATATTAAATCAGTTTTAATTTAAAAAAATGATTTATAAGTTAAATTTATCGTCATCCATGTTGTTCTGAATATCTCGGACATTAATGCAAATAATTATTCATGTGGCGTATTTTTTTTTTTTTTCAAAATAAATTCACTTATTACTTGAATCGTCAAGCAGTTCATTTAAAAATCAGCAACTCATAAAAAAAAATCCAATCAAGTCTCATGAAAATCCAGAAAGATATCAGCGATATGAGTGAGCTGAATTTCAGTTCTTACTAGAAACAATTAAATGATAAGGGATTCTACACAAATGAACAATGTTAATTAAATTTTTTAATCTAATTTTCATTTTTACTTTCTTTTATCTATGCAAGAAGAAAGCATTGGATTCGTTAAAATTTCCGGTTTTCAACGGATTTAAACATTTTAGGGGTCAGAGATTCCAAAAAGTATGCTTTTATAAAAAGTCTGTCTGTATGTCACAAATTTTGTAGGCGCTCTATCTCCAAAATAAATGCATCGATTTTAGTAAAAAAAATATATTTAGGTACTTCCTAATATAAATTGATGCTGATTATTTTTTTTGTATAAATCGTTCAACAAGTGACGTTGCTGTGCTAGCTTTAACAATTTCCACAACAGCTCTATCTCAAGAACTACTGCATGGATTTTCTCTCAAGTTAAAATTCTTTTATTTTGTGACACGAATGGATGCCGTTTGCATTTTGGTGTAAATCACACAGCAGGTGGCGTTGCTATGCTGTATTTTTCACGATTTCTGCAATAGCTTATCTCAAGATTTAATGCATGGATTATCATCGAACTTCGGATTCCGTTAATCTTGGATATAAAGTAAAAATATTTACATTTTGGTATCAATAACCCAATAGGGGCACTGTTATACTCACCTTTTCCCGATTTCCGTAATAGCTCTAGCTCAAGAACGGAGGCTTGAATTTTTATCAAACTTTAGATTCAAGTTTATCAGTATTATTGCTCATTATATTTTAGTGTAAATCGCACAGCAGGTGGCTCTTTTATTCTGCATTTTCCCGATATCCACAATGTTTTTAAATTATTATTTTATATTGGTTAGCGGAGATTGATATAAATGCAGGCCGTTTCTTACTTTTTTGATTTTAGTTCCGAATCAAACCGTTTCCGAAAACGAAAGCGTCCTCATAAAAAATATCTGTAAACAAAATCATAAAACGGACTGCATAGTGATCGATCTCAACTAAAAGAAAAATTAAAAATATAAAAATGTAACCGAGATATCTTTATAAATTTCTTCCTTAGGTGAATGGGTCTTATTATTTGAATGAAGTAGCCTCTTAAACAGGATTCTGTTACAGGCATGTTCTTTTTCACATGTTTTAATATACTTTAATTCAGATATATTTTAACAAGCCTAAACATGTACTATTCTTTATCAAAAATAAAATTTAATATTTAGAATGAGAATAATGATAATTTAAAAATGTATGCAATTTTTGTAATTTTTTTTTTTTTTTGTTAAGACTAGATTTACTGATCTTTGAATGGACCAGAGCAGGCCAACAGAATGATTTTCATACGGGGAGTGTCAAAACCGGGATTTATTTAAAGCCCGCCCAGTCTCGGTTCGATAATGAAAAAGTAAGTTAGACACGGTTCGGTCCTTCTGAATAAAAGGCTCGACCCTGAAAGTGTAATCAGGCCCGGCACAAGACTTCAGGAAAAAGTATGGTCCAGGCCTGGGCCAAGGGTACTCATATGGGTGGAGGCGTTCGGTAAAGTCAAACTTTTTATGAATATGAAACAGTTGTAAGGTTTGAAAATTAAAATTTTTGGTACTACTCTGTTATCCCGTCGACCAATTTCGCCAAATTATACAAATCGCCAAACTAATAGTCAAATTATACATATCAACATAATTTTTATTTTAAATAACGAAAAAACAAATAATTAGTAGAATACGAATTGAATAATTTCCAACTGAGCAAAAAATTGCCCAGGCCGGGAGTCGAACCCGGATACTTGGCCTACAAGGCCAATGCTCTACCTGTTAAGCTACCGGGGCGACAGCCGGCTGGGATTTTTCGCTCAGATAACCTTAATGGTCATAGCATCTGGTCTGCCATTTAGACAGTTCAACAGAATAGACCGCAGGTAAAGGACCTCCATATGACGATGGGTACGTATATATACTATTATTTTTTCAACACAATCTAACTGATTGGTAAAGTAATCATACGAATTGAATAATTTCCAACTGAGCGAAAAATTGCCCAGGCCGGGAGTCGAACCAAGTTAAGGTTAAGGTTATCTGAGTTAAGGTTATCTGAGCGAAAAATCCCAGCCGGCTGTCGCCCCGGTAGCTTAACAGGTAGAGCATTGGCCTTGTAGGCCAAGTATCCGGGTTCGACTCCCGGCCTGGGCAATTTTTCGCTCAGTTGGAAATTATTCAATTCGTATGATTACTTTACCAATCAGTTAGATTGTGTTGAAAAAAAAATAATAGTAATTAGTAGAATATTAATAAAAATATTAATAAAAAGTTGAAATAAAAAACACTTAATGACATTTTAAACACGCGAATTGTATCTTATGTCATTGAATGTGACATTCACGATCATCCATTATTGACTTCTAATCTTATAGTTTGGCGATGAATTTTTGGTCGACGGGATAACCTAGTAGTACCAAATTTTTCAATGTAAAAAACAAATCATTCCGCTAAGTGGAATATACTATAAGAAACTGCCTAGACTAGATAAGAAGGCGCCGAAAGAAATTTCCATTATTGACGGGTTTACAGCTTAGCAGTTGTAATTGTTGGGAATATATTTTGTCATAACCATGATTTTTTTCTTATTATTATTATTCAAGCTGGATTCTGTTTCACACATTTTCTGTTTGTGCGAGATTTAATTAGTCCATTTGACTAGTTCTGTTTTCACAAAGAGGGGACAATGCGGGATCGGAAACAAGTTGTATTTGAGATAGATTGTTAAGTTGGGAGTTATATACGTGATTAAAACATTTTAATGTATAAGGAAAGATTTTGTTATAAACAGGATCCGTATTCACGGGTGTAATAGTAAAAATAATTTTGCATGAACAAAATGCTCAACTATTAGAGACACATTTAACAATAAGATGTAAATCATACAGTTACAAATCTCAAATGAAAAATTCATTTTCTCGAATCTAATAAAGATTAGAATACTGAATGGGCGTTGGGTTGTCCATCTCCCACAAACTCGAAAATCATATTTCAAGTTAACCGAAAAAGCTTTAGTCAACAGTGGGATCTGTAGCGGATCTTCGTAAGCGCTGTCATGTTTGCTTTTGATTTTAACGGTGCGCTACCGGAGAGACACAGAACAAGAAGAAGCTTTATTTGCAGAAAATATATACAACTTATAAGAGACGAACTCTCATTGGTTGTGAACAATGACCTCTGATACGTAGGCACCACATCGGTAACCTTTTCTTACTCCGACATCTTCTCCTTCCGTCAAGTGACGGAGGGCAGATTTAGCGCGTCAAACCGGTTTTTCTCCCGCCGAAACTCATATTGTTATGTTGGTCTTGAGTTGACCACACTTCTGCTTTTCTCTTTGTGAAATGTGAAGATTGTCAATAAAGCGATCCCCGCCAAAAAACGGTATCTTTTCGCCAAAGATGTTGGATTCGAAAGCCTGCGGAGAAAACAATGGAATGTGGCGTCTATGTATATTTGAAGTCTGTGGTTGTGAACAAACGTCGCAGGAGCTATCATTCGCCTCCTTCAAGGCGCGGGCCGTACGTCACATGACGTCAGGCTGTGACTACACGCTGTGAACTCTGCGATCGGTCGCCTGGGGAGAAAAATGAAACGGAGGATGACTCGAGGGAAAAACAACTTGCGGTCGTTTACCGAACCGCTATAAAAATCCCACAGGATCATCAGGGATTGAGCCCTTCCACTGGCGCACGCATGAGGGGAGCTAAGGGGGATAAAGCCTTCCCAGATCACAAGATTAAACTAAATATTTAAAGTTTTCTGAAATTAGGAAAGTTTACTTATGTTATTTTTAACAGAATCTCCAAAAAAGAACTTTTGAAAAATAGTAATCTTTTTACAATTTTTTTTAATTTATAAATTTTCTAATGAAATTTGGACCCACCAGTGGCTGAGAGGTTCTGACCTCTCAACTGGCTAACGGCAAGTGCTGGGTTCGAACCCAATCGCGGCCGTCGGCCTAACCGTTCGCAGTTTTCCGTGGTTTTCTTCGAACCTTGCGTAAATACGGGTTAGGTTCCCTTAGAAAGACCCCCCACGAAGGGCACTTCCCCCTTGGGCCTATATCCCTCGAGTACATAATCAGCCGACACAAAATAAATAAAATCTAATTATACTTGAAATATTAGCATTTTTAATATTCACCCCTTAAAACAATATTTTCTTTTTATTTATCAAAGATATTTAAGCCTTCAGAATTGAGCACCATTAAAAATTTTCAGATCCCCTCCTCTAGGTTTCACTGATTGCTAACCCCTTCCGCCACCCAGTCTTCGTTCTATATCAAGCCAATAGAAAAAAATATAAGTCTGGGAACGACAAATTTTGTCCATTTTTAATAAAATGTAAAAAAAAATCGTTTTGAGTTCGTCTGATATTCCGGGCCAGATTTAAAAAAACCTTTAAAATATATCGTCAAAGTTCTATTATCCGCAGAAGTTGGGGCCAAAGGTCGTGTGGATTATGGAATATTGCAGATTATAGAGCATCATGGATTACGCGTCATTTTATTATTTCTAGATGTTGTTTTAATTCTGTAATTAATATAATATGAAAAAAATAAATATGAAACCTAAAAATTAATTTAATAAGGCTATCTCAAAAAATGCCTTTTTTAAGTTATTTTATTAAAAATACTATGTGATCCTCAAAAAATAATTACATAGGTTCTGCAATACAGTTTGCTTTTTACTGTTAATAAAATAAAAGGGTTATATTTAAAAAAATAAACATTTTATTATGATTTTTTTTTTCATTTTTTTTTTATTTGTTTTCAAAAAATCGTTTTTGGATCACTAATTTGTAAATTTTCTTTTCTGTTTATTTCATTGTTTACATTTGTAAAGTAACGCGAATTATAGAAAATTGAGGATTATGGGTGTGCGGATTATAGAACTTTCACTGTACTAGCCCCCTTCAAAGCTTAATCCTGGGTGCGCCACTGACCCCCTCCCCCAAATTTTTATCTAGGTGTATCAAAAATGGCATAAAATAAGTTTCAATACAAGTATCTTCGTTTTATTATTATTTTGTTTCATCTCTTCGTCCTATTTTTGCATGTGTACTTTTAAGTGGTCCAGTAGAGTTAATCGTTCGATTAAACGAAGAAAATGACATTAGAATTGCAGGAGTACCAATTTTTTGGGGACGAAAACATTCTCAAAAACTTTCTCGTTTCTTTCCACTTCCCTTGTGTGCGAAAGGAGACAGATATCAGTATTCATCCTTGTAAATGATTAATAAACAGTTTTTGCGCAGGATATTGTGACAGAATGCATATTTGAGTAAATACATTTCAATGTTATTCTATTTGAAAGGCTCTAAACTATTAAAATGAATTTTAAACATTTTTTCTCATTGGCCGTAATGTAATGGAAAACTTTTGACTGTCCCTGTCATTAAACTATACATCTGATTATCATAAAATGTGAAAAGACTCGGCAAAATTTTGTTATAATTATATATTTAAAATTTCAAAGCATTCGGTTGGATCATTTTTACTCTGTTATATGCGGACAGACAGACGGACTGAATGCCGACTAATAGGCGCTACCTATTTCTATAGTTACGAACGCACCTAAAAAACTAGAAAATAAGACTGTTTTTCATTGATGTGAACTGAGGATATGGTCAAGCTTGGGTCCGAAAGAGGGTGAAGACATTCGGTAGTGTATCTAGACACTTCATTTCGGAGGGGGCTGAGATAAAGTAAAAATTTCTGACAGGAAATCACAAAAACGTTAACATTTTCGCCTTAAAAAGGTTTTTATACAAGCAGGTAATGCATTCATTACACAACCGAACCTTCTAAGATGGAGTTGCATGGGGCTGGATTTTCTTTTTAAGCAGATTTTCGTCTTAACTTATATAACTTGTACAGCGTGTAAAGTGAGCTTGTGTATGTCGGTCTCTGCGAAAAAACTTTTTAAAGTGAAAACCTTCCTAAAACAGAACACTTTTCTAGTTCCTTTTAAATTCCGCCTTAGCAGATTTTATTACTTTTTGATAAACTTTCGAAATTAAATTTTGTTTTCTAGAAATTTCGGAAGCGGTTGCATCCCCATCAGCCCATTCCCCTGAGTATGCCACAGGTTACATTCATTATTTAGAACTGCGGATGATCGCCTTCTATTGGCGTTTAAAATACATAAATTCTCAATTAAGTTTATTAGTACTGTAAATGTATTTATATATTTTCCCAGTTTCTCTGCTCAAGCAATAACACTTAATATTTTTCAAAGAAACTGTAAAGTTTCGATGAGTTGTTTAAAGTTGTTAAAATGTGTGAAGTTTATTTTAATATGTATTTAAAGTTTCAATATATTGTTTTCTAATGTTAATTACTTACTTAAACGAAACTGGACTCTATTTGCAGTTGTACAATATGTGTGCTTTACCTAGGCCTATCTTGCAACATCGCAGCTTGCTGTGTTGACATTGTGGAAATGGTTGGTTGTTTTCATGGTTGGATGAGTGAGTGGTATGAAAATTTTTACATGTCAGTTAACCTGCAGTTACCGTATTTACTCGTGTATAAGGAGCACGCGTGTATAAGGCGCACCCCTACTTTACAAGTAAAAATGGCGATTTCCCAAAATCTCGTGTATAACGCGCACTATAAATTTGATACGCTGATGAAGAATGACCAAGCAAATTTCAGTAAAGAAAAGTCGAAACAAACATTACACCAGACCAGAAAACAAGACGAAAACGCATTTTTAGACTTCGGGTTGTAAGAGAATGACGGGAAATAGGAATGCGTGACGGTAAAGGGATTTGATAATTAACGTTTAGATAATGTCATTAGCTCTGTTGTATAAAAAAACTGCAAGAAATGAAATAAATATGCAGTAATAATTCAATTAAGTAACATTTTCCGAGTTTTAATATCTTCTTTGAATAATTTCTTGTTTCATATGTATATCGTTCGACTACATCCAACAGTTAAAAAATATTCCGTGTATAGGGCGCACCTAGGAGTTTTGCCCTAATTTTTTGAAAAAAAAATGCACCTTATACACGAGTAAATACGGTAATTGGTTTTGCAGCTTTTCCCTTGCCAATTAAATTTGCACATTAATCTTTAACTTGTGTACTTCAACCTCTTTTCTTTTCGTACTTAAGCCTGGAGTTTTTTTAGGAAGGTGGGAAGTGAGTGCAGTGAAGTTGCACATGGCAGTCATTGGTAATGCCTTGAATTGGCAGTTTTGGCGTTCAATAAGTTTCTATTATGCTGTCAGGAACAGTAGTGATTTTACGCACCTTATTTAGCCATGTTTCGCGCCATGCCCTATAGACTTTGAAATCATAAGAAGATTGTTTTTAAATGACTTTACTAAACATTTTTTACTTTGTTATGGAATTAATAAATTTGTTCGAGTTCTACAATTTGCGATCTTAAATTTTGGCCTTATACACCAGCACACATGAGAATGTTGCAATCAGACATAATTGAATCCTAGAGCAGATCCAATACCTTCAAGGTCAACTAAAATTTCACAGGAAACGGGCCATGTATTCCCTTTTCCTTTTCATCCTAATTTTATGGCGGGAAATTCACCCCAGAATTATTATGAGGCACATCACTGACACTGGGGTTAAAAACAGTCTTATTTCCTCGCTTTACAGGTGCGTTCATAATTATAGGATCAACTCTGACCTGATGTCGCCTGGAGGCAATAGTAAAAAAGATGCATCAAATTAATTTAAATGTTCCTAGAATTCTTCAAATTACATCTGGATTTCTTAAATTAATAATGTTTACACATAAGAATCATCAATATATACACTTATGCATCTTAGAGTCTATCTGTCTGCATATAACAGAGAAAAAACTATCCAACCGAATGCTTTGAAATTTTAAATATATAATTATTGTAAAATTTTGTTGAGTAATCTCAAATTTTATGAAAATGTCTAGTTTAATGACAGGGAAGGTAAAATTGTTAAAGGTAATAGCATTCATAAATAGTTTTGGGGAATGTCCCCCTCCCCACGTCCTCTTTGTAAGGTCCCTAAATGTATTAAGTAGTGTGTAAGGCTCAAGATTTCATTCTATAAACTTAAATTTTGACAAATTTATGTCACAAATTTTTTCAAAATTTCCTTTTTACAATAAACGTTACACTTTTAATATTTTTTTTTATTTTTTGTTTTATAAATAATATTGAAATGCCTCAAACATGAAAGTGATTCTTTAAGAAATTAAATATGAATTAAATATAGATAAGAAAAACCATTAATTGAACGATACATAAAAAAGTAGAAGAACTACAAACAATAATGTTTAAATAAATTTTTTATTAGAAGCAAAAAGTTGTTTTATTCCTTTGTTCCATATCAGTATGAATATGGCACAATGAACACATTAGGTAATCAACATTTAACAAATATTATCAAGTAAGTACATACATGGAACTGTGCAAACATAATATTATCATTTTAGGGGGGCGGGGGTTAGGTTTTGGCATATGATATTGTATGATATCTCTATGGGGAGGGACTATCTTCTTGTGATATCATTTTTGATCTAATCAAAATTATCTCCTTGTTATTTGTAATATGGTCTTTGGTTCAAAATAGCATGTTATCTTTTTCTGGCCTTTTATCTGTTTTTAGGAAAATACAAGATTATTAAAATCACTAAATTACAATAAATTTGTTTAATTCTAAAATATGGAATGCTTCGGTGCTTCCTATTCTTTTTCTTATATGTATGCATATATAATCGCCGTTCAAGGAATATTTTGTGAAGTATATTTGGAATGAAGCTTGTGTTTATGAATAAAAAAGAGAGTTAAAGAAGGAACATTGTCCACTTGTATTGTTTTGATAAGAATTTCTACCTACCACCCACTCCGCCTCTGTTCATGATAAATGAACCAGGAAATTATTACAGTTGAATGCGTCATGTAACAAAAAACTATTATAAAACACTTTTAAATAGTAACTACTTCTTTTAAGTGTTATTTGATATAAAACTTTTTCACATGCAAAGTGATATTTTATTGAATCATTCTTCTTCATTTGAATCATAAAAATAATGCGAAAAATAAATGAAATCAGTTTTGTATATCACATGGAACAAAAGAAATAAATTCGAGAAATCCCAATATTTTTGCACTTTCACAACGCTATCATTACTAAGGAAGAGGGGGATGATTATGTATGATATCAAAGGGGGGGGAGGGGGATCCTAAATTACCAAAAAGTTGATAATGTTATATTTGCACAGCCCCTAAAGGGAGAAAAGTTTTGTGGTTGCACATTTTTTGTATAACATTTTTATTAAGATAAAAGCAACACTCAGGTACAGAGTCGGAAAAAAGTAGTGAGGTATGAACCAGGGTTGGCAAGTTTTTGACAGTGTGCGGTTTTATCCATCATGTCAAAAACTCCGTCAGAAACCTCAAATACTACACTGAAATGTAAAATTTCACATTAAATATCTATTGCACATATACATAATTAGATGTAATATTAAAAATTCACTATTCTGTATTGTATATTAACATTTCCGGGGGCGGGGAAAAATCTGTCATAAATCTGAAACTTTGGCCTGCCTCCAAACTTGTTCAACTAGCAATGCTTCTGCTATCAAGCCCTGCTAGCTCAGCATCAATTAGGAAAGTATTTTCTAACTTTTGCTTCATACATTCTAAACTCAGAAATCGATTGGGTGTAAAAAATATGCTAAATTGCTTATGTTCTATAGGATGCTGCGGGGTAAAATTGATCCAGAATATTAACTGTACAAATCATCTACTGTTTAAACAGTCTAACACACAAAAATGTTTTATTGCAATTAAAATAATTTAACTTTTTTTGTAATTATTAAATTACAGTAAATAATTTTAAATATAAATTACTTAAATCATTAAGACTTATTCAATGTTTCCCTCATTTTCTTAAAATGTTTTAAAATGCATTACATGTTTTTGATGGTTTAAGCCAGTTTTTGATGGTTTAAACCAGTTTTTGATGTTTGTCATGTCAAAAACCAGTTTCTGACGTCAGAAACCCAACCCTGGTATGAACCAAACAGAAAAGTATTGAGGTTTTGACTGTTCACCTCTACTTTCTAAAATAGCCTTAAGAAAATTATTTTGCATGAAAAGAGTAATCTACTTTTACAAGTATAGAAGAATTAAAGAAACTTTACATTGAATTTTCTTTAATGGTACTTAAAAGTACCGTCAGAATATAAAAGGTTAATTAACAAATCCAAAAAATCAATTTATAATTATTAAAACCTTCATCTTTTTCATAAGACCATAGATGACAGCATCATTAAATTAAATTTAAACACTATTACAATTGGAAAATATTATTTTCAATTTACAAAATTTAGCAAAAAACATGAGTTACTTTTTGGAAAAAATTTGCATACATGCACAAATATTTGTTTGTTACATAACAGAACAGAAAGAAAGACAGGACGTAACTCAATCAAAAGTTAGCATTGAGTTTAACCCTATAAAGCAATATAAATTCAGCAGGTTAACAATATTATATTCCTGGTGAATTTAATTATGTTATTTCATTTAATGCCAAGCATTTTTGGCGTTGGTAATCTTGAAAATCGATTTTCCTGCCAAATCTGGTGATATGATTCAAGGGCGCCCATATGACTAATTTTGGGGGGGGGGGGGGCTGAGCAAAATCTCAACTTCCCCCAAAGCTATCACATATGTTTGTAAATATTTAAGGTGCTATGCCTTTTTTCACGACTTTTGAGTCCCCCCCCCCGATTTTTGACGAAATATGCGTTTTTCGCGATCCATTAAGAAATATGTGCTTTTTTCTACGAATTTTTGACGAAATTTATGTTTCTTTCCCAACTTTTTACAATTTTTGGTGAAATTTGCGATTTTTCGGGATTTTGTATAAAATTAGCATCTTTTCGCGATACTTTGACGAAATTTGTGTTTTTTCCATGCTTTTTGAACAAAAACACAGACCTTTTTTGCGATTCTTTGACAAAATTAGAGATCTTTTCATGATTCTTTGACGAAATTTGTTTTTTCCGCAATTCTTTGATGCAATGTGCGTTTATCTTGCTCTTATTTGACAACATTTGCGTTTATCTGCATTTCTTTGGCAAAATTCGCATTTTTCCTGTGACTCTTGATCAAAATTCGTGCTTTTTTGTTATCGTCATTGGCATGAGTGTATTAAATGACCTTTCTGCAGTGAAATTTTTTGGCGGAAATGGGGAAAGTAGCTTCTGCGATTAGATCATTTACCATGTTCTTCCCTTTCCACAAATCAAGCCATATTCTTACTTTCAGCTCCAAATTCCCCAATTCTATAAAACTGAGATAATTCCTTGATTTCTTTTGGAAAAATTTTTTATCCATATATTTCACCAGATAGAAATGAAGTAAAATCACTTTGAATGACGTATCATTTCGATTTATAAACCTTGATTCAAGGGATATAATTAAAGAGTGTAAATATAGATAAAAAATGGTGCTTTTTAATATTCTAGAGGAGTGACCATATGATGGTTCAAACTGTGAGATTATCTAATAAACGATCAGCACATTTTGATATTGATTCCTTCAAATTGCAGTTTTCTATTAGCTCCATTTTTAATAATTGCTGCCTAATTTAGTAAATTTTCTGTTTTGTGATTTTAGTGTTCTTCGTTGCGATTTTGTGGGAGTGAGCATATTCACTAGGGTTTTTTTTTCTTTTCTTTTCTTTTAAGACGATTTTCCAAGAGTTATTAGAGATTAATGTAGCTCACTAATTTTTTTTAAAGATTGTTAAAGAAATATAATATATAAAATCATTCACATACACACAAAAAAAAATCCAATGCAGAGCAGCATAGAAAATACTATTGAGACGAGACATGCAAGGCGAATTTGTCATCTTCGTGACGTAATGCGCGAGCGACTAGGAAATCCTTACACTTGACGCATCGCTAGAATGGTACCCCCTTGGGCAATCATCATTCGGGAAGGCCCGCTTCTGTCTATCGATAGATTTTTTTTTATTTGTAGAAGTGGCTAATACTGAACTTCATATGTATTGTATGTATATGTAATTTTTTTTTCTCGGTGCAGTTCACATTTGTATTCAGGGTATCACAAAAAGATAGTCACAACATTAAGAAACAGTACCAGCAAGATAATTGTAAAAAAAATGATAGATTGGTTGACAGAAGTATCATTTTGCAAACTTTTTCTTTGATTATCTACGTACGTAACATAAAATGGCTAAAAAATTATGTACCAAATGGGTCATAATTAATGATTTTAATTTGCCATTCTGCAACGAAAATGTTAATAAAGAATTTCGTTTGAAAACAATAGAATACTAAGTCGTCATAATAAAACATTAATTATAAATATATATAGGACAGTTGCACCATAAAATTTAACTAATAATAACACATTGCTCAGTGGTGCACAAAACAGCAATTTTAATATACATTTGTATATATTAAAATAAAATAAAACTTTCAACGTTTCGCGCCGTCTTCTGCGGGCGTCTTCAGGAAAATATGGTAATGGAAGGACTACGTTTGCATCTTGATCGAGAGATAATATTTCTATTAAATTAAAATCTAAATGAATTAAATTTTAAAAAAAAATGTTGCCATTTACACGTGAGTAAAAATTAAAATATTGCAAGGAAATAAAAATTTGAAGATTTTATGATGTTATGCCATATTTTTGGTATATTGTAAGATAAATTATCATTACATGGTTTATTTTCTCGTGCTATGATTTCAATGGATTCTCTTATTTTACCTTGAACTGGGTTATTGCATGGAACTATGATTTTGGCTTCCTCAAAATTAATATGGCAACCCTTGTTCGCCAAGTAGAAGCGAGCAAGGGCAGTATTCTGTTTAAAATGTTCTATATCACTGCGATGCTCTTTAATTCTAATTAAAAGTTCCCGCGTTGTCATGCCGATGTAGACTTTTTTAAGATTATTAGATAAAATGATGGGGATTTCATAAATACCAGATTTTTGATCTATTGGAATTTTGTCGATCTTATCTGTAACGATGTCAATGAGATATGGAAGTGGAATGGTAACAAGTTTTATGTTATATTTTTGCGCGATCTTTTTTACTTTTTCAAATATGTAAGGGATATAATGAAATTTTCTGTAAACCACAAGTTTATCCTGTCGATGGCCAGATGTGGGAGGAGTATTATACTGTTGAACTATTTTATTTACAAATTTTGCAGGAAAACCAAGGTCAAAAGCTATTTTCTGTATAAATTCAATTTCTTTATTTAATATGTCATCCGAATAAATCATAAAAGCACTTTTATTAAATGACCTGAATGTAGACATTTTGTATTCGAAAGGCATGTTGGCTGAAAAGGGGAAAGCTGTATTTTCTTTTATTGGTTTTCTATAAACAGAGAATTTTAAACTTGAACTGCATCTATTAATTTGAACATCTAAAAATGGAAGAAGGCGTTTTCTTCGACTTCAGGGGTGACATTAATACTATTACTTAATTTATTGACATCTTGTTTTTCTACATTATCATATTTTCCTGAAGACGCCCGCAGAAGACGGGGCGAAACGTTGATATTTTTATTTTATTTTAACTGTACAAAGTGTATATTAAAATTCTTGTTTTGTGCACCATTGAACAACGAGTTGTATTTTTAATAAATCCATTCTTAGTAGTTAACAAATATTCAATTTATAATTTCTCCAAGAAAAAAACTGTGCAGCAATATGAATCCTTGTAAAATGAAAAAAAAAGTTAAAGATACAGCTAAATTGTTTGCATCAGAAATTCAACATACGCTAAAATATAAAATTTCAGCAAAATTTTATCTGTGACAAGAGGAATTCAGCTATAAATACACAAAATTTAAAATCTCTGGCATATATAATTTTTGTGTACGGACTCTGTGACAGACAGACAGAGGATTGAGACGAATAGGGTTTCGTCAGATGAACGAAATCCTAAAAAGTGAAAAATAATAATAATGAAAGTATTTCTTTGAAGCACTGAATACAGAATTTTGAAATGTGTTTCATAAAGGCGTAAGTAATTATAAATTCAGGGGATAAATCTCCTTCTCCTTTCCCCCCATAAAAATTAAAATGTAATGTTTTTTTAAGCTTTAGAAGAGGAACTTACCCCTGCAACTGCAGTATTAAATACGCATAGATATATGATCTTTTAAAATTAACAATTTACTTATAAGTAACAAAGCATTTTTAATATAATGATATTTTTGTTTTATAAATTTCTATTTTAATTAATATTTAAAATTTATGAAACAGTCTTCATCTTAAAAGGTTTGGTCAAAAAGACAGTTTTAGTACTGAAATGATATAGGTCATCTTTATAATGGTATTCTTCCCATTCTTTTAAGTAGCAAATATCGATTGCATCATCTAAAAATGAAAGTAATTCGCTCAAATCAAATTCATATAAGCATGAGATTTGAAATAGCGAAAACAAACATCCGGACATCTGCAAATAATGATAGATTGTCTGGCCATGTCCATTTATGAATCTGGTGAACCAATCAGAATGGATCTGAAATACTTTAGAACAGAAGTCTAGTGAAAATAGAAATGTCGCAGAATTATTATGAAATAGAGAAATATAGAATGAAAAGGAAATTGATTTTAAGTAACGTTTTATTTCAAAATATGTACACGTAGCAACGAAAATAGGATCACATATAAAAAGAACATTTCACTGAGTGAATGACAATTAGTATATTTAAATATGGTTTTAAATTAATCCTAAATAAAAGGGCAGTTCTTGTCTCACCATAAAAATATGTAAAACAATAGTGAAGGTCTTCAAAATCACTTCAGCGTATCTTCCACTTTCATAAATATTGATTAATCGCTGTGCCTGGGCTAGAAGTTTAATATGTAAATGAGTAATAAATCGTTGCACTACGAGCTATACAGAAAGCATATTTTGGTGCACGTCAGAAATTCACGTTAATTTCATTAAATAAGTTCATGAAACAGTGTAAAACACACCACTAACGATTTTTGAACACAAACCGAAATAGAATGTAATTATTTTCAGTGTCATTTTGAACATTTACAAATATTACACAACTGATTTTCAATAATGAATGTGCAATATGAGATATCGGTAATACATACCAATTACACGGAAGTCCAATTTATTCACGTGACATAGGGCACAAACATAAAAAAGACAATTCAAACAAAGTTTAAATAATTTTATAGTTTGTTGGAAAGTTCTATAAAAGGAATTGGATGAAGAAGCAAAATTTTCAAAAACATTTCCAACTTTATTGGTACAGTCAAACCTTATTAAATTCATATATCTTTATGTAGTAATAATCTGTGCATAAAAGACAAGCATTTTTTTTTTACAGTTAATTATATTTTCTTTTTGATATTACAGAGGAATCGAGAATAGATGAACTTTAAACAAACATATTTTATTAGTTTGTAAAAAAAAGTCAGTTTTACAATCAAATAATTCTTTATGAAATCCTCTTTAAAGTGAGTCTTTAAAGTAGATAGTAGTACATTTAGATTATAAGCAAACTTTATAAACTTTTAAATCATCATAATGCAAAAGAAAAATGTAAAATGTATGATTAATATATATATATATATATATATATATATATATATATATATATATATATATATATATATATATATATATATATAATTCAAGATAAAAACTAGTCGTTGGGGGCCACCGTAATACTTACCCATCATATATAATATATGAAAATAATACATTTGAAAACTATTTATAAAATGGATTGCAATTCCAAAACAAAATTTAAACGTTTATTTATATTTTTGTTGTGCATAGTAATGCTGTATTAATGAGTTGCTGATGAATCTCTTTCGATAAATTATACAACACGCCTAATTACTTAGGTAGTACTGAATTGCGAAAAAGAAACGTCCTTATAACACCAAAAATAATAATCTTATTAATTAACAGTTTATTGCGTCGGATTAAGCGTCTCAATTCCAATTAAAATATATCTTTGAATTGAAATTTGAATGAAATACAGGATCATGAAAAACAGAAGAATGTGGAAAACAGGATTACAGATATCTCGGCAACTAATAATTCGATCAACTTCGTTCTTTATGCAAAATTTGCCTTTTACGATCACTCCTTAAAATAAAAAAATTCGAAAATTTTTATATGCCTTTCATCAGAACGAATTTTTCGATTGTCCGAAAAATCGAGGTTACTGATATTAAACAGACTTCGTCCCATTCTTACATACTAAGTACATACAAAATTTCAAGTCTCTATCTCAATTCGTTCGGGAGATAGATCGTTTACAGACAGACAAACTGACTGACAGACAGACAAATGGACGGACGGAATTTTTTTTCCTAAAAATATGTTTTTCGAAATCTCCAGTGTCGAAAACGTGTAAATCAGTCAAAAAAACTTTCGATTTTCGAAACGATTGCAAGACTTACCGTATACTACGTATGATGGGTAAGTAATAAAAATATATTTGTCATAGTTGATATTCATACTCCTAATGTGAAGATTTATTACTTTAAATTTTAATTATATTCGTTGAGTATTTCATTTAACATACAGTGACATGAAATGCCACTTTCATACTAGAATATGCCGTGGCTCCTATTAAAAAATAATTAACAGGAAATAACAAATTAACACTTTAATTACAAACTAAAAAAATCATTGCTTATCTCACACAAAAGGTTTTGCACCAGTATGAATTAGCATATGCTTTCTTAAATTACCCTGTTGAGAGAATTTCTTGTTGCATATCTCACACGAAAAAGGTTTCTCATCAGTATGAATTCTCAGATGCCTCCTTAAATTATGCTTATGCGAGAGTTTCTTGTTGCATATCTCACACACAAAAGATTTCTCACCAGTATGAATTAACATATGCCTACTTAAATTACATTTATGAGAGAATTTCTTATTACATATCTCACACACAAAAGATTTTTCCCCAGTATGAATTAACATATGCTGGCGTAAAGAGTTATTTCGAGAGAATTTCATGTTGCAAGCCTCACATACAAATGGTTTCGCACCAATATGAATAAATAAATGTGCTTTTAAATTACTCTTATGAGAGAATTTCTTGCTGCATATTTCACATATGAAAGATTTCTTACCAGTATGAATTAACAAATGTCTGCTTAATACGCTCTTTTGAGAGAATTTCTTGTTGCATATCTCGCATACAAAAGGTTTCTCACCAGTATGAATTAACAGATGACTGCTTAAATCATTTTTTCGAGCGAATTTATTATTGCATATCTGACAAACAAAAGTTTTCTCACCAGTGTGAATTAAGAGATGCCTGGTTAAATTGCTCTTATGAGAGAATTCTTTGTTGCATACCTCACACAAAAAAGACTGTTTTGGGAGCAATTCTTCTTCCATAACTCACAAATAAAAGGTTTTCCTGGCAGTGAGTTAGAAACTGGTTTTTCAAAAAGCTCTGATAAAAAATATTTTACTGCATTTATTTCACACCCTGAAGGTATTTTGAGTGCTGTTATTGGGTTTATGAAACTGCAATAGAATAAAATAAATTAATTTAAGTTTTTACGTTTTATTAAAAAACAAACAAAAATACATAAACTTATCACGAAAATTTAAGATCAAAGTAGAAAAAAAATTGTAATAAAATTCTACCGTAGTACTGAAATCTACTGTGGACTCCAAATTACATTGAAAAACAAATTTTAACGAATTTTCTGTTTCTCTATATACGTTGGGTGTTTCTTAGAGATTTCAAGCTGCTGAAAAAGAATATGTTTTAAAAAAATTTCTATCACCCTCCAATTTTGAGAAATTTCATTTATACGTTTTGAAATATGTAGGCAACGTATAGGCATTATAATTACACGGGTATCCAAAAGTTAAGCATAATTGGTAATTAAGTAAGTAATGAAAGAAATATAAATCGAAATGTGGTGAAACTCCAGGTGTGTAAACAAAATAGTACGCGTCATATATTTTCGCGAAGAGTTTTCTCCGAAATCGAACAGGGGATCGTCAACAAATTGAAAAAGAACGAAGATCTTTTGGATAACCCTGTCAAAATTAATGTAGCAAAAGCGTTCAAACTGCACATTATGATTGAGTGGCTTATTGTAATGTACTGTTTATTTTTATAAGGATAGCATGTATACTCGTAGAGAAATTAAGGTTTTTATAAAAACGGTCCTAAAAAGTTCTGTAAAAGTTTAAAAAACATAGCTTGAAAATTCTGAAAATGATCGTCTATAGAATCAACTTAAAATCCTTATTCCTAAAAGGAAGCAAAAAAATCAGGGGTTTTATCCAAATATAGTTGTACGTGCAATATTGTGTAGGCACTAAACAATGGAATATGGATACAGCACCTCATCTTTTTGCTTCATTTAGGGAATAAAGGATTTTGATCTCATTCTATCAATGATAATTTTCAGAAGTTTTAAGCTATATTTTTGAGACTTTCACAAAAGTTGCTCTATACATTTAACTAACATAAAATGCAAATGAAATATTAATAGCGTTCACGCATGCGCAGTAAAATATTATTTAGTAAACTTGCTCATTTGTCAAACAATTTTTATTATTTTAAAACTCTGATGACAGGGTATTGTGTACAATGATGTTTGTCATATTTTCAGAAAAGAACATTATTTTATATTAAGAACTTTGCAAATTATAAGCAAAAAATTTAGGACTGTTTTTATAAAAACCTTAATTTTTCAACGAGTATACATGCTATCCTTATAAAAATAAACACAGTACATTACAATAAGCCACTTAATCATAATGTGCAGCTTGAACGCTTTTGCTACATTAGTTTTGACAGGGTTATCCAAAAGATCTTCGTTTTTTTTAATTTGTTGACGGCCCCCTGTTCGATTTCGGGGAAAACTCTTCGCGAAAATATATGACGCGTACTATTTTGTTTACACACCTGGAGTTCCACCACATTTCGATTTATATTTCTTTCATTACTTACTTAATTACCAATTATGCTTAACTTTTGGACATCAGTGTATATTAAATTATTCTCTCTCATGTATTTCATTCACACAAACATTCCTTTTTGTTATCACAACGATAGACGATCTAGCAAGAGAGTAGAAACAGATGTCCCCCTAATAAATTTTATGTTAGCGATTTTGAGCAGACAGCTCTAGCCACCCGCACAGTATTTGATTTTAACGCAAATCCATGACAGTTGAAACTTTCGGGGCGAGTGTACTACTATTTCCTTGTTCTGTAAGACTTTTTAATTAAATTTTGATTATAATTATCCTATTGTCCTCAACAATATGTAAAACATGTCTAGAAGATACGTTAATGAACCCGATTCTTTTTGCTATGTGTGCGGGAAGCTAACTTTGAAAAAGCATCGATGCGCCTACACGCCGTAAGCGCACGCGTAGTACTGCCTATCATATGTACTTTGGATAGGTGAACAAGATAAGAAATGGGCACCCCATTCTTGTTGTACACGATGTGCTACAAACCTCCGGACGTGGATGAAATGTACAAAAAAGTGTATGGTGTTTGCTATACCCATGATATGGCGCATGCCGAAGGATCATTTATCTCACTGCTACAAATGTATTACAAAAATTAAAGGATTCTCTGTAAGAAGTAAACATAAAATTAAGTATCCGAACTTAGATTCAGCAATGTGACCAGCATTACATAATGATGATTTACAAATACCGAAACCTCCAGCGAATTTTACATATTACGATGCAGCACTAGAAATAGAAATTGATGGAATTGAAACTTCCTCTACATCTGATATGAACTATTCTCCTGGCGTATATGAAGAACCATACTTAATTACTCAAAAAGAATTAAATGATTTTGTGAGAGACTTAAATTTATCAAAAAAAAAACTTAGAATTACTTGGATCAAGATTGCAATCTCCTGAAAAAAAAAAAAAAAAAAAAAAAAAAAAATACAAAGATATTTATCGAGATTGACATAAGAAATATTCTACAATTTTTTTTTTTCAAGAGAAAATGATTTATGCTATTGTAATGATATATGTGGCTTAATGTCTGATTTAAATTGTTAGTATAACTCAGAACAATGGCCTGCCTGTAAGAGAGCAGCAACAGATAAGACATTTACCGCTACATAAAGTATGAAATTTCTTATTAATAACATTCCTTTTTGCAAAAATTCTTCCTTATTTTTCTGAAACTTTATAAACAATACACACTTTCACTGTTTGAAATATTAATTTTAAGCTTAATAAGTGTTTATTTAAATGTTTGTCATTATTAAAATACCTAATGATAAATTACATAAGGTATATGTGTTGGATAAATATATCAAAATTCAAATTTTCAAGATTTTGAGTTTTTTAAAATTCTGTGGTTGATGGAAACTTTTTAATGGTATATTCTTTCACAGCACCACGTAAAATATAAAAGTCACCACATATTTAGTTAGAAACAGAAACCTTGTTTATCAGTGTTATCTGAAGTTAGGGGAATCAAAGATGAGTCAAATGTACTTAAAGATTAAATTATAAATAAATAATATAATATTATAATATATTATAATGTTTAAAGATTAAATTATAAATAAAATAAATAGCAACAATTTACAAATAAATAAGTTATTATAAATAAATAATATAATATTATAATGTTTAAAGATTAAATTATAAATAAAATAAATAGAAACAATTTACAAATAAATAAGTTATTATAAATAAAATATAAAGTAAATTCAAGGAGTAAATTCTGTAACTTAACATCATCAAAAGAAACGATGATACATTTCACAAAGAATAGAGAGAAAATGAGTTATTTTTGTGGTGATGGAATTTTAGTATGCAAATGTGTTTAGTAAGAAATTCTCTATATTTCAAAATTTTTTTCATCTAATTTTAATGCTTATTACTAAAACAATCTGTGTCATTTAATATAATTCACACTGAAATTAAATAATGTAACCAGTAGCATAGCCAAGTAGACACCATGGGCTCCCCCATCTCAAACGAATATCCCTGTTTTGAAATCATGAATTCAACAACATTCAAAATTACTAATACAGAATCACAAAGAATATATAAAAAATTCAATTTTAGACAGGTTTTTGTCTTAAAAAGGTACAACTGAAAGTGATATTTTTTGCCATGGCTAAAAACTTTTCTGTTTAGGCAAATTTCCAACATAAACATGTTCCTCTTAACTGTATCCTCTAAGACTATTATAATGTATTCACTCTGTAGTGGACCTATGAAGAGTATAAATATATTACAATTAAATCTGTGAAGGTGACCTATCTGAAAGGTAAAGAAAATTAGCAACAAACAAAAACAAAACTATATATTTATAGTTCCTAAAACTTGAAACCTATCAAAATGAAACATTTTGCAATTGTGTTTCCTTCTTGGCAGATTTTTGGTGAGCAGGGAATTATTCCGTAAATGAAAAAATGAAACGGTCCCGAAGATTAAGTATACATATATATCTGCTAAGGTGGAAATAGGTTTGGATGGAATCAACTGTTGCTGACAGTAAAGGGAAAAGACCAGTTTATACAAATGCAATAAGGGCGGCCTTCATCTTATAATTTTATATAAAAACGGCACAATGATTGAGTTTCGAGATTCGTTATTTTATACTTTCATATCAAACAATATTGTGACATAATGTGCTACCTGTAATTAATAAAAATAATTCTATTCTTGAATTGGTTATTTGTGAACTTTTATTGCCACGTTTGACATACGTTAAGAAATCTGTTAATGATTTATCTTCTGTTCTAAAACATGCTAGTGAAGTCTTTTCATCTCTCAAAGAATTTTCGTCAATCAGTGAGCAAGAAATGAGAAACAGGTGCTTAAAATTTTGTTGACAAATTCAAAAGAGCAGAATTCCTAGCTACAGAGAATTTTGAAATACATTTTTTAATCGTACAGATTCCTTGTCAAGTTCATTATTCGATGTAGAGAGGTAATACATCTCACGATAAATCTAAAAAATATTTCCGGAGATCAATGTTTCTTTCTCGATTGAATTCTTTAATTTCGAGTCTCGTTGATATTTAGTTAAAGAGCAGATAGATATCGAAAGGTTTTGATGGTCTCCTGAGATTTTACAAAATAATGGCAATTTTTGACATTGAATTTTTCATCGGGAGTAATTTTTAAATAAATTAATGGATTCTGAAGGGCAGATTTTTTGTGTATTTATTTAGTATTGTATATTTTTTATTCCTTAATGCAGCTGCAGAAATATGGGAAAATTCGTAATTTTTGAGCAAATTCAAAATAACACAAAAACACCGGAAACTGTTTGTATATTAATTACACTACCACGTCAAATTTATGGGGTGCTCTCTCAAAGCATCGAAATGTCTCCCCAGAACATTTAAGATTATTATGCTTATTACTATGCTATTGCTTAAAGGTATTGTTTTTATACTATTGCTTATTAGTTTATTATGCTTATTAAGATTATTATGCTGGTTACATTATTTATGCTTATTAATCGCCTAGAAATGCTACCTCTGTCCCGAAGAAAAATGTATCTCTCTGAAAAAACCGCAATTACAACTTGTGAATACCCAGTTTAATATTGCTTACAAAAACTTCACTTATGGGAGGAGAATAGTGTATGAAGAGGTGATGCGGTTTTCTTTTTAACAATTAGAAGTCTAAAGCTTAAATTGAATATAATTCATATGAAAAAACTCCTAGAACATACTACTGAACTTGGAGAACGCTCTAAAACTGTTTCGAAACATCTAAAATAAATTGCTTTTCAAGTAAAATAACAGAAACCAACTTTACACAACCCAATATTTCTAAAATAGTGTTAATCAGTCGTAAATAAAATTATTTAAGAGTACAGTGGACTCTCAAAACTATTTTTTTTAATTTTCAATGATTTTTTTAAAAGCTTCTGGAAATAGTCACAGTATATATACCTCTTATTTCACAATTATTTTAAAAAATATATTCAATAGTTTTTGAGATACAGATTTTTTTAAACGAAAAATGGCAATATTTCAAAATGCTCTATGCACAACCAGTTTTCACATACTTTTTAAATTTTTTTCCAAAATAACTCTTTTATGCATACAAATAAATGTTACTAAGCATTTTTACCATATTACTTGTGAAACATTAAAAAAATGATTTTAACTTAATTTGTTAGTATTTTTAGTAAAAAAATCACTAAAAATTCCAAATAACTGAAATTTTAAAAAATTAAATGCGTTTAAACAAGTTTATTTTTAGTAACATTTGCTAACACATACATAAAGAGCATTTAAAAAAAATCAGAAAAATTGGTCATAAAGTATTTTGCATGGAAGATTTTGAAATCGTGAAAATGAAGAAAATATTCATTCTGAGAAAAACAGGTTTTAGTAACTACAATGGTTACAATTGCTTAGTATTTTTTTACTGTCACAGTTTCAGTTATATATAAGGGATATAATATCATTTCTAGCTTATATGTAATTGTTTCATGTTTTTATGGTAAATTCACATAAAATGTGTGGCTTCGACAGTATTACATGCAAAGAACGTGAAGTATCTATTTTTTAAAAATCTTCTCAAAACTAATTTTTTTTTTTCGGATGTTTTTTTTTTAATTTCCTGGAAATATTCATGGTATGAATAATTTTATTTTACAAATTTTTGTTAAATATATTAAGTAATTGTTGAGAAATAGAATTTTTATTTTACGCTAAAAAGATTTGGGACAAAAAGCAAAATTCCTCTAAATACATTGTAAACAAAGAACAGTAACAAAAGGAACAGTTAAAAGTTTCAGTTAAAGTATTGTGTATTGTTTTTCGAAATCACCAAACTAATAAGTAATCAGTGCAAAATAATAAGATCGAGTAAGGTAAAACAAAAAACTAAGCAAAATTTTACAGCTAGAATAGGCGAAAAAGTAAACGAAGGGGCGTGGCAGAATCAGCTGATTGGACAAAAATGCTTGTAACTCCAGTAAAAATAATCGAAATTGAAAAATTCTTTTTACGTTCAGTAGCAGGGAATTCATATAATGTTATTATGCTAAAAATGAAAATTGTAAAATTTGATGATTTTTTGCGATTTTTGAAAGTCCACTGTACCCTTAAAAAATTAGCTTCCTTGAAGTTCACCACCAGATAGTAGAAGAAACTATTGAAGCCAAAAATGGAATCAAAACATGAAACAGAGAAACGCAGAAGATTTATGGCTGTTTTAGAGAATTGTAACCAGACTATTTTTTCTAACATAAACTATATTTGTTGTGTGTGCTTGTTATATTGCTAAATTCTTTGGCTAAAATAGAATGTATCTTTCTTAAATATTAACTAGATAATAGTTAAATATACTTCAGAAATTTCTTTCAAATAAACTAAATTTATAAATCAGCCAAAAATAAGTTAAATAGTTTTAAATAAAAATCCTCATGTAGAATATTTTAGTAAGATTTGAATAATATTTACGGAAGTTCAAGGGTTAAACTTAAGAAAATGTTTATTTTGTACGAAGCTTGACTAAAATACATTTAACTTTTCAGTACGTACTAAGTTTTTTAGATCATAGTGTTTGTAAAATCTTTGGCATGCCATATTGCAACTTCGTATTATTACTAGCTACAATTATGGAGACATATCTAACTTTATTTTAAACATGCTTTTTTAAATTTAGAAATGAGATAGATATACTTAAACTCTTAAAGTTACTCAAAACATTTCCATTATTTATACACACACACAGTCAATCTTATCAAGATGTGATTGCAAGGATATGAAAAAAAAAACTACCATTTTGAACATCCATTAACAGACGTATAATCAATTATATTTTTAAGATATTCTGTCTAAATAAGATTTTTTGTTCGTTTCGTAAGTATTCTGATACTCTTCCATTTGAGAGAGGATTACGTTATAAAAAGATTCTGCTTTTATAGATTTCACTGTGTGTATAAGTACCTGTTAATTTTTTTACGATGGAACCGCAAATAAGTGATGAAAAATCCCTTTCAGACAAGTTTTCAGCAAATTTAATTGTATGGCAATTAATATGGGGGACCATGTAATGCTTCTGATTAATCCCTTCCCGACGGGAGCCTTTTACGAAATTTTTAATGTTTTATCACCGATTTTTAAAAACAGAAATTTTTGCTTTTCAAATCGAGAAAATGCACTCATTAAATAAAGCAAATTTTATTGTAAAATTTTACTGGTGAGGATAAACAATGATTCTCAAGCCTTTTTGGGCACATATACGTGTCGCTCGTCCCCAAGAGGTTAAGGCAGGTTTCTGTTAAAGATAATTACCTTTTTGACAGGTTTTAGTACAGGGGAGATTGGGTACACAGTGGACCACTTTTGCAGATTACATTTTTTTTCTTTTAAATTAAATTCTGCCTAAAAATATCCTTGAACATTCATTAAACAATTTTACATGCCACAGAATTTTTTCAGGACATAGTTTCAAATACCTTTAAAAAAATTATTTGTATACCATCATAAAAAGTACCAGTATGCCCCAGAAGCAGAGTACACTGGTTCACCCACCAGGATATATAATCCTCAATTATGCATTATTTCACTTCAATATATATTTATTTTTTATTAGTTTGAGTCCTGTTTATTTTCCCTTATAGCTTTAAAAAAAAATTCAAATTTTTCTAGTAAAATTTTCAAACAAAACAGCAAAAATATCCAAAAAGAGTATTATATTTTTTTAAATAAGAACAGATTGACGCATGATCTTTTGAAAATAAGGTGAAATTATTAAATAAAATGAAGCCATCTTCACGAAAACTTGAAAATGAAACTCCAAAATACTTATGAGCCTGAAATTTTCCTGAAATAATTTTGGATCTCGGAGTGATTTTATAACAACGATACGAAGAACAGATTAGTAACTATAAAGTTTTGATTCCAAAATTGTTTTATGTCACTTCTAAAATAATTAAGGAAATTTTAGAAAATGCTAGAAATATTTTTAGAAATAATCTGTTACGGTTGATAAAATACTTGCATTGTTTTAAAAGCCTTAAACACAAACGAAAATATTTCTTACTATGATACACAGGAATTTTCTTTGTTTACTTTATTTTACAGTTAAATATGTAATTAGTACTTTAAAACCGTATTTATTCGTAGAGAATAAAAAATTGTTAAATATTTTGAAAATTCTGCATTACAGAAACAGAGTAGATTGTGGCCCGCAGTACACCAGCAGTCGATGGTCCACTATGCTTCATGTTGAAGTTCTATACATTCTCATAAAATTATTATTTAAAGCATTCTTTTTAGCATAGTAATTTTAATATTAAATAAAAACAAGGATCTTACCTTTATAAAAAAAAGCTGTTTTTACTTATTTATCTGTAACATTTGATTAATAATAAAGAAAAGCATGATGGTAAAAATTTTTACTTTTAGAAGGTCAATACCACTCAGGATAAAATGGATTATTCTGAGTTAACGATGTGTTTAAAAACTATAAATAATCAACTTATTGCTGCATCAATGAGACTAAGAGAAAAAAGTTAAAAACTTTAGAAGTAAATAAAATATAAGGGGTGGTCATTTGTGTACTTAGGTGCTCTGAAGCCCACTCTAATGAAACCTAAAAAATATATTTATGTAAATGAGGCAAAAAATTAGTCTGCCTATAATGGACCATATCTACCATGACTATAGCTGTCATAAATGGAAATATAATCCATAGTCCCGTCTAAAAGAATTCCGTACAATTAGACATATTAATACAAAAATCCTGTTTAAAACAAAAATTTTCACAATGCTTTGTGATTTCATATTAACAGGTTTTATTATAAATATATAAATAACATGAGTGAAAATTCTGGATTCTTTCAAATAGAAATCCTAGTTACATTACTGAAAATAACAATATTTTAATCATTTATTAGTTTTTTTTTTTTAGAAAATAATTCTACTTAAAAGAATTATTACATTATATTAATGCCCGTATGTTATTTATTTATGTTTATTGTTTATCCTGTGCCAACTATCTAAATTAAGATGTTTTTCTTTGTTTCATCGGTATTTTGGAATTCTTCCATTTGAAACAGGATTGCATTGTAGAAAGATTTCGCTCTTACTGGTTTCACTGTGTTTATAAGTACCTGTTAAAACTCTTTATGATGGAACCGCTAATGAGTGATGAAAAATCCCTTTTAGACAGGTTTTCTGCAAATTGAATTGTATGGCAATCTATATCAGGACTATGTTATCCAATCTATATCATGACCTATAAAAGACCAGTTTATAGAAATCTAATAATGGCACAATGATTGATTTCCATGATCCTTATCTTTGTTTATTTTATAATTTTATATCAAACAATATTATAACGTCATGTGCTACCTGGAATTAATAAAAGTAACTCTATTTTTGAACTGGTTTTTTGTGAACTTTTATTGCCACTTTTAAAATATCTAATGAAATCTGAATATGATTTATCTTCTGTTCTAAAACATGATGATATTGTCTTTTCATCTCCAAAAGAGTTTCCGTCAATCAGTAAACAAGAAATAGGAAACTGGTGCTTAGAAGTTTGTTTGAAAATCCAAAAGAGCAGAATTCCTAACTATAGAAAAATATTGACACATTATTTTTAATAATACAGATTCCTTGTAAAGTAGGCTATTCGATGCAGAGAGATAATACATCTCATGATTGATGAATATTTCCGGAGATCAATGTTTCTTTCTTGTTTGAATTCTTTTATTTCGAGTCTCGTTGATATTTAGGGAAAGAGCAGAGGGATATGAAAAGTCTTGATTTTCTTCTGAGTTTTTACAAAATAATGGCAATTTTTGTCTTTGAACTTTTCAATTGTGAACTATAAAAAAATTCGTAATTTTTGTAGGAATTCAAAATAATACAAAAAACATTGGAAACAGTTTTTTCACTGATTGCACTAGAGCATGAAATTTAGTGTGTGTGTATGTGTGTGACCCCGAAGCAACGAAATGTCTTCCCTGCTAATTCTTTCATAAATTATTAAAAATACATACTGATTAAGACAGACATTAATATAATTAATTCAGTAATAATAAATTAATTAATTAAATTCAAACATTAATTTATGAGTTCTTTAATATATATTGTGGATAAATGGATTATTAAAAAATATTCATCGTATTTTCCGTCATCGTGCCACGAAATGTCTTCCCAGATTATTTAGGATTTTATGCTTATTAATCGTCTAGAAATGCTACCCCTCTCCAGAATTTAAAAGTGCTCTTTTCAGAGTTGCAAATATCCCTCCACCAGACAAATACCTCAATCATTTGAATTATCGGAATGGCGACTTGTGAATGCTCAGTTTAAAAATTGCTTACATAAACGTCATTGATGGAATAAGAGTTGTGTATAAAGAGGGTGGTGAAGAGGCTCTGTTTTTAACAATGAGAAATCCAAAGCTTAAATTGAACCTGATTCAAATGCTAAACTCCGAGAACTTACAGAAAGCTCTAAAACTGTTTCGAAAATAAATTGCTTTTGATGTAAATAACAGTAACCAATATTATTTCTTACATAGCTCAATAATGCCAAGAAAATGTTAATCAATTGCAAATAAAATTGTTTAAAAAAATTAATATCCTTGAAGTTCAGATCCAGATATTAAAAGAAAATATTGAAGTCAAATATGGTATCAAAAACGCTGTAACATGAAACAGCGAAACCCAGAAGAATTATGGCTGTTTTAAACAAATGTAACCAGACTATCTTTTCCAACATAAACTATATTTGTTGTGCGTGCTTGTTATATCACTAGTTTCTATAGCTAAAATAGAATGTCTTTTTCTGAAGTATTAAACACATTATAAATAAATATAAATCAGAAATTTCTTTAAAATAAACTAAATTTATTAACCAATCAAAAAAAGGTTAAGTAGTTTTAAATAATAATTCTGATATAAATTTTTTAACAAGACTTGCGTAACATTTTCGGTAGTTTTAGGGTTAAACTTAATTATTTAATCCAAATTTTAATGTAAGCAAATATTTATATTGGACGAAAATTGACTACAATACATTTTAACTTTTCAGTATGGGCTCAATTTTTTAGGTTGTAGTGTTTGTAAAATTTTTAATAAATCATAATGTAACTTAATTGTATTACTAGCTACAATTATGGAGTTAAATCTAACTTAATTTTATACATACTATTTTTTTAAATTAAGAAATAAAATAGATATATTTAAATTCTTAAAGTTACTCAAAATATTTCTATTACCCACACATACACACACACAGTCAATCTTGTCAAGATGTAATTGGAAGGAGATAGAAAAAAATACGATTTTAAATTTCCAATAACAGAAATGTAATGATTTATATTTTTTAAGATACTCAACGTATAAATACGATCTTTTCTTCGTTTCGCCGGTCTTCTGAAACTCTTTCATTTGAGACAGGATTACTTTGTAGAAAGATTCCACTTTAACATGTTTCACTGTGTTTATAAGCACCTGTTAAAACCTTTTATGATGGAACCACTAAAAAATGGTGAAAAATCTCTTTCAGGCAGGTTATCAATGAATTTAATTGTATGGCAATGCATATCAAGAACATGTAATGCTTCAGTTTAAGGCTAATTGTGTCTCTGCTCAAGATAATTACCATTTTGATGGGTTATACTATAGGGGAGACTGGTACACAGTGGAACACATTTCCAATTAACATTTTTTTTTTCGTTAACGGAAAGTCTATTCTGCCTAAAATATTTTTGAACATTCCTTAAGCATTTTTACATGCCACTGAGTTTTTTCAAAACATAGTTTCAAATACATTACAACAAATACATGCAAGTGTACCCTGAAAGCAGGGTACACTTGCCCACACACCGGGATACATGGTCCTCTATTAAGCATTATTTGAATTACAATATAATTTTTTTTATTAAGTTAAGTCTTCTTTATTTCTCACTATATCTCCAAAATAACATAATAATGTAAATTGTTCAAGTAAAATTCAGAAAAAAAAAACATTTACAAAACAAAACAAATAAAATTATCAAAAAGTGAATTATATTTTTTAAATAATAACAAATTGATACAGTAACATTGAAAAAAGGCCAAGTTATTAAATAAAATATAGTCATCATAATGAAAATTTGAAAGTGAAACTCCAAAAACCTATGAGCCTGAAATTTTCCTGAATTAATTCGGGACCTGACGACGATTTTATGATAACACCAAGATACAAACAACAGATTAGTCACCATAAAGTTTTCATTCCTAATTTGCTGTATGTTACATCTAAAATAATTAATGAAATTTCAGAACCTGCTAGAAATTGTTTCAGTAATAACTGGTTACAGTCAATCAGAATAGAATACTTGTATTGTTTTAAAAGCATTAAATACAAATGAAAAAATTTCTTACTATGATACATAGACATTTTCTTTGTTTACTTTATTTTACAGTTAAATGATTACTTTAAAAGAGTATTTATTTGTAGAGAATAAGCAATTATTATTATTTTTTTAATTCTGCAATACAGTCACAGTAGATTGTGGTCCACTGCGTCCCATGTTGAAGTTCTATACAGTTTCATAAAATTATTATTTAAAGCTTTCTTTTTAGCATATTAATTTTAATAATAAATAAAAACAAGTATCTTACCTTTATAAATTAATAAATTATATATTATTATAAACTTTATTAAAGTTAAAACTTTAATATAGGGATACAGCGAATAGTGATTTTGGCTGAATACCGAATATTCAGCCAGCCAAATAATAACTGTTTGGCCAAATACTGAATATTTGGCCAGCCTGTCTAATATTTTTTATATTTCAAAGTTTAAAGGTATTAAAATGTTGCTTCTTAAAAGAATTTTACATAATATTTAATAAAAGAAACTTACATTTTGATAAACAAGAACTTTTTATAAGAAAATTTAATAATGAAAAAAATATGGCTAGAGCTATTTAAGAAAGACAATTTTGAGACTTATTTTATAAATGTAATTTAAAATTTCATGGTATTTTCTACAAATCAAAACAAACTTTTAAAAATTGAAGAGAAATAATGAGATATTGGGAAGAAAAACTTTACAGCCTTTTTAAACAACTTGAGTTAGTTTTTTTCAATATAACGAAGAAAAGTTTACTTGTAAAAAGCTCTATTTTATTAAAATGTAAGTTTCTTTTATTACTGTTTGCAATGATCAAATGGTGGTACTTCAATAAAAATAACTTTTCTACTTCTTTCGACTTAGGAAGGAAGCTTTTAAAGACATTCTACATTGATTTCTTGATCTTAAATAAACAATCATTTTTAGAGATTGTAAACATTTAGGTTGTTCTCAAAATCCTGCAACAAACTTTCAATAGGAATAACATGGTAAAGACAAACTTTTTTAAAAAACAAAAATATCAAACATCTCAATCCATTGAATTATTATTATATTATTAGAATACATTCAATAAAATATATACTGGGTGAAAAACAATCCAAAACTGAATAATTATTCATAACTTTATTAATATTGGGGATATTTTAACAAGATTTGTTTTACATTAGGTAGTTTTGTTTGTTTTAAATATGGTGATATTGAAAGCAAACGTAATTTTGATCAGTAACACAGTACAAATACTATCAACTTAATTTTTAATAAAGAAATATCTAGCTCATAGTTCTTTTCCTATGAATGGTGGCATTTTCCACCATTCGCATCATAACATATTTTACAGAAATCAATGCATGTCAGTTGAAAATATAATAGTATTTTCATTTACATTGTTAATGTAACAAACGAAAATACAAGTTTGATCAAGAGTGAGATGAAATAGAATGTACTTATGACTCAATAAATTTATTAATATGATGGTTTCATGAATAAAAAATGTCTGTCTTGATAGCTATTATCAATCCTAAAAGTTTTTCTTTCTTGCTTAAAGACCTTTACTTAGAAAAAGCAAGTAACAGATTATTTACTGAACAAAATTTAGGAACTAGAATTCTAATTAATCACCATTTTAATCCTTCTTATGGTTACTTTTCTTAAGTTATACTTTACAAACAGCAAATAAATAATGTAAAAACATTCTATTTTATTTAAATAAGATTTTGCTTTTAATTATTTTAAATATATTTATAAGTTGACGATTAAAAGTAAAAATCATGAAAAGTTTTTAAAATGTGTTTTAAAAGGTTTAATTAAGTACTGAATTTGATGAAATAGTTTGATAATTCGGCCAACCGAATATTCAATTTAACTAAATAGTTTGATATTCGGCCGAACTGAATATTCAATAACATAGTCGAATACTCAATAGATATTGAATATTTGGTGAATCCCTTTTTAAAATAGTAATTTAAACATCATTAAATATACATAAAATTGATAAAAATGATAAATAATAAAAATTAAATTAATAAATAAAATATAATAAACATAACAAAATCTTATAAAAAATAAAAATGAATTATTAAAAAACCCCTCTTAAACTATGATAAAAAGGTTATATAAAGTATTATTATCATTACACTAAAGATCTTATTAGAAAACTATATAATTATCATAAATTATGGGTTAAAGTAATTAATATAATTTGGGTCATAACTTGGTGCAATTCTACTTGACATGGCCTGGATAATACATAAAAAATCTGTTATTTTTAGCAAGTTACCATCATTTGAATTAATTGTATATTATTTTTTACTTTAATGCTTCTTTAACAAATACACAATATATGACTATAATTTTTTTCTTCTAAATCCAATTTTTCAAGATTTCCTTTTGATTTTAAAATAATATTTTATAATAAACTTATGTTTACAACCATGAAAGTAAGAATTTTATTATTTTTAAAACATTTTTAATTAATTACTCAAAGCATAGTTTTTAGAGAGTACTTTTCTTATAGTGAATGTCAGTTACTTACCTGATGGTTGTTATTCGACTTGCCAAACATTCAGTTTACCTATGTGTATTTGTGACACATATAATTTTGTGTCATCATACGTAGAATTTTCAATTGAAGAATAACTAAAAAAATATATCTTCACCGTTTATTTTAGTAAAGATGATCGATCAGTAAATTTATTTTAAAATTAGTGATCGTTAGAAAATGCACTCATTACTAAAATACAGACGCCAACACAATAAATAAATCAAGATGCATGTATTCATTCACGAAATAATGAATCAATACATGAATAATTTCAGTGAACAAAATGAAAGATTTATTTATAATAAAGGAGTTGAAAGCATGAGTCAAAATTCGCGAATATAAAACTGAAACATTTTCTCCGCAAAAATATAGACCATTTCCTCCAGCATCAACAAACAACTCAACTTCTAGCTGTGGTAGGCAGAAACACAACGGAACCAGCATTTAAAACTATGGCGCTAGAGGAACATAATTATTCCAAATTACCATTAATTTTATCTGCTTATGCAGAAAAGTTAGATGAAGTATCTAAAAATAGATACAGAGAAAAATTAACTATTCTGTTGCCGAATGGGAGTATTTTTTATCTTCCCGACCCATATTTAATTAAAAAAATAGATTGGCGAAATGACATGTCCGCATGGCCAAATATTACTGCGGCCAAAATAACAACATATTTAACAAATTGCCCCGGTTTGAATACAAAATCGGTGGCTGCTTATGATTTTGTTGTTTCTGGTGAGTAAAGGTTTTACATTTTTTTCCCACCAATTACTGGTACCTATTTAAATAAATCATTTAGTAATAGATGCTAAGTTTGATAAATTGTCTGCTTTTGATGTTACTGCTAAAAATAAGGCTTAAAATTGAAATTTTAAAATCTGAAAGTGCTATTTAAAGTCCAGTTCAAAAATTAGTTAAAAAGTTCAGTTTAAAAGTATCATCAGTTAAAGAATCTGTTTAAAAGTCTAATTTAAAATGCAAGTTTAAAAGTCTAATTTAAAAGGCATGCTTAAAAGTTACTTTAAAAAGCAAGTTTAAAAGTCTAATTTAAAAGACAAGTTTAAAAGTCTAATTTAAAAGGCAAGTTTAAAAGTCTGATTTAAAAGGCAAGTTTAAAAGTCTGATTTAAAAGGCAAGTTTAAAAGTCTAATTTAAAAGGAAGGTTTAAAAGTCTGATTTAAAAGGAAGGTTTAAAAGCCTAATTTAAAAGGCATGTTTAAAAGTCTAATTTAAAGGGTCCGTTTAAAAATCTAATTTAAAAGACCAGTTTAAAAGTCTGTAACTTCAGCTGGATATATTTATGCATAACACCTTTAATGGAAAATAAAATTAACAATTTTAGTTTTAATAATTATATTTATTGTGAATGAAGTAATGTCATTATACTTAAAGTTTTTTATTACTAGGAGAGAATGTACAAATATACTAGGAGGGAATTATACAAATCGCTAAATTAACAACGAAAATACAAATTGACATAATTTTTATTTTAAATAACGAAAAAACAACTAGTAGAATATTAATAAAAATTCAAATAAAAAAAATAAAAATCACATTATGACATTTTAAACATGTGAATGGTATTTAATGTCATTGAATGTGACATTCATTATCATCCATTATTGGCATTTAATCTTATAGTTTGGTGATAATTTTTTGGTCAACGGGATAACCTAGTAGTACCTTTTATTTCTTATAAAGAATTTGTAGTTAAAAAGTATAATACAAGATATCTCTTCAGATCCCAGATCCTTCATCATTATTTATCTTCTTAACAAAAAGAAAATCTTATAATTTATCTCTATGTTAATTAATTGAACGGTTTATTATAGGAAAAGTACAGGAAGTACTGATATATGTGCCACAGGCTTTCCCTAATATAAAGCTACTGTCGACATTTGTCATGCCAACTATGCGGGTAAACAATAAACCATATCAGCCATGGGTCATTGTAGAAAGTGATGAAATTAAATCTGCCCATTGCACATGTATAGGCGGGTAAGTAAATGTTTTTTTTGTGATTACAGTGCTAATTTTATTTCATTGTTTTATAATGAAACATTATACTTGTACGGTGTCATGAAGTGATTAAAAATTATAGTAAAGAAATAAAATTTTTATTTCTTATAATAGAAATAAAATTAAATTAGAAATAAAATTTTTATTTCTTATTCTATAGGAAATTTGAGATCATTAATTCTGTGTGTAAGTTCTTTTATTAGAGATTTAATTTTAATTTCAATTCTTAAAATGTTATCTTCCAGTTTAGGAGAAGTATGCAGCCATGTTGGTGCCTTGCTGTACAAAATACAATTTGCAATTGTTGCTGGTATAACTTCTGCCTGCACTGAAAAAAAATGCGAATGGAATGCAAGTTTTACTAAAACGGTAATGCTTTTTTTTTTATCGAAAATATAAGAACTTTGCAGTGTGTTTGATTACTTTATTTCAATTTAATTAATATATATGTACAAAAATCTAATTTGCAGAACAAATTAAAAAATATATATATTTCCTACACTTTTAAGCGTAAAGAAAGGCAGATCTTAGGATACTTCAATCAACTCATTCTACATTTAATGTTAATTTTTTGTAACAAATAAGTTAACCAATTGAATAATAAAAATGAAATTTATACGATATGATACTTTAAGCACCCTAAAATCTTAGATTTTGTTAAAAAAAAATCGAAATAAATGTTACATTTTTAAGTTATAAATATTTGTATTGCAGATTTTGTATTATGTTTATGAGGATTGTTCATAAGATAAGATATATGCAAAATACAAGATTTCAGTTGGTAGTAGATCTAAGATTAGTGAAGTCAAAGATTTATTTCAATCTCATTTGAATGAAATCAAAGTGTTTAGGGTGTTTAAAATATCATTGTATGAATTTCATTTCTATTTTTAAATCTTCAAGAGATTTAATTTATTTGTTACAAAAATCCAGCATTAAATGTAAAATAAATGAAATATTTTAAAATATCTATTCATACCCAAGCTTAAACAATGTAGGAAATTGTTTATTATTATTATTATTATTTGTTCTGCAAATTAAATAAAAGTTTTCATTCAATGTGTCAAGTTTTTGTAATAACTATTGAATTCAGATGAACACATTTCAAAATTAATGTTGAGTACCAGCCTTGATTAATGTTGTGATGTGATTTACCTATGTATAATTGAAAATATGGTACTACTCTGTTATCTTGTCGACTAATTTCGCCAAATTATACAAATTGTCAAACTAATAGCCAAATTATACATAATGACATAATTTTTATTTTAAATAATGAAAAAATAAATAATTAGTAGAATATTAATCAAAAGTCGAAATAAAAATCACTTAATGACATTTTAAACACGTGAATCATTTTTAATGTCATTGAATGTGACATTCACAATCATCCATTATTAGCATTTAATCTTATAGTTTGGCGATAATTTTTTGGTCGACAGGATAACCTAGTAGTACTGAAAATATTTCAACAGTGCATGTTGCAATAGTTTGGACAAAAACTTTCGATCAGTCTTTTTAGAAATGTCATTGTCCACTCTGATGCCATTTTCTTTTCTATTCTTAAAAATTATTAAGTGAAAATTATTCAACTAAAAATAGACAAATTATTATTACAGTTTTTCAATTATCTGCAACAATGAATAAAAAATGTAAAATTTTAATCAAAAAAATGTCCATTGATTCTTAATTTTTTTAAAAGAAAGCTAAATTGGGAATTAATAACAAACATTTTATCATATGTTTTGACTTGATGCCAGACAAACAGTTTCGCCCTTTAAATTTATAATATTAATTGAATGTAGTAAAGAATAAAAAAATAGATTGGTAAAATTCAGAAGTACATTTCATAAAAATGTGAGAAAAGTTAGTATGTTTCTCTATATGCTTCCGGATATACTAAGCAGAAATGTGTCAAAAAGATATTTGTTGTTCAGCTTCATTTATTAGTACTTATTACTTTTAAATTAGTAATGCTGATGCTTGCTTAGTGAAATTCAAATTTAATGTAACCTTTAAAAGTATAATTTCATGCTCTAAGTATGTTTTATTTTACTGGTATCTTATTTTTTATTTATTGTTACAATCTGCCCCAAACTGCAAACTATAATTTTCTTAATAAGTTAACTACAAAGAATTACATTTGCCTTTTGTATCTACATGAATAATGACTTGCTGTAATTTTGCACATAAACGCCGCAACACATATGTAAAATGAAGTTTCAAAATTGTTATGTGCAATGTTTACACTGATTTTACATTTTAAAATTTCTTTTTGTCTTATGCTAAGTTTTTATTTGTGGGAAAGCATTTATAAACATCAAATAAAAGATTGATAAACTTTAAAAGATAAGTTTAATCATATTTTGAATATCTTATTTCCTGTTACACAGTGTTGTGCATTTACACAGAAATAAATAAACATCCTGTTGCCAATTCAACCAACTAAACTTAGGAATACAGGAAAGTCATGCACGAAATTAAAGTAAAAAAAATTTTTGTATGTAGCAAATCATAATAACAGCAAGTGCGATCGCAACGAATGATTGCCGAATGGCACAGATAAATAGCACGGCAATCAAACAATTCAACCGAGCAACTAGCAAATCAAAACGAATGCTGAATTAGCAGTATGCATTTTGAAAAAAAGGAAGCGGAAGAAAAACTGATAGCATGGGAATCTAGTGCAAAAATTACAGGATAAATTAAAATGTGTATATATTTAGGAATAGCAAACATTACATTTCAACAATACAAAAATTGCATTTCTTGTAATTTTAATCAGATTTTGCTAATAACTTTTTTTCTCGGTACTTAAATAACTATTTCATTTTTTTATCGGTTTTTCAACATTGCAGTGCTTACAGTATATGTAGCACTTCTTTTAAATTTTTTTTCAATTTAATGTATTTTGAGAGATGCGGCACTTACTGTGAGGGCGGCATATACATGTAAAATTACAGTAGTGGTGACTGTAGACCAATTTGGTAGTGGCATATCTGCCCTGCTACACTTTTTGATAACTTTATCTGCCTGGCTAACTTTAATTACTTTATCTACATGCAGCGTTGAATTCAGGGGGTGGACATCCCCCCCACCCCACCCCGGAAAAAATAAGATTTGGTGTTTTCAATCTTCAAAAAATGCTATTTCCTCCACAGAACTCTATAATGTGCCCCTCCTCCGGAGCCACTGAAATTCGTCCCAGAGAAAAGTGTCTGAATTCACCACTGTCTAGCTTTTTAACTTTATGCCCCTTTTTAAAAATCTGTGCTCAACAGCCCATTTCTCCACGAGTCAACACTGCTTATAAATAAAAGTAGAACTTTTTTTTTGACAAACATTCAAAAAAATTATATGTAAAGAGAGCTGTTTGTGTTACTTTTCTGTATTGTGTTAATAAATATTTTTTAATACATAAAATTTTCTGGTACATTTTATTTTTTATAGGTGAAACCAGCACCTATTAAAGACATCGATCTGTCTGCATCAAAGATGGAAGTCAAATCGAAAAAAACATCAGTTATTCCACCTAGGGCAGTTTCACCAATTAGTAAAGAGCAACTAAGAAGGTTGAAAGCCATTGTTCCTGATGCTGCATTCTTTACCGTTTACAGATCAGACAGTGATGATGAGAGTGAAACTGAATCTGATGAGGAAAATGCCAGAGAAGGATTTTTCCCCAATATGATTTCAGTCCTTGAAAAACAGATTATTTCCTGTAATGCAGATTTACTAACTGCATTTCAAGATACTGATTTTTCAAGGATTGAAATTTTAACTAGAGGGCAAAATAATTCTCTGTGGCAGGACCAAAGAATTGGAAGATTAACATCTTCCAACTTTGGTCTCATTTTCAAAAAAAAGAAGAGAGATGAAAAATTTGCTACACTTTTCCTCACAGCACCAAAAGAATTACAAGCTTCTGCTGTTAGATGGGGAAGAGATAATGAAAAAATGGCTCTTGATGCATACTTTTCTGAAGTAGCATCTAACCATTCCAATTTGAGAATTGAAGAGGCTGGTCTCTTCATTTCAAACTCGGAACCTTACCTCGCGACTTCTCCTGATGCTATTGTTTTGTGCGACTGCTAGGAGTCGTTGAGGTAAAGTGCCCCTATAAATTCAGAGAGTTGAAGCCTTGTGAAATAAATGATGTTAGTTTTTGTTTAAATGCAGATGGCAATTTAAAAAAGTCGCATGTGTACTATGCACAAATACAAGGGCAAATGGTCATCACAGGTGTGCCATATTGTGATTTTGTGGTATGGACCACAAAAGGTATTCTTGTAACAAGAATCGGTAAAGATGACCTGTATTGGGAAACTAATAAGGTTATCTTACAGAAGTTTTTTTTTGAACAAGTTGTTCCTCTTTTTTATAAATTAAATAAATAATTCTTTTTTTTTTAAATCTATTTTATTAGTAAATCTTTTCCAATATTTCTTTTAAATTTTCTTATTATAGTTTTCATGAATTTTCATTTTATTTTTCATGTCATATTTAAAAAAAATTTCATGATAATTTATTGCTTTCAATTTTTTTTTTTTTTTTTTTTTTTTTTTAATACAATTCTTATATATGATGCTCGGCACTGGTGGCTGAAATATATTACTAAACATACCAAGAATTATTTTCTAACAACTTCGTACTATTTAATTTTCTTGCTTATTAAATTCTTTACTTTAATATAACTATTTCACATCAATATAATTTTTTTTTTTTGTTTTTGTAAATATAGATTTTTTAATTTGCTTTGATTTTTTTCAATAAATGTTTTTAAATTTTATTTGCATTCTTTTAAACTTATTTTTATGTAATATTTTACTTTCTTTCTAATAAATAATTGTAAATAACTCTTCAGATTTATTTCATATAAAAATTGTTACCTAAAAAGGGCCACAGTGAGTGTCTTGGTTAGACATGATACCCCCACCATTGAGTGGATAATAGAGAGTCAATTGATTTTATATTCTCGGGGACCCTTAACCAATGGTACAGATAACTTCTTATTAATTAATTGCATTTTTGTAACATAATGCTGCATAAGTAATTGCATAATTTTTCACATATATTTAATATAAAAATTGTGTAAAAACTGTTACCTAAAAAAGGGCTACAATGAGTGTCTTGGTTAGACATGATACCCCCACCATCGAGTGGATAATAGAGAGTCAATTGATTTTATATTCTCGGGGACCCTTAACCAGTGGTACAGATAATTTCATACTTATTAAATGCATTTTTGGAACATAATGTTTCATATTTTTTATGATATATTACAAGAACTATTTCACATCAATGTAAATTTTCTTTTTTGTTTTTGTAAATATATATTTTTTAATTTGTTTTGATTTTTTTCAATAAATGTTTTTAAATTTTTATATGTTGTTTGCATTTTTTTAAACTTACAGGAAATTCTTTTCTAATTGCATTTAATTTTTCATACTTATCCAAAAGAAAATGACCATAACAATACTATTTCTAAATCATTAAATGATTTGTAGAATTATTGATTTGTATTTTTAGGCAAATTTTATGCATGCAAAAAATATAACTTGAATTAATCAATTAAAAGGGATTGTTTTGCAAATTTCACTTTCTCACTACAAACCTTTCAAGTTTTCATTTACTATATTTATAAATTTTAATTCTTCATTACTAGCAATATTTGCAAAAAAAAAGAAAAAAAAAAACTTTTGTGTATTTTAAGGCAGCAAATCTCATAACTGCTCTGCTCAGCAAGCACATTTGCCACATTTATAAATTTATTTTTTATCGGAAAGGTAAAAAATTAGAACACTTGACTATTGAACCGATTTGAAATTGAACTGCTTTCAATTTTTTGATAAAGTATTTATTGAAGTATTGGCCTTTTTTTGAGTAGTTATTCTTCATTCACGAGGAAATTTGGTTCAAGATGCCCACTGAAATAACATTTTCTGTAAGATCTATTGCATTGAAAGAAAAAGGAAAAGCAGTTAGATTACATATTTTACAAATAACGCCTGTTAATTTCAGACATTTACGAATGAAATAACTTAAAATTATTGTCTTTAAAGTTACCTTTTTTAGATTTGAGAACAGTCTAAATGCATCAGTAAAGTTCTTTATTTTATAAATTTCTTTTATTCTCCTCTTTCAGAATCCTCCTCACAATTTTCAGCATTACTTTCAATGATGATAAACACTCTGATATCGAATCAGAACTGTGATGAAGAATAAATGCTCGTTAATTGCGTTATATGCCTCTATATCAACATGACTGTCTGTATGTTTCATAAGTTCACAAAAATCTATATTTTCATTTTCATCACAGGTGATGTTATTATCTGAAATGCAAAAACCTGTCATTTTAATCTAATTTTCAAGTGTCCCTTATTCAGAGGTAAATTACACATCCTTTACCAAGAGATTGGGACCGGAAGTTTTGCCCCTTAAATAGAGGTGTCCCTTATTTGGAGGTTACACTGTAGTTTCCAATTTTTTTCTCCATATTAACAAAATAAAAAATAAAATGAAGTCATCAGAATACTAAAAATATTTGTAATAAATTTTCAAAAAATGGCAGTGTCATTTTATCCTAAAATCTTTTTGAGCCCACTCAATGTTTTTCAAAAGTCGGAGCCACTGCCTGTAATCTGTTCAAGCGTGGAATGTTACAACCTGATAACCAAAAGTAATTACATTTCCATTCAGCATCTATATAAAGAAGCAAACTGAATATTGAAAAAAATTCAAAGATATTGATAATATTGTGAACTAAGTTGCTTTAAAATAGCTGTATAATTCTTTACGATATAAACAACTAGTCACTGGAGGCCACCGTAAAACTTATAATATGTGACATAAAATATAGAAACAAAACTGTGTGTAAACTACTTATAAAATCCACTGTAATTCCAAAATTAAATGTATGGTACTACTTGGTTATCCTGTCGACCGAATTCTAAGATTAAAAACCAATATTGGTGATTGCAAATGTCACATTCACTTGACATTAAACATATGTGTTTTTTGAGTCAAGTGATTTTTAATTTGACTTTTTATTTCTATTTTTATAAATGTTCAATTAAAATAATTGTTCTTTCATGAAAAAAAAAAAAAAAAAAAAAAAAAAAAGTGAATTAGTTTGGCGATTTGTATAATTTGGCGAAATTGCTTGACGGGATTACCAAGTAATAACAAATGTATTTTAATAACATTAAATATATTTTTTATATTGTTCAATATAATAAAGACACTAAATAGTTTCAAAGTCAATTTATTATCATAATCCTATATATACATGCATAAGATGAAAAGGATGTTTACATTTTTAAAGAGTAAATAATTTATACATAGACCATGATACATGAAAACCAAGTTTTGATATTAATTATGATATTATACAAAACACCCAATTTAAGTTCCTAACATTTTTAGTTTTCAAAGGAATCAAGATAATGCTATCTTGTACCAAAACAGATCAAAGACAATTGATGAAAGAATGACAGCTGATGAAGATAAGAAAAAAAAAAAATCAGAGGATACAGCAGTTGCAGTTTTAATTTTTTTGAATCAATGAAATAGTAAAAAAATTCTGTAATCTAACCATTTAGTTTGAAAGCCATAAAAAATCAGTAAATTAAAATGCAGTTTTACAATTCTTTACTCTTGAAAATGCACTTAGATTTTAAAAATGCAAAATTTAAAATTTTACACAAATATTTAAATTTTGCAGTGTGTGTGTGTGTGTGGGGGGGGGGGTAGAGATTAAATCAATTTTTCTAAAATAAACATATTAAAAATATTGTGAACTGATTCAATTTTTTTTATAAAAATAGCTGTATAATTCTTTGATATAAACAACTAGTTGTTGGAGACAACTTTAAAACTTATCCATCATGGATATGTATAACATAAAATTTGAAAACAAAACCATATATAAACAATTTATAAAATGCACTGTAATTCCAAAATTAAATTTAAATGTATTTTCATAACATTAAATATATTTGACAGTTTTTTACTGTTTAATATAATACACTAGATGATTTCAAAGTCAAATTATTATCATAATTATATATATATATATATTTATATATGCATAAGATGAAAAGGATATTTACATTTTTAAAGAGTAAATAATTTATATATAGACATGAAAACCAAGTTTTGATATTAATTGTGATATTATACGAAACACCCAATTATTGTTCATAACACTTTTAGTTTTCAAAGGAATCAAAATAATGCTATCTTGTACCAAAAAAGATCAAAGACAATTGAGAAAAGGATGGCAGCTGATGAAGACAAGAAAAAGAAAGATTCAAAGAATACAGCAGTTGCAGCTTTAATTCTTAAAATTATGCAAAAATATTTAAGTTTGGAGGGGAGAAGATGGATTATTGATTCATTAAATAAATTTTTCTAAAATAAAATAAACATACAAAACTGAAGAATAGATGAGATACAACACTGATTATGTAGTGAAGAGATTCTTCTAAATGTGTGTGACAAACTTAGTTGCTTACTGTTTTGGATAAACTTTAAAATAAAAATTGTCCTCAGTGTTTCATTAAAATGTGCAAATAAATATCAATACAACAAATGAAGAAAAAAAAAACTGACATAAGTAGACAAGATTTATACACTTCTCATTAATAATAATATTTTTTTTGATGCAGTAGACTCCCTCAAATCTGCACAGCTTAGGACCAAAAGTTGTGGGAATTTGTGAATTTTGTGGATTTCTGGTCACTGTTTTGTTTACATTTTTTAAACAATAATTTGAATGTAATTAATAATGCAATCAAGAATATAATGAATGCTTACAATATAATACAATATTAAAATAACTAATAAATTTTAGATAATTTTTAAAAGGATTAAAATATCAAAAGTAAATACCCAGTTAATAATCTGTATGATTGAATATTTATTATAAAGATGAAATGTATTTTTCCTAAATTATTCAATGAAACTTGCCTCATATAGGTACATTACTAATTTACATCAAAATCATAAAAAAAAAGGTCAGTTTTATTTCAGGTTTAGCCAGACTTAATAACCAAAAAAGCTTGATTAATACATAAATATATTTAAGAAGATTGTGATTGCCAGTGAGATCAGTATGACAATGAGTATTCAGCTGTAAGTACAAAAAATTTGAAGTCTGTCTTGTATTTGTGACCATACTGTGACAGATGGGCAGACAGAGGGCAGAGATGAATTGGGTTTCATCAGATGAAAAAAACTAAATTACCAATGTTCATATACTATGTTAAGATGCTTAATTAATTCTTTTCCCATAATAGATAATTAAACAAATAACAAAAAATAAATAATTGTTCTACAAATATTAATTTAAAAAATATATTGAAGGTGTTTAAAATATATACAAAACAGTATTTAAAAAAAAAAAAACTACTGCTTTCGAGCAAACACTTACTCATCATCAAGATTATACACAAACACAAATAGACAATGATAAAATACATGAAATATGTTGTTTAACTACTGGAGAATAAAACAAATCATTAAAACAGAGAGAAAAAAAGGAATGCAAATTTCTCCACTCTCCAATACTAAAAGATATATTTCACATGTTTTATTATTGTGTGTTTGTGTATAACCCTGATGATGAGGAAGTGTTTGCTTGAAAGCATTTGGTTTTTAAAAAAATACTGTTTTGTATACATTTTAAAGACCTCTAGTAAGTTCTTTATATAATGATATATGAACTTTTAGAACATTTTTATAATTTTTGTTATTTGTATATTCTTTAAGATTAATGGTGATTCTATGACTAAATTTTATAAAATCTTAAGTTTTTTTTAGAAAATTTTATAAATTAATGAGTTGAAAAATATTTAAAAGAATACAGAAACATTTAAAATTAAGTATTATACATAAATAAGGTAATTAAAACTAGAGAGATAGAAAAAAAAAGATTATTTAACTACGGGCTTTGATAAATTAGACATCGCTGCGCAAATTATAACTACACTATCCATATATTTTATAAACGAAATTGGGACACTTGCTTGTAAGATTCTGTACCTTTTAATTTGTTTTATTACGCGCTCTACATGGATGCGAACATTGGAAATTTCTTTGCCTTTAAAAACATTATTCAAAGGCAGCAGTTTTTTGTTTTTTACAAAAGGAGGAACAATTAATTTTGCACTTCTTTCATTGAAATGTTCATTAAGAAGAAACCCCCTGTCAGCCAAAACAACATCATTCTTTTTAATTTTATCGAGGAAACCACTATCAAGAGTGATTTCCTTGTCGGAAGCACGGCCAGCCCAGACGTCTGACAAAAAGGACACTTCTCCACTTGGAGTGATTCCAACTAAAAACTTTATAGTATATGCATGTTTATAATTGGACCAAAATTTTGAACTGGCCTTTTGATTGCCCACTTTTTGGATGGTAACTTCGGTGCAATCGATTATGCAAACAGTTTTTGCATTTATGGGGAACCCTTAAAACACTGAGGACATTTTTCTCTTAAAGCTCTTTTAGAGGGCCATTTAATTAATGTTTGCAACTTGCCGGCCAAAAGAGGAATTATATCATCAAATATTCGTCGCACAGTGTTTTCAGAAATATTAAATTGGCCGGCAATATAGGTGGACAGCAGATTAAGTCTGCATTTCATCAAAACAATAAGCAACTGAGTTTCTATTCGTAAAAAATCCCTCTCTACATGATCTTCAATGATTTGGATAAGCCACTTGGAAGAGACGGATATCTTTAATGCCTGTTGTAGTGAACAATTTTTTTCTATTCATGATGATGCTATCTGTGGGATCAAGCATCTTAATTTGTTTCTGCAAATCCCACTTTTCTCTACGCAGAGCATTTATTTCTGTGTATAGCCTTTTAATCAATATATCCTTCTCTTGCTCACTTGTCCTGCCAGTAGTAGTTGCATCTACATTGCTTGTATCAGCATCATTGCTCGTACCTGCACTGCTGGTACCTGCACTGCTGATACATCCAATAACTAGATATAAATAACAAATTTGCTATTTTAAACAGATTTTTAGGGACAAAGTAACTAAAAAATATTATCATATATACTTAGGATTATTACCTACTTTTTATACTTTTTCAGTGTAAGGATCTTGATGTTTTTTTAAAATAAAGTTAATACAATTTGGGCTTCAAAAAGTGAGATTCATAGCCAAATGATATAAACAGCAATGAAAACAATCCTGATAAAGTTTTATGTTTATATATTTATGCTAATTTTATTTACATTTAAATTATCATTTTTTTTTATATATACAATTTATTACTGTTTGAATATAAAAATAGATAAAGTAATGGTAGGGTTCCTTTTTACATTAAGTAAATTGCATATAAGTGGAAATCATTGGCTGCACACATGAAACACTGAATAGGTAGAATGAAATGCTGAATTTTTTCCCCCCAATCAAGTTTTTTTTTTTTTTTTTTTTGCTAAGATCCTTACAGTGGAAAAGTATCCTTATTTCAATGCAAGAAAATATTTTTAAAATGAAAAATTAATTCTTGAAATTTTATTATCAATTTTATATTATGACTTTCTTAAACTCTGATATATATATATAGTAGACTCCCTCAAATCCGCAAACCAGAAATCCGCAACTCTCTAAAATCCGCACATACTTTATGGATGTAAACAATGAAACTTTCAGATTGGATATTTGGACAAAATGTGATTTTTTAAATTTTGTATCAATTCCATATATTTTTTAATTTTCTCAATAATACTCTATTCATGTTTTTTTTTTTCATGAAGGAAGAAAAATTAAGAAAAAAAAAAAAAAAAAAAAAAATCAAGATATTGCTGATATCACTGGTAATCACAATTTTCTTACCAAATATATTTATGCATTAATCAAGATTTTTTGGTTACTAAGCCTGGCTAAACTTTAAAAAAAAATCCTTATTTTATGATTTTGATGTGAATTAGTAATGTACTTTTATGAGGCAAGTTTTGTTGAATAATTTTGGAAAAATATATTTAATTTTTATAATGAATATTTAATCATACACTATTGATCATTAACTTGATCTTTGCTTTTAATATTTTAATCATTTTGAAAATTATCTAAATTTTTATTATTTTAATTTATTACTTATTTTAACATTTTATTATATTGTAAGTATTCATTATAGTCCTGAATGCACTATTAATTGCACTCAAATTACTGTTTAAAAAACGTAAACAAAGCAATGACCAGAAATCCGCAAAATTCTAAAATCCGCACAACCTCTGGTCCCAAGCTGTGCGGATTTGAGGGAGTCTACTGTATAAAAGTCAAAACTCATTTATATTTTATATAAAATTAATTTATAAATACATATAGCATACAATACTAACATTAATCCATAACAAGTGATTTAATATGATGAAATATAAACAAATAAGCGTGTTTTTCAAGCGATTCATTTAATCCATTACTTTATGTTACATGCATAATAATCTTTATAATTTGCGTGCAATATTAGTTTGTTGTTTTTTTAGAAGAAAAAAACACAACAAAAAAAAATGAACTGATATAAAAAAAAAAAAAATTAATTAAATTAAGTCTTTTTAAAAATTTTATGATTTGTTGGGTGACAAGAGATATTCAGTTGTAAATACAAAAAAATTGAACTATCTGACTTATATAGTTTTTGTGTATGGACTTTGTGACAGACAAAGAACAGAGACGAATAGAATTTCATCAGATGAACAAAACCCTAAAAATGTATAAATGAAACTAATAGAAATATTGTCTATAACATCAACTCAACTGAAGCTTAGTAAATAGCTATTTAAAAAATTAAAGAATCTTCATAATCAGAAATGACTAGAATTCTACATGTTATTGCGGAAATGAAAATTCAGAATAATCATAATGATACTTTTCGGTTGGCTGGGCACAAGTGTTATTAGCACATATATTTGTATATATAACATATGTATGGATATATACATATGTATGTAGAGATAAATATATACAGGGTGTCCGAAAAGTCTGGAAACGGCCGAATAATTCGAAAAATACATGTGAGATTGAAAAACATAAATATACGTGTTAAATATTTTTAAATAAGCTACTCAGTGATACCAAATTTGACCTTCGCAACCGACCCCCTGGGGGTCAGAGGGGGTCCAACTTTGAAATCTTAAATTATAACCCCCATTTTTTATTGCAGATTCGGATTCTACGGACAAAAATACGCAACTTTTGTATTTGATGTTTATTTCGAATCCTCGTTTATCACGGTGAATTCCAGCATATTAAATCGATACATTTTTCGGCTTTTCCAACGGGATTTTCCCTAATCGAAACTGATTGGGCAGAATTTTTGGCGTCAAATTCCTCGTCTTTTGCAAGAATAGCGTTTCCTGAAAATAACCCATGCCGATTATTTCGATAGTACTACACACAGTTAAAAATTTGACCCATTTGCTGTAGCGTCACTCCACAGCTTTTATAGAATATATGTTTTATGACCAATGAGAATGTTTCATAACACAGTAAAGTAAACTGTAAAAAATTGACACTTTGGCTGCATCGTCACTCCACCACTTTTATAGAAAACGATTACTTTACTGTGTTATGGAGCACTCTCATTGGTCACAAAAGAGATATTCTATAATAGCTGTGGAGTGACGCTGCAGCAAATAGGTCAGATTTTTAACAGTGTAGCACTATTGAAATAATCGCCACGGGTGATTTTCAGGAAACGCTATTTCTGCAAAAGACGGGGAATTTGACGTCAAAAATTCTGCCCAATCAGTTTCGATTAGGGAAAATCCCGTTGGAAAAGCCGAAATATGTATCGATTTAATATGCTCGAATACACCGTGATAAACGAGGATTTGAAATAAACATCAAATACAAAAGTTGCGTATTTTTGTCCGTAGAATCCGAATCTGCAATAAAAAATGGGGGGTTATAATTTAAGATTTCAAAGTTGAGCCCCCTCTGACCCCCAGGGGGTCGGTTGCGAAGGTCAAATTTGGTATCACTGAGTAACTTATTTAAAAATATTTAACACGTATATTTACGTTTTTCAATCTCATATGTATTTCTCGAATTATTCGGCCGTTTCCAGACTTTTCGGACACCCTGTATATATATGCATATATAATACTGGTCTAAGGCTAACTGGAAAGTACCAATAAAAATTTGAATAAATGCTTTTTTTTTAATACATATATCACACAAAGGAATTTTGAATGAGAGGTTCCTTTCTTAAAGTAAAAAATTATTAAAAATATGAATAAAACATTAAATTAAAAATCAGTGTGTGGAGTAACAAACAAGTGTAACATGTTTAAAGTCAAAGTTTCATTTACAATGATCCATTAATGGCATTTATTTTTATAGTTTGACAATAATTTTTTGGTTGATAGGATAATCAAGCAGTATCTTATTTTTAATCTATTTAAAATGAAAAACTATTATTGTTTATGTACACAGAAATAGGCAAGTGAGTTCTTTAAAAAATATATACTAATTTGTATGCATATATTACCTGGAGCTCGACTCAAAAGAACCAAAGCTGCAGCTGCTGTTTGCTCTGAATCTTTTTTTTTCTTTTCTTCATTAGCTGCTATCCTTTTCTCGATTGTCTTTGATCTTTTTTGGTACAAGGCAGCATTATTTTGTTTCCTTTGAAAACTAAAAATGTTGGGAACATAATCGGGGTGATTTGGATCTGAATTTGGTCTACCTATATCAGAATAAATACAAAATGATTAAATCATGAAAATCTTTTAATACATAGCAAGAAACTGAAACAACTAATAGTTAATTCAAACAGAAATAATTTTGAATCCATAGCAAATAGATTTAAGCAAATTATACAAATTTTGTGTGTGTGTTATTTAAGATGGCTGATTATCTGCACGAGGGATATAGGCTCTAGTTGGAGTTTCTTCCATGGGGTTATTCTAAGAAAACCTAATGCAGAGTTGTTCAAGGTTCAAAGAAAACTTCAAAAGATTAGGCCAACAGGCTATATAATTTTTATTGATAAGCCAGTAAAAATAGTGCTACATGAGTGAAAATGACCAAAATATTAAAGAAAAGTTTGTAATTTTCTGTTATAACAACACTTTTATCACCAAGTGTAATAGTATGCACATAATGTGAAATGAAACATAAAAAAAAAGAAAATCTATTAATTAAAAAAAAAAAAAAATAGTACATTTAAAATTATATAATGATACTTTTCAGTTAGCAGGACATCATTGTTGTATGTACATTATACATATTACGTATGTATATGTTATCAACCTACAATCTCTATTTGATTGTATATCTAGCCGACACTAGAGTATTTGTGCTTCATAGCTTTGCTTCATTGCTGTCTCATACCTCCCTGCTAATGGGAAGGTATATGTGACACAATTTGAAATTTACAATTTTTTTTAATCATAAAATAGCTTACTTTAGTAAAAAGTGTCCCAAACCACCCCACTCTCTCCAATATATCACTAACGTCCGGTTAACCTAAATGTATCAATATAACAATTAAAAATTACAGATTTATTAAATAAATATATACTTAAAGTTGAAATATTTTCAATGAAGTTATAAAATAAAGTCCAATTTAAACTGCAGGTTTGAAATTGTAAATAAACATTACACTAAACATTTTTTATATGAAGACCTTAATGATTAATGGTTCATAAAAATTGTTTTTATGTACAATTCATAAATTATGAAACAATTTCATTGCTGCTGCTGAATTATCAAATGTCAAATGGTACCTGCAAAATTTGTATGGTAAAAAATTGTAGCTATTAGGTCAATGTTCCAGTTTACTGTGGCATTAAAACAAACATGAAATCATTTTTATTTAATCATTGAAGACATCATTTACATTTGGAACATATCATTATTTTAATGTTTAATTTTATTGCCTACATAAAATAACAATCACCAAAAAGTGAAAGTTTATCTATGACAATGACTGATCAAGCCAAAGCTACATGTAATCCTTAAATTACTCTACTTTAACATTTCAAAATCAGTCTTGAATACTTCGATTTTTAATACTACTTTGCATCATTCAAACTCAAAATTCTTAAAACAATAATTATTAATAAAGGCAAAAATATGTTTAGGTCAAAATCTTACAAAAATGCATACCATAAAATTAGATTTATAAATAATATAGTTCTAGACAGTCTAAATGAAATAAAAACAAACCACACAGAAATAATAATAATTTTAGCCAATTTAAATAAATAAAATAAATCACACACATAATAGTTTTAAATAATCTAAATGAAATAAGAAAGAGTCACACAGATAACTTGAAAGTTTTTCTTCATTAAAGTAATAAAAATATTGTTTTATTTATATAAAATACATTTACATAATTAGATACAAAGCTTGTAAGAAAAAAGAAAAAAATCTAGCTGAGAATTAAGAAATAATTTTGGAATTTAGCTTAATTGAAATACACATATTTGTAATTAAATGTTTAGTAACGTAAACACAATAACGATGCATATGATTTTCATATAATAAGCTATACTGTGTGACTTCAGAAATGTGTCTTATTAACATTTAAACAAAAATATAAATATTTTATGATATTTAATTCTATTTTAAATCTTTACCTGTCTGAAAATGTTGTCCACAAATACGAGAGGAAGCAGTAGGAGTCCATTTGTCTCTCTTGATGGCTTTTATCCACAATGTTTTTATTTTTTCATCTTTCGGAATTCGAAATATGCCTATCGGGCTCCCTTTTTTATATCTGAATGTACAACCGATCGCACAACAACTTGTTACCATGGCTAAAATTACAGGAAATAATATATATATATGTATAAAATTAAACGGAAAAACGATGACAACGAAAAATTCAATGCTGGACAATGTAAAGTGATTCGTATAGTCCGTTTGTTTTGCCTACCGCCAGTTGCTCTTTAAATCTTGTGACGTCACGAGGAAATCGTCTATTATTGCTGGATCTATAACTCTGGAATAGATTATTGCAGTGTTTTATGCTTTTATCAAAATATTTTTTAAGGTAAGTTTATTTATCACAATAACTTCTAAAATTATGGAAGTTGTGTAATTTGTACGATATATTTTTATGATATACTACAAAATACGTAACTTAAAAAATAATGTGCAATGAAAAACGTATACAGCAAGTTAAAAAGGATTTGCACATCAGTTAAATTTGTTAAACCACAAATAAGTAAACTCAAAATGAATTACGAAGAAAAAATATGCGTCGATAAATAGACATATTTAATGCTGAGTGCACTGCGAAGAAAAAATTGCGCCCACACCAAAGATTCAATGTGTCGCCCCCTAAATTTCCGCACCCCCAATTCATACAGTATTGTTAATGATTGATATTTATATTAAAATATATATAAAAGCAACGTTTGTGCTGGTAAAATAGCATCTGCCCTCTAAGAGTGAGAATAGCAATATAGTAAATATTTAAAAATAAAAATGCTGAACTATTTTGCTTGAATGCCTTTTGTTTAGATTATAGAATGTAAATGCTTGGTGATTCGGTCAATTTGTGACATATTTTGTTATCATTTGCATTCCTACACCATTTGGCTGTGTTTTTTATAATATTTCCTATTATTAATTATGATTATATTAGTTATACTTAATAAAAATAAAATTTTCATAATTTTTGATGTTATATTCTTATACTTCAGTCATTTTTAAACATTTTCATTCAAGGAATTGGACGGGTTTCGACTCGGATATAAGTTATTTAAGTTGCTAACTTGTTCTTAATAATTTTATTTAAAAAAAAAAGATTTTCTATTTATTCTATATACAGTCAAAGTTCTGTAATCTGCAAAAATTAAGGCCAAAGGTTGTGCGGAAAATGGAATATTGTGGATCATAGAGTATTATGGATTATGCACGATTTTATTATTCCTAGACAATATTTTAATTCTATAACCATTATAATAGGAAAGTATAAATATGAAATCTATTAATTAACTTAATGTGCTATATCAAAAAATGCCTCTTTAAAGTTATTTTATTAAAAAAAATAACATATATGTGCATTTAAAAAAAAATAAATAAGTATGTTGCATAATACAGTTTGTTTTTTACTGTTAATAAAATAAAACAATTATATTTTAAAAAGTAGATGTTTTATTATGATTTTTTTCAATTTTTTTATTATTTGTTACAAAAAATCATTTTTAGAGTATAAATTTGTGAATTTTCTTAACTGTTTATTTCACTGTTTACATTTGTAAAATAACACAAATTATAGAAAACTGCGGATTATGGGTGCGAGTATTGTCGATCCTTGACTGTAACTGAGTTCCATTACGATTTCCCTTTTTAAAATAACCAATTTTTTTGTAAAATTCTTGGAGAAGTCCTCTGGTTTTTGTGAGAAGGAAAAAACAAGCCTCTTCTCTAACTTTTATTTTATATAATGTGCAGCTCACAAAACACAGGTGACTAGAATCTTCTTATACCAATAGATGGTAGTAGTTCTTATACTAGCATGCAAAATTACTATTAATCATGTATCGCAAAATGGCACTAATTTATTAAATTTTGTTCTGGTTGAACTTTCACGTAGTATAGTTAATAATTTTCACTTTAAAACAGATTGTATATCTTATTTACAGTCAAAGATCGATAATCCGTGCTTTCATAATCCACAATTTTCTATAATTTGCGTTACTTTACGAATATAAACAATGAAATAAACATTTTAGAAAATTTACCTACAAATTCGTCATCCAAAAATGATTTTTTAAAACAAATAGTAAAAAAATTGAAAGAAAGTCATAAAAAAATTCATTTTTTAATATAACTCTTTTATTTTATTAATAGTAAAAAATGGATTGCAGCATTATGGAACATGTGCATTTATTTAAATGCACATATATGTAATTTTTTAAATAAAATAACTTTAAAAAGGCATTTTTTTGAGGTAGCATATTAAATTAATTATTAGATTTCATATTTATCTTTTCATGATACACTGATTAAAAATTTAAAATGCTGTCTAGGAATAATAAAATGATGTATAATTCATAATATTCTGTAATCCACAATACTCCATAATCTGCACTTCGACTGTACTTTATTTTTCCTTTTGTTCCCAAAATATAGTAAAGTGAGTTTAGATATACAGTAGACTCTCTCAAATCTGCAACTCTAAAATCTGCACATATTTTATGGATGTAAACAATGAAACATTCAGGGGACAAAGTTTGACTTTTTTAGCTTACTATCATTTTCATATGCATTTTAATTTGTAATTTTTCTTAATATGACTGAATTCATATTTTCTCATGAAGGAAGAATAAATTTCTGAAAAAAAATCGAGATATCATTGGTCATCACAATCTTCTTATCAAACATATTTATGTATTCATCAATCTTTTTTGGTTATTAAGTCTGGCTAAACCTGGAATAAAACTTTCTTATTTTGTGATTTTGATGTGAATGAGTTATGAAACATTATGAGGAAAATTTCACTTAATAATTTAGGAAAATGGGGGTTTGAGGGAATCTACTGTATATTAATTATAAGTAATTTGCCACTTTCTGTGTTGTTGAGTTAGAAGTAAGAGTCATCATTTGAGACATATTCTTTTACAAGATAATTTATTATAACGTATGATGCTTATGCAGTAGACTCTCTCAAATTCGCACGGCTTGGGACCAGACGTATTGCAGATTATTTTGTGGATTTCTGATCATTACTTTGTTTACACTTTTTAAACAGTCATTTAATGTTATTACAGTTGAACCTCGAAAATCCGGATCTCCAAATTCCGGAAATCTCTAAAATCCGGACATTTTTCCGATTTCAGTTTTATTAATTTTTAAAATAAGACATAGCTGTAATTTTCATCAACTGCAGTTAAATTCTGATAACTATACTAAAAAATATATATATATAGATATATTCTGGTTAATATTGTAATGACTTGCCGTTAATTAAAGACTTTATTATTACAAAAATTAAAAAGCAAACAAATTTACAGTAATGAATCATGATGAAATGAATGAATCGTTGAATTATTCATGAATTTTGATACTTGAAAAAATTTGGGTTTTAAAAAAAACGTAAATTCTGTCGAAAAAATGCAGAAAAACGGAGAAATTTGTAAAAAAAAAAACAAGAAAGCCAAAACAAACATGAAGTCAATTTAAAAAATCTTGAAAATACGCACATTTCATCAAAGATTCATGATTCATTCATTTCATAATGATTCGTCTCACTCTCAATCGCCTTTGAGAATCGGGAGGAAGGGCGCTTTCTCGGGATTTTTTGAAAATTTCAAATTCTTTATAAAGTGGGGAGGGGGCGTTTGATCGGGAAGAGCGGATTAACGGGATTTTACGATATTATATAGCCATAAAAAATATTTTTTAATAAACCTCCAAAATCCGGAAAATTCGAAAATCCGGAATCGCCGCGGTCCCGACGGTTCCGGATTTTCGAGGTTCAACTGTAAATGTCATGTTAATTATCAATAATGTATGACTAAATATTCATTATAAAAATGAAATGTATTTTTCGTAAGTTATTCAATGAAACTTGCCTCAAAAAGGTACATTACGAATTCACATTAAAATCATAAAGTAAGGAAGGTTTATTTCAGGTTTAGCCAGACTTTACCAAAAAAGATTGACTAATACATAGATATTTATAGAATGAAGATTGTGATATCAGCAATATCTTGAATTTTTTCAGGTATAATTTTATTCTTCCTTCATAAAAAAATATCCATTCTGTAATATTAACAAAAATTAGAAATTAAAATATATATATGGAAATAATATATGAACTGAAAAATTCAAATTTTGTCCCTATATCTGATCTGAATGTTCATTGTTTACATCCATAAATTATATGTGAATTTTAGGGTTTTGAATTTTTTTCAGAAATAATTTTATTCTTCCTTCATAAAAAAACATACATTCAGTAATATTAACAAAAATTACAAATTAAAATATATATGGAATTATATATGAACTGAAAAAGTCAATTTTTTTCCCTAACTGAATTTTCATTGTTTACATCCATAAATTATGTGTGTATTTTAGTGTTATAGATTTGAAAGAGTGAACTGTACTACAAATGTGTACAGTAACATTTATCAATTTAAGGTATAGGGGAAAGTGGGGCACGTTGAGCCATTTTTTACTTTAAGCTTTTTTCACTTCAAAATAATGCACAGAAAACAAAATTTGTGAGTATAATATTTATTACGGACTATTATAAAGGAAACTAATGCTTTAAAGTTTTACATTTGATAAAACTTAATGACAAAAAATTACATATACTTTGTTCAAAATAATGGATCAATGTACCCCGGTAGTGGGGTACGTTGATCCTTCAATAGGGGCACATTGAGCCATTGGTTTTAAAGGTAAAAAGCATTGATACTGCCTTGTATAAATTTTCAGTAGAATTCAGAAAACAACTGAAATTTCTAAAAAGTCATTATCACTTCAACTTGTATTCATTAAGTGAACATGGAAATGTTACCATCTTAGAAACACGAGCAGTTCCTCCAAAACAAAGTGGTTTAGGTAACAATTTTACAATATCATCAAAAGGAATCACAGCTTCTGGTTCAGAAGAGGAAGTGAACTTGGGCTGCTCAGTTACTCTGGACAGAGCACGTTTCAGAAATTTTACAATGAATTCCCCATATTCATCAGTTCCAGTAACTTCAGCAACATAATGGGAAACTGAGGTTTTTCCTGCAATCTTCACGATAACAAATCTTCCTTCTGTCACATCAGATGCATTCAATTCTATAGTTTTTTTTCCTCTGTTTCCTCTTCAGAAAATGTTTCAAAATCAGTGGAATCACTTTCTTGCAACTGGTCTGCATTCAGTTTTCCTTTCATAATTTTTGACAAGGCTTTCCCTGCTTCAAAGTCTCCATCACTTTCTGATGTGTCATCAAACTGCAACTTCTTTGGGATTTGAGACTTCTTTTTTAGTTTAGAAACCTTTCTTTTCTTCCCCACGCTCTCTTTTTCCGCCTCAATAGCCATTTTTTCTGGTGTGTCTGTAACAATGCGGGAATGAAGCTTCTTTCTTCCTGCAGTTTTACGTGGATGTGCTTTAGGAAATGGTGCAATATCTTGAGGGCAGAATTGAACTGCCCTCAGTGATGGCCCACTGCAAGAAGGGGCAGATTTCCTTTGGTCTAAGAGAAGTGATGGAGTTTTGTATGGCTTACTTTGTGTATGTTCTGCAGACATATTTTGAGAAACTGAAGAACTTAATCCTTCCATAGCCGAAGAGATGGGATTAGTTTCCCTGCAGTCAGCAGAATTAAATTCATTTGTCATTTCGGGTTCAAGAAAAGGCCTATCTGTCACAAAGGATGACAAATATTCGTCATCTCCAAATATATCTCGGTTGAAAGGACTGATACCAGTGGCAGTAAATCCAGCTTGGATGTTGCTAGGTGTGAATGCAAGAGGATAGGCTTTGGCAACAATTTGCGGTATGTCGTAGATTGTCATCGGTTTTGCAGGATTATTGGTCATCCATGTATCACAAGCACTGTTGTAATATCTCTTAAATGGTCCATAAACAGTTTTGTCCAGAGGTTGCAACTTGTGGCTACAATGGGGTGGTAAAGTCAGCATTGTCACTCCATTTGCCTTGGCAAGATCCAATACTTCAATAGAGATGTGGCTGTCATGGTTATCCAGAATCAGAAGCACTGGGTGGTCTTTTGAACTTCTGGTATAGTTGATGAAGTGGTTCATCCATCTAATAAAGTTATCTGCAGTCATCCATCCACTGGGATGTGCAACCCCAATGCAATCTTTTGGTCCACCCTGTATCATATAATCCTTGAAATGCACTCTTGGGAAGATTAGAAGTGGAGGAATGCTATTTCCTAACGCATTTATACACCCACACATTGTCACAAGATTTCCGCGTTCTGCTGATGTCATACGGCCAACTTGCTTGGCACCTTTTACAGCTATTACTTTTGTGGGCTTCTGGACTGTTGTGACACCGGTTTCATCTACATTGTATATGTCACCTGCTGAAAAATTATTTCTTTCCATAATGAACTGGAGTTTACCAAAGAATTCATTCACGTTAACACGATTGAAGCTTGTTGCTCTTGACAAACTTGTTGCCTGTGGAATGCGAAGTGACAGAGAAGAAGAATGGCGTTTCATGAATCCTTCAAGCCAATCTAAGCCAGCCTTTTCATTTTCCTCCCAAGATGGTGGCATTGGAATTTTATTCCCATTTCCAAACTGATATGCCAACTGTCTTGCCGAATTCTTTGAAAGTCCATAATGAAGTCGTGAAACTTGTTGCAAATAATCCACTAAAAGTGTCTCCTCATGGTCCTCAAATACTTTTCTGGTGGCATACTTAGATTTTCCACTCTCATCACCCTTCCTTGTTCGGCTAACAAAACGTGTTAATGTCATGCGATCAATATTATAGTCTTTTGCAACTGCTCTGATAGCTTTACCATGGTCAATGACTTGTTTTACAGCTGCTTGAATAATTTTGGGGTCGGTGTCTCCCCTGTTGGTTTTCTTTTCCCTATTGCGAACCATTCTTCAGTTTATACTCCTAAAACAAGAATTTCTCTTATTAAACTATTGTTACGAGATATTAATTCACTAATTCAAACATTTGAAGAACTGTAAATTGACAGACAACACAACAACTAATAAACAATTGAAAATATTTTCCACGGGGTACATTGATCCAGGCTCAATGAACCCCATTTCTAGTTGGCTCAATGTGCCCCACATCATCACTGTAAATGTAAATGTGTTTGAAGCAAAATAAGATGGCAATCATGTCAATAATTTTAGATCACACTATTGCTATATTAACTACAATAACATATATCAAAAGATGTTTGAGTTACTTTTATAATTTTAGAAGCTACATGGTTGAAAATGCATATAAAAAATATTACTAAAGCTTAGCAAATTCAACAAATCTGAATTTTGGACCAAACTTGTTTGCACACATAAATTAAAACACAATGGAGATATCTAGTATTGTTATTGTTGCTGTAATGTTGCCACAAACTTTGTATAAAAACTGAAGTGTTGCTTTAAAATGAAAAGGATCAATGTGCCCCACTTTCCCCTACCCTATGTTAAAAAAAAAAAAAAAAAATGAGATAAGAAATCTAATTAATCTTCCCATAAGTATAACACTAGCATAAGTGTTTCTTTCTGTGACTAGTGTAGGCTCTTAAGAGGTTACTTCAGTCATGCAAAATAACGAGAATTTTAATGTTAATTCTATAAGGGCATTATTTTCAAATTTCTCGATTCGATTTTAAAATTATTGAATGACTGTTTTTTATAGGATCGCTGAGGACAATCTCTAACCAGGCTCATTTTTACTGCTTTGATTTTGGTTAGTTTTCTTCTTATTAGGAAAGTTTCTATTTCAGAACTGGTTCCAAAAGTAAAAGTGACTTAATTAAAAATATCTGTAAACAAATCAAAAAATGGCTGTTGCATAGATCTACTTCAGCTATCCTTTGAGGAAAAAAAAAATAAAATTTTCATATATGTAAGAATGAACCTATGTACAAAATTTTGAGCAAACCAGATATTTCTGCCTGAAAAGCCCATTTACTTAATTGAGGAGAAGATTACTCTACTCTCGCCCCCCTATATACTTAATCAGAAAAGAGCTTTAACAGAATTAACCTATATACAAAATTTGTAACAAATCTGATAATTATGCATGAAAACCCCCTTTATATAAAATAAGGGAGGTAGCTCTCCTCTCCCCTTAATATTTAATCAATGAACTCCCAAAATTAATCAAGAAAACACCTTATCGGAATGAACCTATATACAAAATTCAGAGCAAATTGGATAATTCTGCATGTAAAACCCATCTATATGAATTGAGCAGGAGACTTGACAACAATCTTAAGGAATTTGTTATTTTATCCCAATTTTACATGTAAAAAAAATAAATAAATAAAGGATGTATTTAAAAAAAAAATTCAAATTCTTAAACATCACAACATTTCTTCATAAAATATGGTAGCTCTTGCAGTGCTTATATGTTTTGTGAGAATTAAATGCAACTTATGTTAAAGTAAGTAAAAAAATTAATCACATTTTAAATTTGTAAAAGTATTTTTAAAAAGTAGAAAAGGGGGAGGGAGGGTAGTAGTTGAGTAACTCATATATAGCCTTAAAATAGATAAATAAAATGTATTATTTAAATTCAATGCCAAAAATACCAATTTGAAACTTACTATCAAATATTGCTAAATCATTTAAACAATTCTAATGGCACATCAATATTTGGATAGCATTAAATATATAAATTTACTACATAAAATCTGAATACATAATAAATATAGCGTGTAAAAAAAGCAGAATCTAAAATAGAATATATTTTTTAACCGTATTACAAAATAAAACTAACTTTTACCTTCATTTCAGGAGATAATAATAAATATTATGAACCAATCTGCACGAAAACATTCACATTTTGATTCTAAAATAGGTATTAATTAAAAAATATATTCACAAATACAGTAGACTCCCTCAAATCCACACTCCTAAAATCCACAATTCTCTAAAATCCGCACATATTTAACAGATGTAAACAATGAAACATTCAGTTCAGATGCAAGTGCAAAATTTTACTTTTTTAGTTTTATATCAATTCCATATATTTTTTAATTTGTAATTTTTGTTAAGGTTATTGAATGTTAAGGTATATTCATGTTTTTTCATGAAGAAGGAATAGTTTCTGAAAAAATAAAGATATTGCTGATATCATTGGTAATCACAAGCTTACCAAATATATTTATGTATTAATCAAGATTTTTTAGTTATTAAGTCTGACTAAACCTGAAATAAAGCTTCATTCTTTTATGATCTTTATGTGAATTAGTAATATACTTTTATGAGGCAAGTTTCATTGATTAATTTCGGAAAAACACATTTCATCTCTAATAAATATTTAATTGTACATTATTGATTATTAATTTGACCTTTGCTTTTAGTATTTTTATCATTTTAAAAACAATCTAATTTTTTATTATTTTAGTTTATTACTTATTGTAATATTTAAGCATATTATAAGCATTCATTATACTTTTGATTTCATTATTAATTACATTCAAATTACTTTTTAAAAAATGTAAACAAAGCAATGACCAGAAATACACAAAACCTCTGGTCCCAAGCTGTGCGGATTTGAGGGAGTCTACTGTAATGTAATTTATTTCGTAAAACACAATAAATATTTAACATATAATATCTGTTTACATCCACCATTGCTTATTATGCATTCTGAAAGCTATTCCACCTTCCCCTGAGCAGCCAGAAAAATGTAACAGACATTCAGCATATTTGAAATGCCTGAATTCCGAATTTTGAGGGGAGAATCGCTCATCTTCAGAATAACAATCAGAATCACTGAATTGTATACGATATTTCGATTCTGCATGCAGGGGCCTTGTTAAGGGGGGGGGGGACAGGGGGAGCCTCCCTCCAAACGTTTGCATATGCTGGACAGTTGGCAAATTTACAATCTCAACTGGCAAATTAGTTCAAAACTCTTAGTAAAAAACTATAATACCATTTCTATTTCTGATAGATTTGACGAAAGTTACCAATATAATTAGAAATATTATTAAGCTTTTTACAAATAAAAACTATACTGTATTTTCTAATTGTGATAACTTGGTAAAATTATAATTGCAGTTGGCAAACAATGAAAACTTTTTATGTTTGCTTTTCACTGAGTTGGCGAATGCTGAATTTTAACTTGGCAATTTAAGGCTCTCTCCCCGGCCAATAAAAAGTCTTTTCAAGGCATCTGTCTCCACAAGGGGAGGATATGGGGGAAAGACTCTATGAGTACCGCATAATTACTCTCTGACAGCTTTATGAATTCGCAAATAAAGATATGCCTGGCATAAATTTTATGTATTGTACAAACAAACAAAGAGTACAATGAAAATTATACATAGCATTGGTCAAAATGGATATAACCTGCCGTTAAAAGTGACCCCATTTTGGGGAAATGCATAATTTTTCTCACCAATTGGGAGTGAATTTTTAGATAGCCTTCGAAAACCGCAAAGTATAGATATATGCTGTTTTTTTTACTAGATAGCTATGTTTTGCAATTTTCCAAATGACTTTAATGTAATCATGGTTTTAACTTCTATAATAATTTTTCTTCCCTTGTATTTGTTTCTTAATTCTATAAGAAAAAATATTATGAAAATACACTGAAGTAACAGGAATCGATTATTTTTGCAGTTGCATAGATTTTATCCAAACAATTTTCGACTGTATATTGCATTTTGCTGTCTGGCAATGTTTTGTAGCAATTCCTAATGATATTAAATGCATGCATGCAAAATATTGAAAAAATTGTGAATTTTGAAAGAACTTGTTGAACAGTTCAGTAGTTCTTACTTCAAAAACTGTTCTGAAGTTCCACTCTCAAATCCACAATTTTTAAGAGTGAATGATATTGATATCAGAGAAATGATATTGATATCAAAAGAACCCCTTCACGAACCCCCTTCAAGAACCCCTTCACCCCCTTCCCCCCGAGAGAATCCCTTCACCCCCTAGAGATAACTCACAATGCCAGACTCCCCTCTTCCCCACCCTCTAAAGTGTTGTATATGTAAAGCCCTCTATCTCATAAATTACATGTATGTATCTACAATCGAGATCAAATCTATATGTCTGTGATAATTTAACAAATGAATTTTGAGCCGTTTAAGGGAATGAAATTTGTAAAATCGGCTACTTAATTCAGAATTGAAATTTAGTGCAATTTATTAAATAATGTCTTGTTTCTTTTATTTTTCTTTCTGTTTTCAGATTTTCAAAGGCAGATGACACTTTTTCGCTGAAGTCCAATAAGTCACTTCCTTCAATGAAAATTGTAACATTCTGATAAATACTGATTTTTTGAAGAAGCTTTTTTTATTATCTGAAACAAAACTTTTTCACTTGAAAAATGTCATCGATTCCAAAAGAAAATGCTGGCTCTAGTAAACAGCACTTTGTTCCTGAAAATGGGGATAAGGAAAAATGTTCTTCCACTGATACAGGAGAAAAAGTTTTTATTTGTGAAGTATGTTCCAAAACATTTTCTAAGAACTGTGATCTAAGAAGGCATCTGTTGACTCATACAAGAGAAAAAACATTTGTTTGTGAAGTATGTTCAAAAAGATATCGTGATAACAGTGCTTTGAGAAGACATCTCTTGATGCATACAGGAGAAAAATCTTTTACTTGTGAAGTGTGTTCCAAGAGATTTTCACGGAATAGGATTTTAAGCAGGCATCTCTTGATTCATACAGGTGAGAAGCCTTTTGTTTGTGAAGTGTGTTCCAAGAGATTTTCTCAGAATAGTCATCTAAGAACCCATCTCTTAATGCATACAAGAGAAAAACCTTTTATTTGTAAAATATGTTCCAAGGGATTTTCTCAGAATGGTAACCTAAGAACCCATCTCTTGACGCATACAGGCGAAAAACCTTTTGTTTGTGAATTATGCTCCAGGGGATTTTATCGGAATGCTGATCTAAAAAGCCATCTTTTGACACATAACGGAGAAAAACCTTTTATTTGTGAAATATGTTCCAAACGATTTTCGCGGAATAACGATTTAAGAACCCATCACATGATGCATACAGGAGAAAAACCCTTTGCTTGTGAGTTATGTTCGAAGAGCTTTTCTCGGAATAGTGATCTAATAAGACATCTAAGAAACATTCATACAGGAGAAAAAACATTTGTTTGTGAAATATGTTCAAAGGGATTTCGTGATAACAGTGTTTTTAGAAAACATCTCTTGATACATACAGGAGAAAAACCTTTTGTTTGTGAAATATGTTCCAAAGGATTTTCTCAGAAAACTACTCTTACATGTCATCTCTTGACACATACAGGTGAAAAACCTTTTGTTTGTGAAATATGTTCCAAAGGATTTTTTAGGAATGGTGATTTAAAAAAACATCTCTTGACACATGCTGGCAAAAAACCTTTCGCTTGTGATGTATGTTCCAAGATGTTTTCTCGAAGTAGTAATCTAAGCAGGCACCTAAAAAACATTCATACAGGAGAAAAGGTGTTTGTTTGAGAAAAATGTTCCAAGGGGTTTTGTGATAAAAATACTTTCAGAACCCACCAATTGATTCATACAGGAGAGTAACTTTTTGCTTGTGAAGTAAGTTTCAAGGGATTTTCTCATAGTGGGCTGCTAAGAAGGCATCTCTTGATTCATATAGGATAAAAGCCTTATGTTTATAAAAAGTATTCGAAGGGATTTTCTAGACATTGTGTACTAGACACCTCGTAATTTGTACAGGAGCAACTGTTTTGTTTGTATATTCTGTTTTCCAATGGACTATCTTATAACCGTTATTTAAGATAAAATTTGTCTCATTCTAAATAGACAATACATGGAAATCTCCCGTATTTGTATTTCCAAAATGGAGTATGAACCCTTTGTATGTCATTATATTTAATATTATTACTTTTTATGTTTTAGCCTTTAGTAATAAATACAAAATATTTCGCACTTCATCCATGGTTTAATGTCTTATTTGATAAGACACAAATAATTGTAGACATATTCATTGTTTCGTATTAGTACATTCATTTTGCATGGAATAACACATTTTTCAGGTTAAGAGGCTACTTCATTCAAATGAAAAGATACGTTTGCTAATGCTAATCCAATGGAAGAAATGCACAAAGATATCTCGGTTGCATTTCAATATTTTTAAATGATTTTTTTCCCATTGGATAGCTGAAATTGATCTAAATGCAGGCCGTTTTTAACTTTTTTGAGCTTTTGCTATTCAAACCATTCCCGAAAAAAGAAAGCGTCCTCATAAAAAATATCTGTAAACAAAATCAAAAGTGTAAAGCGGCCTGCATACAAATCGATCTCAGCTATCTAATGCTAACAAAAATCATTTAAAAAATTAAAAATTTAACTGAGATATCTTTATAAATTTCTTCCACAAGCGAATGGGTCTTTCCATTAGAATGATGTATCCTCTTAGGACAGGATTCCGTAATAGGCAGGTTCTTTTTTATCACGCTTTACTATATTTTAATTTAGTAACTATATTTTAATAAGCCTAGACATGTACTATTTTTATAAAAAATAAAATTTAATATTTAGTTGTAAAATAATGATATTTTAAAAATGCTTACATTATTTGAATTTTTTTTCTTTGCCAGGACAAATTTTACTGATTTTTGAATTAGTCAGGCATGCCGATAGAATGATTTTCATTCGGGGAGAGTCGAAACCGGAATTAATATTAGGCCCGTGAAGACTAGAAAGAATGATACCACTCTCGGTTCGATACGGAAAAAATATGTTAGACCCGGCCAGGTCCTTCGGAATAAAAGGCTCGCCGCAGAAAGTGTAACTAGGTCCGCCCCGGGACTGCAGGAAAAAGTATGGTCCAGGCCAAGCCCAAGCGCACCCATATGGGTGGAGGGGTCAATTTTTTTTTCAAAATGAATCGGTTGTAAGATTTGAAAATTCTAATTTTATCATGTAAAACACAAAGCATTGTAAAGCCTGCCAAGACAAGATCAGAATGAGCTAAAAGAAATTTCCATTTTAGACGAGTTTACTGCTTAGTAGGAATGGTTCTGGGGAATGTCATAACCATGACTTTTTTCTATTCAAGCTGGATTCTGTTTCTTACATTTTCTGTTTAATGAGTCCTTTTGATTAGCTCTGTTTTCACAAAAAGAAAAAAAAATACGGGATCAGAAACAAGTTGAGTTTTAGGTAGATTGTTATCTTAGCAAATATATATGTGATTATAACATTTTATTGTATAAGGGAAGATTTTGTTACAAATAGGATCCATATTCACGGGTGTAATAGTAAAAATAATTTTGCATGAACAAAATGCTCAACTATTAGAGACAGATTTAATCATAAGATGTAAATCATACAGTTACAATTCTCACTAGGGAACGTTCGTAGGTCTATGTCGTGGATTTTGACGAGTGTAGTATCAAAAGGGAGATCTCGTCATGAACGTTAAAAAGTGCAATGGAACTACCTGTCCGAATCCAACTGTTTTTAAGATATCAGCATTTGAAAAGTGAATGAAAAAAATAAATAAATTGACAGGCAGGTACATATTGTTCTCAAGTTAAGCCAACCTAAGTAAAACATTGGACTTTACACACTACATACACATACAATTTATCCATTACTTCATGCCACACATTTGCCGAAAATTTTTCAGAAAACAAGGTGTTGGAAATAACAAAACAGATGGAAAAACTTTTCGATTGCAGCCATACGCGAAAACTTCATAGAATGCGAAGTGCCTGTCTAAAAGAGGGTAAATAAGTAGTAATATGTGGGTATAAAGGATTTTGCTTGTAACTCGGTAAAAGGTATTGCCAAGAGAATTAAAAACAATAGAAAGAATTTTTTAACTTGCGAACAATTTATATATCTGCCTGTATATTTGTTTATTTATTCATTCACATTTCAAGTACTGATATCTCGAAAACGGTTGGATTCGGACGGGTAGTTTTCCATTGCACTTTTTAACGTACATGACGAGATTTTTCTTTTAATATTATATTTGTCGAAATCCACAATTTACACCTGGGAAGGTTCCCTAGTCAGTTTAAAACTTCATTTTCCCGAATCTAATAAAGATTAGAATCCTGAATGCGTTGGATTGTCTGCAGCCCAAACTCGAAAATCATATTTGAAGTTAACCCAAAGGCAGGAGGATCACCAGGGACTGACCCCTCCCCAAAATTTTTATCTGAGCGTATCAAAAATGGCATTAAATGCGCGCTATCAAATTTCAATACAAGTCCCTGTTTCATTATTTTGTTTCATCTCTTCGTCCTATTTTTGCATTTGTTCTTTTAAGTGATCCAGCAAAGTAAATCGTTTTATTAAACGAAGAAAATGACATTGGAATTGCAGCAATGCTAATTTTTTGGGAATGAAAAATATTTTCAAAAACTTTCTCGTTTCTTGGCTCTTTCCTTGCGTGAGAAAGCGGACATCCTTGACCCGAGAGTAAGGTCAAGCTTGTGTCCGAGTGGTTGCATTGATTGGACGTGCGGGACACACACAATTGCTTTTTGCGGTTAGAAGTTGGCGTGTTTTAAGTTCGCATTCAGCGCGTTTTATGTTGAATGACTTCTCCATTTCAAGGAAGGAAAATTTCAGTCCAACTGTAGGACAGGGATGTTTTTCTTAAGTAGGGTTGAAATAGTTATTTCGTGAACCTACGCGGTGAGCGGCCCATTTTATAGACCCCTTGCACTGACGCACAGCAACGGCTGTTCCTTTAATCTGGTGCACATCTGGAGCCCAAACAAAACATCATAACTCTCAGTTTACCGCTTAAAGCACCTGTGGTCTTATTGTTTAGTTTTTATTTTTCTTATTCTTGCATTATTTTTCTAAGTACTTACAAAAATGAAGTGCAAAATACTATTTTTATAAATGTGAAAATACCACATTGCCCTTTTGTTTGGACGCCAGATGAAGTATGTGACGCCACGTGCAAGGGGTCTATGTGTATGTATTTGAATGAAGATAACATAATAAAATGCACGTCGTCTTTATTTACGAAATAATTAAATTAATTGAAGATAATATTATTTAACACAAGAATTTAGAATATCAAGTGATTTAAAATATCAAGTGAATATTATTTAACACCATATTGTTTATATTTTGAGCAACAGATGGTAGCTCTAGCAAAATTCCATTTGATTTCACCAGAAGTTATTAAAAAATTACAGATATACATTAACTATTTGTTTAATATATAACACAAATAAACATTTTAGTTACAAATTTGGAGTATAAATTTCACTAAATGCTAGTTGTAATGTATAGGTATCAAATTTTTATCTAATAAAATGCGGATAAAAATTCATTATTAAAAATAAGACGTCTTCCATAGGGATTTAATTTTTTTTAATTGTTTCTTTCCCTACACTTTTTTCTGTTTTTCATCTTCCACATAGTACGTTTCACATCCATACATAAAACATTTCCACGCCACATCAAATTATGATGCAAAAATATGAATTTATGAACAAAATAATTACACAGTCGTATAGAACACAATGTTAAAATGATGCGTGTAGTGTGCACAGCGCCACTATGTGGCCACTTTAGCGTTAGGATCAAGTATGGTTGAGAGATGCCATAGGAGAAGTTTCTAGCATAGCTAAATATCCCTTTCCGTTCTTTTTACTGTTTCAGTTTTTCCCATAGGACTGTTTTTTTTTCTGTGTGTTTGGGGGGGGGGGGCGTTTTTCATTTTTTAATGTAATTTGTCTATTGAAAACTTATGCTTCATGCATTACAAATCTAGCATAAAAAATTCTCTCCCTTCATTCTGGGTCAAGTTACGGACTCATAACTGTTTAAAATTTAAATTTCTCAAACTTCGAGCTGTTCACCAAATCAGCATCTGAAAAAAATCGTGCCAATGTGGTGTGTGTATGACATCTGAGCCAAATATTCAGTCTTTTTTTTAAGTCCACTCCAGTGTTTTATTTTTTCAGTGACAGTTTCTGCCCGGACAACACCTGGCATGTCTGATAGTACGAGTTATTTTTAGAGAAGATATTTACTTATTCTTAAGGATGTATTCGAAAAAATGATTTTCCACTTTCAACAGCTCGAAATTTTCCAATACATTTTCAGGTTTATTTTTTAAAGCAGAAATATGAAACTTGCCGAGAGAATTTTTGGAGTGATGTACAAGGTGCCGTGTGATGTAATTTTTCGCTGAATTAATTAGAATTTGATTTATAAGCAATTATTTTCTCAGCATGACTCTTTTTCTCGTTCGAAAATCTCCCGCTTCGGAAAATTTGTTCCAAAACGCCGTTTTTGACAGCATTTTTTTTTTTTGCAACATTTTCTACATTTATCAAAAAATCAACAATCACGGCACCTTGTGTTGTTTCTAAATAAGAGATTTTGAAAGTTTGGTGCATTTCAGATTAAAAATGAATATGAAAATAAATCTGAAAATAAGCAGTTTTGATCAGAATACATCCTTAAATATTCACTGTACAAACATATGCGTACTTGTGACATATTATTACTAATATTAAAAAATGCTGTGACGAGCATTTAAGGCTCAACACTAGGCCAAGAGAAAGATCAGGATTATAATGTAAAGTCTATGCAAGCGTTCTTTTCAAATATTTCGTCCAAATTTTAATATTTTGACATGATTTTTTTTGCACAAGATAGCTGAGGATGATCCACAACAGGCCTATTTTTACTTTTTTAGTTTTTGTTTCAGATTAAAAAAAAATTACTTTAACTTTCGAAACCGGTTCTGAAATCGAAACTATCGTAATACAAAAATATATAAGTAAAATCGAAAGAGGTAAAACCTAGGCCGGTTGTGGATCGTCCTCAGCTATCTTGTGCAAAAAAAATCATGTAAAAATATTAAAATTTGAGCGAGATATTTGAAAAGAACGCTCCCCTAGACTTTATATTATCATAAGGGTCTTTCTCTGTGCCTAGTGTGAGGCCTTAATATGTTTTTAAGTATGAAAAAAGGTTTGACAAGTGCTTCTATGAATAATTGAACAAGAGGGAGGACAAGGGATTCCTTCTTGGCTGCAACTCATATCAATGCCAACTTTGAAAAAATCACATTTGTGGTACTTTAGTCGAACTGTCCATCACGCTTTACATGTTGACTGCACTGCACTACAATAAATTTTCTCTGCATTTCTACTCCCCAGGCGTGCTTGGTGGCTCTACATTAGTGTGATACTCTACAGGAAATAGGTTTTTGGTACTATGTGGCCTACTCTTACTATGTTTAACCACCTGCATCTTTACTGGGTAGGTTTTTACACTATACATTTTTAAAGTAATTGTGAATGATTTGTTTTCATGGAAAAAGAAAAATTATGTTTTTCAAGTTAGCTTTGAAGTGAGTTGCAACCATGAAGGGATTCCTTGTCCTCCTTCATGCTCAATTATTAATACAAGCACTTGTCAAATCCTTTTTTTATACTTAAAAACATATTAACCTTTTTTGTGCTCGTCAGAGTATTTTTTAATTCTAATCATTTAAATTTTTTGATAAAAACGAAGATTTTTTTATGTCTTGAAAAGCTGTAAAATGTCTGCCGCCAAGATTTTATTGTTGTATTAGAACAACAAGAAAGTCATTGCATTGTCATATAAAATGCATGATATCTGGAAAATAAACCAAAGAGTCGAATGAAAAAACTACAGTGCGTTCGAAACTTTATTGAAAGAGCTGTAAGTGAAAGCTTTACAATAAAAACAAACAACTGCATTTTTCAAGTGATTTATTTGATTTGAATGAATTATGTTACATACATAACAGATTTTTTATTCATTTAAACTTGGTGGCAATGAATTAAAAAACTGCATCAGACACAACAAGAAATAATATTCAACTGGAGTTTTAAGGCACAAATTCGGTTTTCTCAGCGCCCATCAAACATACAAAAATGAAAAAAATCTAAATTAAGCTTTATCATGACGATAAAAATAAAACAAAAATGAAGTTAATCCTACAATGGGATCGTTAGCTACAATTTGTTGAATTTTTCGTCTTCATTTTTTTCGTTAAAAATTTAATAAAAAAACTACAGTAACTACGATAATTTTTTGAATTCTATCATTTTATTTGTCTTGTCGAGTTCTGTCTTTTAACAAAAAATCACTGTCGTAGGTCAACTGGTTCGTCAGAAATTTCAAAAAGACGTTTGTATTTTCCATTTCTTAGACATATTATACTAAATGCTATCGCGTTTGCTATGATTTATTCATTAAGTAATATAAAGAGTTAATGAGTCATTAAGTATTTACTCATTAAGTTAAAATAAAGAGTTATAACTATTAATCAATACGTGTTTGTTATTAGATCACACTAAGAAGTTGGAAGAAATTTCAAGGGGAAATATTTAGATGATAATTTATTTATTTTAAAGTATTTTCTAACGAATTAAAAAAAAAGTTTTAAAATTTTGTGTGCTAAAAAATGGAGGATTTTAGGGGGAGAATTCATATGATTCTTTTTTAGATGCGCTCGTAATTATAAAAGTAATTAGCACCAATATTCGTCGTTCAGATATAACAGAGCAAAAACTACCCAAGAGAATCGCTTGAAATTTAAAATATAGAAGTGTTCCATAATTTTGCTGAGTTATTTTAAATTTTATGAAAATCGGATGTATAGTTTAATTATAGAGACAATCAAAAGCATTCTGTTACATTACGGTCAATGGAAAAAAATAATTTCAAGGGAATTTGAATGATGTTATACTGTTTCGAACACAATAGAATTCATATGCACCTAAGAAGCATATACTAAAAAATACATTATCAACATTCTGTTGTGCTAAGAATATTTTTTATTAATTTACAGGAACGTAAATGTATTCCATTACACAATGATGAAGAGGGGAAATACTGTTTTACTACTGTTCTACTACGTTACTACTATTAAACTATTTCACATTTTATGAAATTTATATACGGTTCTGAGGTTTACTGCAAGTTACTTTTTGTATAATAGAAAGCAGATATTATTTACAAGGACACACAAAAGATTTCGGCCGATACTATATTTGATGTTCTGTATACTATTACACCAAAACCTGAATATTTTTAAAACTTTGTTATAGTAAGAATGCACCTCATTTGCTATGTTTAATGTGCAATTTCCAATTTGCTTTATGCAGGAATCGGGTGAAAACCGAAACTTATCATAACCGTATTCACTATCTTTACATTAAAGATAGTGATCTACATTATCTACGATATCTTCTACATTAAAGATAAGAGTGGGTGTTTTGATAATTTTTCTAAATCTCAATTATAGCTTCGCTTCATTTTTTTTCTTTTGAAAAAAGAAAGGCTTACAAACGACAATATAGAAAATGTAAACGGATAATAAATACTTTGCACTCCCTATTCTACAGAAAGCATGTTTCAGAAAACCTCAGAAATTCATACTCATTTCATTCAATAATGCAAAATAAAACCACAAATGAATTCCCATATAGACGATATTATAAAGTGAAATTATTTTGAGCGTCCCTCTGGACGATCTTAGTCTCAAAATAGAGATAGGTTTTTAGAATAGATTCACACTAGTGTGAATTTGGTAGCTCATTGGAAATAATTCGTGAATGTTCCGCCATGACAGAATGAATCAAAGTTTCGTAAAAGTGGAACAAAGTTACCCGGATTGATCGTACATAATTCATTTTCAAGAACGAATGTGGCATAGTAAATCTCAGTACCTTACATCAATTACATGTCAACATCGAAGAGTCATTCGAAAGAGGTAAGTCATAGTCAGTTGGGCATGAGCTATATCAAAGTCATAATTTTTTTTTTAAGTATGATGGAATGTTTTATAGATTGAATCGGATGAGGCAAGGAATCATTTCAATGTTGTTTTTTTTCAATATTTATTGACATTTAAAACTCACACGAGACTGTTATTCATTTACGAATAAACAATCAGATTAAGCGACCTTGAAATTAAGGAACTTAAAAGATTGCAACAGGTATCAGTAATAACATGACAATTAAATTAGAATACTTTCTTTTAATACAAGCCTGATGAGAAAAGCATAATTTTAAAATATGTTTACCAACCTTTACTTATATTTCAAATATCATCTGACAGTTGTTACTTTTTAAAGTAACAACAAGTGTATCAAAAACCTTAACACACATTTTTTCCCAATATTATGCGTAAGTCAATAGGTCATATCCTTTTCAAAACTAATATTTTCAGCTTAAATATTGATAAGAAAATAAATTTTACCATCAAAGAACTTTTTTGTAAGAAATCGGGTTTGACAAATGTTTTTATAATTTAAATACTATCAATAATTATAAAATTTTACAGGCATATAAGTGTTAAAAAAAAATGGAGATTTTGTAATATTTTCAAATAATATAAAACATCCTAAAAATGAAATGGTGTTTGCCAGGGCTCATGGTAATAGCTCCTGATCTGCTAATTTAATGGTTTAAACAGTCGAATTTCTGTTTTCCACTGCTTTTTTTGTGCACTGCAGTAAACGGAAAGAAATGTTTCGTTACTTCTGAAATATGCTACGATTAGTTAACCGCAATCAACAAATTTTAGGAGCAAAATATAGCACAGATAGTTTTTTTGTAATTTATTTTTCTTTAACTTTTATAAATAATATTTCTCATTAGTATGACATTAACAGATGTTTCCTTAAACAAATCTTTCGAAAAAATCTTTTAACACATATTTCTCACACAAAATGTTTCTCTTCAATATGAATTAAAGCATACTTCTGAGAAAATTTCTAGTTGCATATCGAACGCAGAAAAGGTTTTTCAGCAGTATGAATTGACAGATGCTTGCGTAAATCTCCCTTTCGAGAGAATTTATTGTTTCATTTCTCGCATACACGGTTTTTGTTTTAAGTTATGCCTGGTTAAATCACTCTTTTTAGAAAATTTCTTGCTGCAGATCTCACATACAAAAGGTTTCTCAGCAGTATGTATTAACAGATGTTTGTTTAAATGGTCCTTTCGAGAGAATTTTTTGTTGCATGTATCACATACATACGGTTTTTCACCAGTATGAGTTAACAGATGGTTGCTTAAATGGCTCTTATGAGAGAATTTCTTGTTGCATAACTCGCATACAAAAGGTTTCTCACCAGTATGAATTAACAGATGATTCCTTAAATCATTCTTTCGAGCAAATTTTTTGTTGCATATCTCACACATAAAAGGTTTCTCACCAGTATGAATTAACAGATGCTTCCTTAAATCATTCTGTCGAGTAAATTTCTTGTTGCATATTTCACATGCAAAGGATTTCTCACCAGTATGAATTAACAGATGTCTGCTTAAAGTACCTTTTTGAGAAAATTTCCTGTTGCATATATCACACACAAACGGTTTTTCACCAGTATGCATTAACAGATGGCTGCTTAAATGGCCCTTTTCAGAGAATTTCTTGTTGCATAATCCACATACAAAACATTTATCACCAGTATGAATTAACAGATGCCTGGTAAAATTGCCCTTTTGAGAGAATTTCTTGTTGCATATTTCGCATATAAAAGATTTCTCATTAGTATGAATTAAAAAATGTCTGCTTAATATGCTTTTTTGAGAGAATTTCTTGTTGCATATATCACAAACAAATGGTTTCTCACCAGTATGAATTAAGAGATGACTGCTTAAATGGCTCTTATGAGAGAATTTCTTGTTGCATAACTCGCATACAAAAGGTTTCTCACCAGTATGAATTAACAGATGATTCCTTAAATCATTCTTTCGAGCAAATTTTTTGTTGCATATCTCACACATAAAAGGTTTATCACCAGTATGAATTAACAGATGGCTGCTTAAAAGACTCTTATATGAGAATTCTTTGTTGCATATCTCACATAAAAAAGACTGTTTTGAGGGATATTTGTCTTGCATAACTCAGAAATAAAAGGTTTTCTTGGCTGTAAGAAGCTGCTTTTTCGAAAAGCTCTAATAAAAAATAATTTGCTGCATTTGTTTCACACATTCAAGGTATTTTGAGTGATATAATGTGTCAGATGAAAGGTTTTAAGCATCTGCAATAAAATAAAATGAATTAAAACAAGTTTTTACGTTTCATTAAAAAACAAAGTAATAAAGTTATAAAGAAAATTTAAAATCAATGTAGAAAATAAATTGTATTAAAATTTCTACCATAGAATTAAAAACGACAGTAAACCCCCAATTATCTGAAGTTAGTAGAATCAAAGGTTTGTCAATAACTAATGTAAGTATCCTAACAGTGTAAAGAATAAATTATAAATAAAATAAATAGCAAGAATTTAAAGATAAACAACTTATTATAAATAATATGTAAAGTAAATTTGAGGAGAAAATTCTGTAATTTAATATCATCTAAAGCATAGGTTCCCAACGGGGCGGTACCACTCCCCATTGGGCGCTGGAGCTTTCCAGGGGGGGCGGTAGCGAGTATAAAGAAAAATGGGGGGGGGGCGTTAGGAAAGTCAAAGGGGGCGGTGATGGCGTGCCTACCTATTTAGGAAGTTATATAGAGAAAATAATTGATCTCCTCTGAAGTGCCCAGTCCATGACAAAAACTTTAACTGCATTTTTAAATGGATTTCTGTACAGACGAGCGTATACTTGTTGAGATAGGGGGAATGAATTTATTTTACTGATGTCATAAAAAATCGCCATGAACACCAAGAAGGGTTAAAATCGCGGAGAACAAAATTTTATCATATCAGGTTAAAAATATTGTTGTGTCAATCTTTCATGAATGTCAAAATATCACAGCGAAACACGAAAAATCGCAAATGACTCGCTTTAAAATCATTATGAATTCAAAAACTGTAGAGAACAAAATTCGGGATAATTTGCTGGATAAAAGTTTTAAAAAGCATGATTTTTTATTAACTTATATTTCGAAAATTTCTGAAGTATGAGGACACATGCCTAAACGGAGCTTTTTAAACGAATCCGTGATTTGAATCAGTTCAAGAAATTCGTTTAATCTTTTTGAAAGTGGTGAAAATCATTATATTTATAAATTTGTTCAAAAGTAATTTTATTTAAACTTAAATAAGGAAAAGTTTTATATTTCAAAATATCTTAATCGAAGAAAAAATGTCGGTAGTACAGTGTTGAATATTTGAAATATGGATCTACGCACCAACCAATTGTTACCTATGTGCTTAATTTGCCAAAAAGTTTTTTTTTTATGAAGTTATAAAGTTTTCTAGACTACAAGAGCATTTGAATAAATGCGTGCTGACAGAAAAGACAAAGATGCGTCTTATTTTTCAAAGTTTGGAAAAGAAAATTTTAAAACAGTCAACTACGTATATCAAACCATTTTATTTATTTAATACCACGAAGTTAGTCAAAGAGAAATAAATTCGTTTTCATAGTATTTTCTCACTTGCTACTGATGTTGCTTCAGCAACAAAGGTACATCAGAAGGGTTTCATTAACGCATTTCAAACAAGCAGTACTAAATGTGCTTTCTGTATATTCCGTTACATATTATCAGCATTTGGTTTCAAAAATTTAGAATGATCACATATATACGTCACTTCATTACATTATTAGAGATAAGAATAGAAGAAATAAGAATAGAAGCAATTAATTAAATAACAGGAATTTTTAGCCAACTTTGTGTGAAAATTATTTCACAAGAAAGAAAAACATTTGTTTCACTTTGTAGTGAAGATGCCATTATCATTTTGCGTCAAACTTGCAAATGATTACAATCAATCGCTTTCTCACACATAAGTTCGTTGTCTCCTAAAAGGTATTTGTCGAAACATTTTTCGATACATTTGATTCAGTATTACACTTAACTGAAAACAGAAATGATAAAATAATAAAAAACCTGATTATATTAAAAAATGCAGGAATAATTTGACAGACATGTTTAGAATCTTTAATTAAATCAATTTAAACATTCTAAATATTTATAAGACAAGAGCCTAAAGAAAAATGGGGGCGTTAGGAAAGTCAAAGGGGGCGGTGATGGCGTGCCTACCTATGTAGGAAGTTATATAGAGAAAATAATTGATCTCCTCTGAAGTGCCCAGTCCATGACAGAAACTTTAACTGCACTTTTAAATGGATTTCTATACAGACGAGCGTATATTTGATGAGGGGGGGGGGTGTTATAATTTTACCATTTCTGTTTTCAGTTAAGTGTAATACTGAATCAAATGTATCGAAAAATGATTCAGACAAATACCTTTTAATAGACAACGAACTTCTGTGTGAGAAAGCGATTGATTGTGATTGATTGTAATCATTTGCAAGTTTGACGCAAAGTATGTTGAAACTTCTTATGCTATCCTGCAATCTAGCAGTCTTCAATGATTGCTTGAGTGGTGCCTGATGCTTGATCAAGAAGGGGGACATTTTCAGTCAACAACTGAGTACTGAACTTCAATTTGGATAAAGCTCCTAAAATATGCTCCTTGTAAAATAATAAATTTCTCAAGAAATAATTCATTTACCGTACAAATTGCACAAAAAAAATTGTTTTTAGGCTAATAGAAAGGTGTAGAGTTCATTCATGCTATCAGAATTGGGTACTGCTATAGAAAAAAAATAAATTTAGGATTCGTTTTAACATGTAGATGACCTCCTAAGCAAATTTTATACACATCATTTAAAAGTAGACTTTATTTACAATCATTCTGAATTAGGAATTTTTATCTATGGTTAATTTGTTGAGGAATTAGTAGAAGGTGTTTAATTTTTTTTCGCCACATCTATATGAATACACAAAAAATATTTTTTACATATTATTTAAATTAAGGAAATAATGTCTAACGTTTTCAATAGTACTTAGGTTCCTTTTTATGAACCTTACTTTAAAATCGACTCTTATTTAGGGTAGCTGCTCCAGTTTTGCCACATTGGATTGATTTATCCACTATTTAGTCTGTAAATTGATGTTAATTGCTTTGACCACTATTTAGCCTGTAAATTGATGTTAAGAAATTATATGCATTCTTACTTTTAAATCAAATACACTTTTATCATTTCCAATTCTATTTGTTAATATTTTGATAAAATAAGACTTGCAAAAAAATATAAATGTGTAAAACTGTAGTGTGTGATCACAAACTTAAGAGTTTTTCTAAGCAAACAAGTTTTCAGAATCTTTCAACGTTAGGCATTTATAGACTTTATTTTTTCTGAAACAAATTAGCATTATTTTTATGAAGTAACCTTTCTGTCTATTGCAATTTTACATTTAAATTGATTATTTTAATAGTTCAAGGAAGGGTGGCCAAAACTGGTGCTTTAATTTTGGTATGTGTACATGGTACAACATTATGTTCCAGTTTCGGTTACAAGATTAATTATAGTGGAAATTTTAGCATTATATTTAGAAAATTTGGAAATTTTTATGACTTATAAATTAAAAAGTTCAATAAAATTACAGCATGATTACATGAATTTTTGTGTCTTTTTAAAAGAAATGAAGGAGTTGTATAATTTTTGCAAGATTTTAGGCACAAGGATTTACAAATACCAAAAAAATATTATTAAAATCTTTACTACAAACAGGATTCATAAAAAAAAGTTTAAAAAAAGACAATTGTGTGTTATTAAGAAATTGTCTAGATTGAGCACTTTTCTAAGATAGGAATTAAGGTCATTCAAAGTGTATTGTCATTACTACAAGATAGCTAAAATTTGGAGTACCTCATTCTACATTACATCACATGTTTGAAGAATTGAATCATATTTCTCTAATTAATGTAATCTAAAGCTGTAGGTCTAAGTACCAGGGTGGACTGTTTATGAAAGCCAATTATCTAAAGGAGGGATATGGGTCCAAAAAGGAGGGAGATGCCTTCTGTAAAGATCTTTTTAAGACCCTAACTAACACAAGGCAATCTAAAATTAGAAAAAAAACCTCTTAAACCCAGAGTGATTAGGCCAATGGACAACTAAGTACTAGGAATTCAAGTTAAAAATAAATTTGAAAAGTTGAATTTAAAAACTATCAGAATGCTATTTCCTATGAAAATGGAATAATTTTGAGATTCTAACAATAAAATTGGTGAAAAGACAAGATAGAAAATTAATTTCAACTTGGAAGACCAGGCATGAAATGCCATGATTCCCTAATGAATTCAAATTCTAAAATAACTTGTAAAGATGCAGAATACATAAATAAGACACCACAAGCAAACATAAATGAAAATTAATCAGAAAATGATTTCAAGAAAGGTAACTCTTTGAAGAGCATTTAAGTATTTTAATTTTAAATAGTCCAGAATCCATAGTTAATTGTAAAATTGATTAAACATGCAAAATGTTAAAATATGTGTTTTATGTTCTATAGGCACTCTTGTCTCTTTTATGAATCCAATACATTCTTTGTTTTTTAACTTATATTTTCAGTTAAAATCAACTTAAGTACAGGGTGTTTGCTTTTAAATTGACACTATTTAGAATTCTCTGTAGAAAATTTTAATACCTAGAACTGATTTAAAATTTACAAGGGGACTAATGAAAGCAAAAAGAAAAAGATTCCAATAAAAAAAAACTGTAGACTCCCTCAAATCTGCAAAGCTTGGAACCAGAGGTTGTGCGTATTTTAGAATTTTGCAGTTTTCTGGTCATTGCTTTGTTTACATTTTTAAAACAGCAATTTGAATATACAGTCAACGTTTTATAATCAGCACACGCTTCAGCCAAAGGTTGTGCATATTGTGGATTATAGAGTATTATGTATATTATATGCCATTTTATTATTTCTAGCTAGCAAATTCTTTAATTAGTATAATATGAAAAGATAAATATGAAATCTAATAATTACTTTAATATACTATCTCAAAAAATGTCTTTTTAACGTTATTTTATTAAAGAATATATATATATATATATATATATATATAAGTATGTACATTTAAATAAAAATAATTACCTATGTTCCATAATGCCGTAATCCATTCAGGCCCGTAGCCAGGATTTTCTTTCGGGAGGGGCTCAATTTTGGAATTTTTTCTATTCTTACAAAAGTAATTTGAATAATATTTAGTAAAACATTTAAAAATGATCTAGGCTTATATTTTATCTAGGCTTATATCAATATTTTGGAATGATTTTTTTTTTCAATGTATAGCTAAAAGAAATTTGTACAAAAACTATTTTTTTATTTTTTTCCGATATTTTTAATGAAGACACTTTTATTCTCGGAACTGGTTTCGAAAATGAAAACATCCCCACAAAAATAACCTGCAATCAAAGTTAAAAAGTAAAAAACGGTCGGCATACAAATCGATCTCAGCAATTCAATGCAAAAAAGAATTGTTTAAAAATATTGAAAGCGACCAAGAAATCTTTATAAATTTCTTCCATAGGATTAACATTTGCGAAAGGGTCTTTAAACTTCACTGAAGTAGCCTCTTAAATTGGGATACAAAAGTTAAAATTTCTAATAAACATAAACTGTTCTTTTCGCTTTTAAAATTATATATTTCAAATATTCCCTTATTCTTTATTTGACTTAAATACGTAAAATTTAAATAGCCTACCTGTTTTAATATGATAAATAAAAAGCTAAAATTAAAATATAATAAATAATATAGAATCTAAAAATATTAATGTGTAGTGAATCATTTTTACGTAAAATTCCATTTAAAATGGAGAAAAATTATAATTTAATTTTAATAAAGAAATCTTGTCACTTAGAGACCATATGTGTTTAGCATACATCTGTTATATTTTCTAAAACCAGCTTAATGACACTAATAACAAAATTATTAATGTAATGCGTATTGAAATTTGCCATTTCATTTAAAGCTGATATTATTATATAAAATAATTATTTTTAACATTAAAATATAAAAACTCGCATAAAAAATATGAAAAAAAAGCCTTCTGTCAAAGTAAGTTAAATTAAAAAGTAACTTAAAATATTATTTCTAGGTGGTAAATATCTTATCTATCAATCTCATTTAGTTATGTTATAAGTTTTGAGTATTTCAATGTCATTCATAAGCTGTAATAATCAGGATAAAAAATACTCCATTCTACTTTTTATACTGGTTTAATTGATACTAGGGCATTTCCATGAGCATTTGTCGTGTAAGTCACATTATTAGTAACTTATAAATTGTTGGCCACCGTTATTTTCGAAAGGTTTGCATGACCTTATTCAATTAATGAAATACCTCAGGTAAATTAAATCACATTTTTTTCTATCTAAAATACTGGTTTCCAAAATCATAGTATGTGACTTACACGACATGCGCTCATGGAAATACCCACTAAAAACGTTTGAAATGAAGATAACAGCGAGAGGAATAAAAAACACCGAAAAATGCTGTTCTTTTCAAAACATTCATATTTCTTCTAAAAAATGCGAGCGACATGTCGGAGGTTCGTCTGCATTTGAACTCCAGAGTGAAAAGGACATTGTATAGAAATTAGAATGAGGGATTTCATCTGACAAGTGTATAAAGATCAAGATAAGTAGAATAAACCTTTGTATAAAGATGACCATTTGTTCAGATGGGCATTGACAATTGATTGACATGCAGAATTTTTGCTTAAAAGAGGTTAATAATAGTACTTAGCTGGTACTTATATGCATATATTTCAAATTTTATAGGAACACCAACATAAAAAATTATAAGTGTTTAAAAATTCCCGGCACACGGTTTTGATTTGTTATTTACTTAATGTTATACATTATTTTATTAAATGATTCACATCATCTTAGAAAATTTGAAAGCATTAATAATTATGTTGTTAAATTAAGAAACTCTCAAAAATTAAATTATTATTATCAAACATATTTATTAATAAGAATTCAAAATTATTTTAACTATTAATTGTTTAAGTGACTTATTTATCAATTACTTGTTTAAAATCTAGTACAAGAACTATATAGAAGTTATTATAGAAAAAATGAGAAAACATATTTTTTAAATTTCAGCTACTACAATGTTATTAGGTTCATTAGGATGTATAAAAATGATAAGGATTCTCAAAATAAACATGTTATTTATACATTTATTGGTTAGTTTATAATATTTTTCTTACTCTTTAAATGTAATTAATTAATATATGATTGCTTTTTGCGAACTGTAAATTATAACTTTGTTTCAGAAAATTTAAATCTGCATCTGGATAATAATGTTATCTAACACTGTTAAGAAATATTTTTACGCATTGTTACAGTGTTGCATTATTGTGTTTAATTAATTATTGCGTTACGTTACTAACTGATTTTTCAAAAAAAAAAAAAAAATTAATAATAATAATAATTTCGTTTTTTGAAATAATTAACAATTTTTTAATAAGAACTTATGGTGATGAATAATTGCTACAAATTAAATCTCAAAACAGTTAGTGATTTTAAAATGAAAATTAAATTAATATTTTATGAAATACATGTATTTTTAATTTAATGAATCTTTATTTAATTAAATTGGTGAAATTATTAATATGCATTTCGAATTTTACTTTAAATAAACTCAATAAATAATCTGTTTTATATTCTATTTATCATTATGTTTTGTAGTAGTTATAAATTGAAGCTTATTGTTTACCTGTTTATTTATTTTATATTTAAAATTACTGAAATTTAAAACTATTAATTCAATTAATAATAAAATTAAAATAAGAATTATCATTTTTTTCTCTGTGAAAGTGGGAGCGAAAAGGTAATGCAAATAAATAAATAAATAAATAAACGATAAATTAAAAACGCTTAGTTTTGTCAATTAAAAATTGAAAATAAAATTATTTAAAATTATAGTTACATTATTATATAAAATTAAAAAATAATCATTTTATTACAAAGAAATAGGCCCACTTTCAATAAAATTAACTCACAAAAATTGTCTTCATAAAGTGAGAAAACTGTAAAAAAGAGAAAAAAATTGCAACCATTAATTATTACATAAAAAAAAGATCGTTGGAGCATTTTTATTTTTTTAAACAAAAAATTTTCGTAGCACGCCTAGTTACGAAATCACTAATTTAAAGATTCTAAGAAAGTGTGCGAAAACATTCAATAAAATAAGTATTTTAGTTTATAGTATAGATAAAATACCTTATACAAAGAATATATGATAAAACTTAAAATATTCATTCTGTTAAATAATAATAATAAAGAGAGTTTAAAATTTTATAACATTATTTAATCAGATTTTCAACTCGCTGCGATTTTATTATCACGAGTTACAATAGATTAAACTTATTGGACTATTATACTCAGCTTTGTATAAAATTTGAGGGAAGGGGGGGCAGGAGAATAAAAATATTTAAAAAAGCCCGAACAATGTTGAGCTTACAGCGTTTAGTGGGCCTTCATCAATCAGAAACCAAGTTATAAGGTGGCCGGTAAAGAAATAACAAGGGACCGAAATGGCAAGGGACCGAAATGACTAAGGACCGAAATGGCCAGGGACCGAAATGTCTCGGGACCGAAATGGCCAGGGACCAAAATGTCTCGGGACCGAAATGTCTCGGGACCGAAATGGCCAGGGACCGAAATGTCTCGGGACCGAAACGGCGGGACCGAAATGTCGTGTACCATGCAAAGCGAACTAAAGATTTTTTAGAACTAAAGTGACCATGAACATTTAAACTGACTTTATGATACATAGCCCTGTAACGACCCTCAAGGCGATTAGAAGGACGTTGAAATACCACAAGATCTTGAAAAAAAAAAAACAAATGTGCAAGCAAAACTGGGGATCTGCGTATGCTTATGATTTCGCACCGCTCATCCATAAAGCCAAATGTAAAAGCCTCCAAGAGATAAGGTTAGTTTCAGAGTTCGCTCTATGGAAACAAAACTGGCTTTCTTTGACTTTCTAAAGTTTTTGAACTTCCATGATATTTGTGTTTAAGGTAGAATTCGTATCAATTTAACGTAAAACTCGTAGTGTTGTAGATTGTTGTGTTTGCGTTGTAGAATGGAATTTAAATGAGTTCAAGTAGAAAAAGTTGTATAAATCATCCAGATAAGTTTTGCTACATATGCGGAGAATAAAAGTTGAAAGAACACAGAAAATATGTTACTGACTTTGTAAAGAGAGCTTATCTTGGATATTTTGGGGTTAGACTTGGTGATCAGGATAAAATCTGCGCACCGCAACAGGTCTGTAAAACTTGTACAGAGCATTTATGAGAGTGAGCTGACGGAAGAGAATAAATCTCAAATTCGGTTTACCAATGGTTTGGAGAGAACTCCAAAACCATTTCTATGACTATTATTTCTACCTAGCACTGGAATACTATTTGAATTAATCGAAACAATTGTAATAAGAAAACATCCTGATTTAGTTTCTTCAAGACCCCCACTTCCTCAGTCAGAGGTTCCAGGCCCGTAGCCAGGATTTTCTTTCGGGAGGGGCTCAATTTTGGAATTTTTTCTATTCTTACAAAAGTAATTTGAATAATATTTAGTAAAACATTTAAAAATGATCTAGGCTTATCCTAATGTGTGTTTCTACGTGGGATACTTGTTAACTATGTCAAATATTGTAATTTCATATTTAATTTTTTAAAAATTTCTGTTGCAATTTTTAACTTTTAAGAGCACTTCCAATTTCCAAACCGATTTGGGAACCGGAGAGTTTTTAGGAAAAATTTTCTGCGAAACTTAAAAAGCACAAACTAACAATGTTTGAGATGAGTCTCAAGTAGGGGTAAAGAGGGTACATTTGAACTGGGGGCACCTTTGAATACTAAATATTTTCCTTCAAATAAATTATTTTCTAAAAATGTCTATGGCAATACATTGCTATTGCTTCAGTGCAATAAGTATACAAAGCTCTCCATTTTGTATGCACAATACTGTCTAAGCAAGATATATATTTTTCTCCCTCTTGAATCTAAACTTAAGAAAATAACGTAAGATTTTTGTTCAAAATTTTGTATCCCTTAAATTTTGATTTATTGTTCAACACTTAAATAAAGATGTAATCTTCAGTTTATAAGTTTTGTTTTATTCAAATTCATCAGCCGAATTGAGTAAACTGTAGTAATGTTGAACTTTATGTGACGGGGCACCCTTGAACAAAAAAGCTGAGGCACCATTGAACATCTAAAACTGTGAAGTAAAGAGTTGTTGATGTACGTAAGTGTTAAAATTTTTGGAATTTTTTCTATGTGAAAAGAGGTTAATTAGGAATATCAAAGAACATGAACTTATACTGTTAACAATCCTTCTTTACTGCAAACTTGTATTACAATCTCTGGATGTATCAGCGATTGGAAGTTTCAAACCTAAATTGATGATGGCATTCATTTATTAATTGCAAAATCCGGATACACAATAATGATTTATGGTTTAATAGGTTTGTCTAACAAAGCCTATACTCTTTCATTTACTCTTTCCCAAACTACGGAATTACTAGTACTTTCGTACTAGATAAAACGGAATTTAAGTCAAGTTTTTTCATAAAAAGTGTTAATGAAGAATTTTAATTTTCCAGAAGCATCAGATATCATATTGGTGTTATTACAAGGATATTTAAAAAAAAAAAAAAGTTTTCTCGAACAAACATAACTTCAGAGACATTTTGTGTTGTTTCAACAATGATTTTTGACATCAAATTTGATGGATTCAAGTTTGGTTAAATAATAGAAAAATTATTAGTTTCAATAAAATATAGTTATTAAATTTTATCCGTATTACTTTATATTCCTGAAACATATGCAGCGTTTTATGAAAACTCTCAATATTTTCATATTTTACTTATTTGTTCAAAGGTGCTCCTTACTTGTTCAAAAATATCCGTACATGGGACAGGTTTGAACAGAAATATTTCAGCTTTTTAAATCCTCACATTTTTTTTTAAAATTTATATGGAAAACTTTTAATTTCTGGTTCATATGATGAAGAAATGCACTGTTTTTATTATGTGATACTTAAAACGCAAAAAATATAATTCAAATAAGAAATGTACTGATTTAAAAAAAAAAATGTTCAAATGTGCTCCTCTCTCCCCTATCCTATGAAGAAAAAACATTGTAAAATATTGAAATGCAAACAAATAATATGTATTGATTTAAAACGCAGGATTAATGTTAATGTGCGAGAATCTGACATTATGAGTGCGAGGTCTTGAAACTATTGATCCATAAATGAAATAAATTACATGCATTATTTTTTTGAAAAAAAATTAATTGCTACAGCCATATGTAATCATAAAAATTATGTTTGTATTTCACATTGTCTGAGTATAATAATTATAAATGACAGTCATGGTAAAATAAATTTACTAGCAGTGTTGAATTCAGGCACTTTTCTCTGGGAGGGATTTTTGTGGCTCCGGAGGGAGGGGGTTAATTACACTTTTTGATGATTGAATACACAAAATCACAAATTTTCCGGGATGGGATATCTCATTTCTCCGGGGGGGGATGTCCCCTCCCGGGCGACCCCCTGAATTCAACAGTGTTTACTAGTGCAATAGAAGCAATCATCATAATTTCTTCTTAGCCACGATGCTGATTGACTTATCAAGAGTTTCTGTAATTTCCCAAAGAATGGAAATCACAGAAAAACTACTCAGTCTATCATCGACCATAACGCTTCGAGTCAGATTTAATTATTTTCTTTGCCGAAAAATATATTTCAGCACTGACTTTTGTTACTCTGCTTTCAAATAAGAAATGTACTGATTTTAAAAAAATGTTCAAATGTGCTCCCCTCTCCCCTATTCTATGAAGAAAAAACATTGTAAAATATTGAAATGCAAACAAATAATATGTATTGATTTAAAACGCAGGATTAATGTTAATGTGTGAGAATCTGGCATTATGAGTGCGAGGTCTTGAAACTATTGATCCATAAATGAAATAAATTACATTCATTATTTTTTTGAAAAAAAAAAATTAATTGCTACAGCCATATGTAATCATAATACGTTACATTACAGTACTAAAACTTTTAAAACCTCTGTGTTGGTGTCAACATTAGCAATTTGTTTGCACCCTAATTCATATTCAGCTTTCACTTGCTACATTGACACTTTATCCTGAAAATATTGCATCGGATTCTCTAATTTGCTTGCTTTTTCCAGTGAAGCACATCCTGGAAGATGTAACTGGGAATCTCTTAGAATATCTTCATTCGAAATAAAATCGATAATTTAAATTTTGAATAAGACTTTCTACAGGGGGAAATAAGACCGTGATATTGTAATACTTGTCAGTGGATGTAATTTGAGGGTTTGTACCTGTTGCCTGTCTAAATGTCAGTCTTGGGATCTTTATTTCAGTTTGGAAGATGTCTTCCCGAAGTTTTGATGTAGAATAAAATCTCACAAAAGATTTCTACTTCATTTTTCTGCATATTTATGTAAAAGAATTAAGCATCTTTAGCATGGGTTACAGTCAATATTATATCACGAGTTTTTTTGAAGAACCCATTATGATTGTCAGACAGAAAACCTTCAAACAGACAAGCAGACAAGCTTATGAGAAAATGATTCTTCTCCCTGACTGCCAAAAAAAAAAAAAAAAAAAAAAAAAAAAAAAAAAAAAAAAAGAAAAGAAAAAAAACTCCAGCTGTTGAAGAAATCTTCCATGTGTTTTTCGAAATATTTTCTGAGTTAATACAAATGTATTTAAGTAGCTCAACAAAAGTCAATATGCTTTCATGCCTCTCGATAAAATTTGTATTACAAATGCGGAAAAGCTATATTCTTTTGTTTTCTAGGATATATGATCAATTGCTTCTTGAAGCGCTAAATTTGCCTTCAGGTGAATTTTAAATACTTTTGTCGAAGGGAATCAGCATGTTGTTGAACTAGGCAAGATTTAACCAATGGCTTTCAGAGAGGACGCATCTAATTTTTAGATATTCTGAAGAATTCTAGAATGAACCCCGCTAACATGACCAAACTTATTGGATACTTTGTCATACGCCTATGCGACACATTTATACATGCCAAGACTTAGTTCATCACAATGTTGTAGAATTACTTTTCTTGAATTTTTGAGATATTTATTAGAATAACACGTGAAAAAAAATTCCGAATTATTGGGTTTTGTGAATTTTTTAATAATTCCCATATCTAGCACAAATGGCAAGCAGTTCCGCGCTTGAAATGTCCATAGTTTCAACGAAATTAAGCTAAAACAGATCGCAATATATATTTTGATAATTAATTCTTCGGTAACTGTATCCCAGAATATTTGATATCATTCTGAATTTCTGGGGTGAAATAAATAGCATTTCTAAGGATATTTATAATGTCTCGTTTCAATTCACTCGCTCCAGACTTTGCTCAAAACTTAAAAGAACTCTTAACTAGTAGTATTTTTTATACTAATTTCTCTAAAGTTAGAGGATCATCATCGTGGTCAGTGGCTATTTTATTGTGCACAAAATAAGATTGTTTCAAGTATTAGTTCAAGATCTTCTCTAATTTCTTCTTTTCCTGGAGCTCTTTGAAAACTCAGCAATGAAATAATTTTATTTCTATTTTCCTGAAAAAAATCTGAAGTTTGTTTATTAAAATAATATAAGGTTTGTGGTAATCTAATTGTATATGTTTTAAGAAAAACATTTAGCCTTTTTCCAATGACTGAAACATGTAGAAAATAATCTTCCTAATTTTTCGTGATCTTTCTTATGCTGTATGTGTATTATACTTAATTTTTCTTAGTCAAATTAATGATAAGAAATTACACTTAATCGAATTTTACTGCGCATAAAGACAGTAAAAATTACTTTTTAAAAAGAATTTATATTTTTAGTGGTACATACCGATTAAAAAAACAATATATCAAAATAACCGATATAATGAAGGATTATCGTAACTGTAATTCAATAAATGGATATCGAATCGAATTAATTAATCGAATTTTACTGCGCATAAAGACAGTAAAAATTACTTTTTAAAAAGAATTTATATTTTTAGTGGTACATACCGATTAAAAAAACTATATATCAAAATAACCGATATAATGAAGGATTATCGTAACTGTAATTCAATAAATGGATATTTTTACAGCTAAAAATGCAATTGATTTTAATGTAATGGAAAATAAAAACAAACAAAACTTATTTTTTTATCATACAGATAATTTTGTACTTCCAAAGTTTCGGGAGGGGCTTCAGCCCCCTTAGCCCCCTCCCTGGCTACGTGCCTGGTTACCATCAGATTAAATCCATTTCGTACATGTTATCATAAAAGTAGAGAAACGCCAATACAATGAATGAATCATGAAGGATGAATTTGATTCTGAATGTTGAATCAATGAAATTGAAAAAAATTTACTGTAACAGAAATGCTCAACAAATTTTCAATTAACAAACAACAACAAAAAAAAACATTTATTTTTAGGAAAGGAATGTAAAACATTAGACAAAATTCAAGATTCAAGCAAGTAAATATATGAGTGATTTTTTTTAATGAATTATGTTTTTAAAAATATACGATTCATTCTTGCATTGGCGTCTTGCGTCTTGTCTTGTTTGTAATATCTGAAAACTTTTAAAACATGAATTTATTGATCCCGACCCCAGCCAGTTTACAAAAATTAGTTGATACTAATATTGTTTCTTTGGTTAATCTTCTACTAAAAGTCCTAAGATTGACGATTTGATAAGATGACTACCGGAATATTGGATCATTCGGGATAACTGACTAGCTGCTCGTAAGTCCCAAAGCCCCCCCACTAGCTACCTACGACTACCGGAAATTTCATGTATCACAGCATTCATGTTTGCTGATTATTTAGTCATATGTTTTTGCCGTTTATTTGATAATGATTATGATAATTTTGTTATTTTCATATTTATTTGTAAGTAATTTAATTCATAATTTTTGAATTTCAAATTAAAAATGGGAAATTGGTTTGAGATTTTTTTATAACGTTTATTCTTTTAATTAATTGTGCTGCTCATAGGCTGTATTGGATTGAATTCTGTTCAGTTGAAAGTAAATCTTTTTTAAGTAGTTGTTCGCATAATGAAAGACATTTAAAGTTCATGAAAATATGCATAAACGATGCATATGGGAGTGTGGGTGGAATAGAACAGTATTAGATTAAAAAGGGCTAGCCCAGTCTTATGTTAAAAAAAGTTGTAGATCTGCGTAGGATTGCTATCGTATATATAAAAAAAATTATTTCAAGCATCAAAAATAAATTTGTTTCATATACATTTTAGTCTTGCTGTATATTAATGAGTTCTTTATGTCATAGTTTCTTTATTTAGAACCAGAGTCGGATTACCCATTAGGCTGAAGCCTAGGGGCCCCAGTGCTTTTTCCTTGCTATTAAGATTTTTGTAATATGAAGAACAAGAAGTATTTTTTTACACATTGGGCAGGCTAATATTTCATACAAAAAACAAGTGATGTGCAAAATTCTTTGTTGTAATCAATTACACAGGCCTACAAAAAAAAAATTTTTTTTTGGTGCCTGAGATTTTACAACTGATTTTGGATATTTTTGGGACGCTGATTCCAAATATGCAATCAGTTTTTCTCTATCAGCTCTACTTTTTTAGATATGCAAAGCGGGAAGCAGGACGTTTCGGTCCCGCCATTTCGGTCCCGCCGTTTCGGTCCCGAGACATTTCGGTCCCGAGACGTTTCGGTCCCAAGACATTTCGGTCCCTGGCCATTTCGGTCCCGAGACGTTTCGGTCCCGAGACATTTCGGTCCATGGCCATTTCGGTCCCGAGACATTTCGGTCCCTGGACTTTTCGGTCCTCAGACATTTCCAACCCTTCTCCAGCAAACTGAAATTTTGTGCACGGGAAATATCTGACATAATTTTATAGGGAACATTTTAGAGTGTTGAATTCAGGGGCGGATCATTCCCCCCGGAGCTATCAAATCCCCCCCCCCCGGAAATTTTGAGATTTTGTGCTTTCAGTGGTAAAAAAGTGTAATTCTCTGGGGAAGGAGAAATAATGATAAGTGTATTTGTGGCAAACGCGGTGACGTCGCACACTATTTATTTGACAGTTGTTGTGTTTCAGCAGACAAGTTTAACTTAACTAGAAATAGAACCATAGAGTGGAATATCAGAAATGTTCTATTTTCACATTTTAATTATAAGAAACTTTGTGCTATTTATAATGATCTGAATGCACACTTTACATTCATTCGTTACAAATTCTGATGTTGTAACTTTGTTTTAATTGACAGGACTGTGAACTTTAAATCTTTGGACATGCTCCTGTTGTGTGACATAGTATATAAATTTGACCCTCAGCTAAAACTGTATTGAACTTTTCTGACTTTTACAATCTTTTTTTTTTTTTTTTTTTTTTTTTTAAGGCTTGGTGTTTATATTAGTTTTATTATATTTTTAGTTTTTGTTTTGTTTTGGAACATGTATGATTTGTTCTTACATCTCACTTTATTTTGTTTGTGTCTTGTTAAGTTTGTTAATTATTTTCTCTTTGTTCCGTCAGTCAGACGTTTGTCAAATTGTCAACAAGTGTTTTTCATTTTTATCATTTTGTATATTTTAGTGCCATTGCATATTTTTGCTGTATATGTTATTTATGTTATGGAATGGCCCGTTGTTTATAATTTGGCTGGTTGGTTGTGGAATATTTCCTCCGGGGATTAAACACCTATGCCAAGTTTTTTGGTGGGTGACCCGGGCGGGTGATCCCCCCCCCCTTATTTTTAAAGGGATCTTAACATGGAATTGTGATAAAGCCACATTATTTTTTAAATTCTGCATAGAGACTGACTAAAACTTTTTTTATTTTTTAAATATTTATTTTATTTCGCTATTAAAAAACTGTTTAAAAGTTTGCGTTAATCTTTTTACATATAACAATTATTGCTACAAAATAACTTTTTACGTCTAACAACCTTTTTACATATAACAATGCAGGTGTTACAAATCATTTTTAATACATTAAAGACTTTTTATGCTTATTACATTCAAAAACTACGAGCGAAATAAACACAAGTCAAATCTTTAAAAAAAAGTATCATTTGACACCACTAGAAATAGTGTTAAACAAATGACTTATCTGTAAAGAGGCTACTTCAGTCAAACAAAAAGGCCCGCTAATCCTTTGGTAGAAATCTTTGAAGGTAAATTTGTTGCATTTCAATATTTTGGAATGATTTTTTTTTTTCAATGTATAGCTAAAAGAAATTTGTACAAAAACTATTTTTTTATTTTTTTCCGATATTTTTAATGAAGACACTTTTATTCTCGGAACTGGTTTCGAAAATGAAAACATCCCCACAAAAATAACCTGCAATCAAAGTTAAAAAGTAAAAAACGGTCGGCATACAAATCGATCTCAGCAATTCAATGCAAAAAAGAATTGTTTAAAAATATTGAAAGCGACCAAGAAATCTTTATAAATTTCTTCCATAGGATTAACATTTGCGAAAGGGTCTTTAAACTTCACTGAAGTAGCCTCTTAAATTGGGATACAAAAGTTAAAATTTCTAATAAACATAAACTGTTCTTTTCGCTTTTAAAATTATATATTTCAAATATTCCCTTATTCTTTATTTGACTTAAATACGTAAAATTTAAATAGCCTACCTGTTTTAATATGATAAATAAAAAGCTAAAATTAAAATATAATAAATAATATAGAATCTAAAAATATTAATGTGTAGTGAATCATTTTTACGTAAAATTCCATTTAAAATGGAGAAAAATTATAATTTAATTTTAATAAAGAAATCTTGTCACTTAGAGACCATATGTGTTTAGCATACATCTGTTATATTTTCTAAAACCAGCTTAATGACACTAATAACAAAATTATTAATGTAATGCGTATTGAAATTTGCCATTTCATTTAAAGCTGATATTATTATATAAAATAATTATTTTTAACATTAAAATATAAAAACTCGCATAAAAAATATGAAAAAAAAGCCTTCTGTCAAAGTAAGTTAAATTAAAAAGTAACTTAAAATATTATTTCTAGGTGGTAAATATCTTATCTATCAATCTCATTTAGTTATGTTATAAGTTTTGAGTATTTCAATGTCATTCATAAGCTGTAATAATCAGGATAAAAAATACTCCATTCTACTTTTTATACTGGTTTAATTGATACTAGGGCATTTCCATGAGCATTTGTCGTGTAAGTCACATTATTAGTAACTTATAAATTGTTGGCCACCGTTATTTTCGAAAGGTTTGCATGACCTTATTCAATTAATGAAATACCTCAGGTAAATTAAATCACATTTTTTTCTATCTAAAATACTGGTTTCCAAAATCATAGTATGTGACTTACACGACATGCGCTCATGGAAATACCCACTAAAAACGTTTGAAATGAAGATAACAGCGAGAGGAATAAAAAACACCGAAAAATGCTGTTCTTTTCAAAACATTCATATTTCTTCTAAAAAATGCGAGCGACATGTCGGAGGTTCGTCTGCATTTGAACTCCAGAGTGAAAAGGACATTGTATAGAAATTAGAATGAGGGATTTCATCTGACAAGTGTATAAAGATCAAGATAAGTAGAATAAACCTTTGTATAAAGATGACCATTTGTTCAGATGGGCATTGACAATTGATTGACATGCAGAATTTTTGCTTAAAAGAGGTTAATAATAGTACTTAGCTGGTACTTATATGCATATATTTCAAATTTTATAGGAACACCAACATAAAAAATTATAAGTGTTTAAAAATTCCCGGCACACGGTTTTGATTTGTTATTTACTTAATGTTATACATTATTTTATTAAATGATTCACATCATCTTAGAAAATTTGAAAGCATTAATAATTATGTTGTTAAATTAAGAAACTCTCAAAAATTAAATTATTATTATCAAACATATTTATTAATAAGAATTCAAAATTATTTTAACTATTAATTGTTTAAGTGACTTATTTATCAATTACTTGTTTAAAATCTAGTACAAGAACTATATAGAAGTTATTATAGAAAAAATGAGAAAACATATTTTTTAAATTTCAGCTACTACAATGTTATTAGGTTCATTAGGATGTATAAAAATGATAAGGATTCTCAAAATAAACATGTTATTTATACATTTATTGGTTAGTTTATAATATTTTTCTTACTCTTTAAATGTAATTAATTAATATATGATTGCTTTTTGCGAACTGTAAATTATAACTTTGTTTCAGAAAATTTAAATCTGCATCTGGATAATAATGTTATCTAACACTGTTAAGAAATATTTTTACGCATTGTTACAGTGTTGCATTATTGTGTTTAATTAATTATTGCGTTACGTTACTAACTGATTTTTCAAAAAAAAAAAAAAATTAATAATAATAATAATTTCGTTTTTTGAAATAATTAACAATTTTTTAATAAGAACTTATGGTGATGAATAATTGCTACAAATTAAATCTCAAAACAGTTAGTGATTTTAAAATGAAAATTAAATTAATATTTTATGAAATACATGTATTTTTAATTTAATGAATCTTTATTTAATTAAATTGGTGAAATTATTAATATGCATTTCGAATTTTACTTTAAATAAACTCAATAAATAATCTGTTTTATATTCTATTTATCATTATGTTTTGTAGTAGTTATAAATTGAAGCTTATTGTTTACCTGTTTATTTATTTTATATTTAAAATTACTGAAATTTAAAACTATTAATTCAATTAATAATAAAATTAAAATAAGAATTATCATTTTTTTCTCTGTGAAAGTGGGAGCGAAAAGGTAATGCAAATAAATAAATAAATAAATAAACGATAAATTAAAAACGCTTAGTTTTGTCAATTAAAAATTGAAAATAAAATTATTTAAAATTATAGTTACATTATTATATAAAATTAAAAAATAATCATTTTATTACAAAGAAATAGGCCCACTTTCAATAAAATTAACTCACAAAAATTGTCTTCATAAAGTGAGAAAACTGTAAAAAAGAGAAAAAAATTGCAACCATTAATTATTACATAAAAAAAAGATCGTTGGAGCATTTTTATTTTTTTAAACAAAAAATTTTCGTAGCACGCCTAGTTACGAAATCACTAATTTAAAGATTCTAAGAAAGTGTGCGAAAACATTCAATAAAATAAGTATTTTAGTTTATAGTATAGATAAAATACCTTATACAAAGAATATATGATAAAACTTAAAATATTCATTCTGTTAAATAATAATAATAAAGAGAGTTTAAAATTTTATAACATTATTTAATCAGATTTTCAACTCGCTGCGATTTTATTATCACGAGTTACAATAGATTAAACTTATTGGACTATTATACTCAGCTTTGTATAAAATTTGAGGGAAGGGGGGGCAGGAGAATAAAAATATTAAAAAAAGCCCGAACAATGTTGAGCTTACAGCGTTTAGTGGGCCTTCATCAATCAGAAACCAAGTTATAAGGTGGCCGGTAAAGAAATAACAAGGGACCGAAATGGCAAGGGACCGAAATGACTAAGGACCGAAATGGCCAGGGACCGAAATGTCTCGGGACCGAAATGGCCAGGGACCAAAATGTCTCGGGACCGAAATGTCTCGGGACCGAAATGGCCAGGGACCGAAATGTCTCGGGACCGAAACGGCGGGACCGAAATGTCGTGTACCATGCAAAGCGAACTAAAGATTTTTTAGAACTAAAGTGACCATGAACATTTAAACTGACTTTATGATACATAGCCCTGTAACGACCCTCAAGGCGATTAGAAGGACGTTGAAATACCACAAGATCTTGAAAAAAAAAAAACAAATGTGCAAGCAAAACTGGGGATCTGCGTATGCTTATGATTTCGCACCGCTCATCCATAAAGCCAAATGTAAAAGCCTCCAAGAGATAAGGTTAGTTTCAGAGTTCGCTCTATGGAAACAAAACTGGCTTTCTTTGACTTTCTAAAGTTTTTGAACTTCCATGATATTTGTGTTTAAGGTAGAATTCGTATCAATTTAACGTAAAACTCGTAGTGTTGTAGATTGTTGTGTTTGCGTTGTAGAATGGAATTTAAATGAGTTCAAGTAGAAAAAGTTGTATAAATCATCCAGATAAGTTTTGCTACATATGCGGAGAATAAAAGTTGAAAGAACACAGAAAATATGTTACTGACTTTGTAAAGAGAGCTTATCTTGGATATTTTGGGGTTAGACTTGGTGATCAGGATAAAATCTGCGCACCGCAACAGGTCTGTAAAACTTGTACAGAGCATTTATGAGAGTGAGCTGACGGAAGAGAATAAATCTCAAATTCGGTTTACCAATGGTTTGGAGAGAACTCCAAAACCATTTCTATGACTATTATTTCTACCTAGCACTGGAATACTATTTGAATTAATCGAAACAATTGTAATAAGAAAACATCCTGATTTAGTTTCTTCAAGACCCCCACTTCCTCAGTCAGAGGTTCCAGGCCCGTAGCCAGGATTTTCTTTCGGGAGGGGCTCAATTTTGGAATTTTTTCTATTCTTACAAAAGTAATTTGAATAATATTTAGTAAAACATTTAAAAATGATCTAGGCTTATCCTAATGTGTGTTTCTACGTGGGATACTTGTTAACTATGTCAAATATTGTAATTTCATATTTAATTTTTTAAAAATTTCTGTTGCAATTTTTAACTTTTAAGAGCACTTCCAATTTCCAAACCGATTTGGGAACCGGAGAGTTTTTAGGAAAAATTTTCTGCGAAACTTAAAAAGCACAAACTAACAATGTTTGAGATGAGTCTCAAGTAGGGGTAAAGAGGGTACATTTGAACTGGGGGCACCTTTGAATACTAAATATTTTCCTTCAAATAAATTATTTTCTAAAAATGTCTATGGCAATACATTGCTATTGCTTCAGTGCAATAAGTATACAAAGCTCTCCATTTTGTATGCACAATACTGTCTAAGCAAGATATATATTTTTCTCCCTCTTGAATCTAAACTTAAGAAAATAACGTAAGATTTTTGTTCAAAATTTTGTATCCCTTAAATTTTGATTTATTGTTCAACACTTAAATAAAGATGTAATCTTCAGTTTATAAGTTTTGTTTTATTCAAATTCATCAGCCGAATTGAGTAAACTGTAGTAATGTTGAACTTTATGTGACGGGGCACCCTTGAACAAAAAAGCTGAGGCACCATTGAACATCTAAAACTGTGAAGTAAAGAGTTGTTGATGTACGTAAGTGTTAAAATTTTTGGAATTTTTTCTATGTGAAAAGAGGTTAATTAGGAATATCAAAGAACATGAACTTATACTGTTAACAATCCTTCTTTACTGCAAACTTGTATTACAATCTCTGGATGTATCAGCGATTGGAAGTTTCAAACCTAAATTGATGATGGCATTCATTTATTAATTGCAAAATCCGGATACACAATAATGATTTATGGTTTAATAGGTTTGTCTAACAAAGCCTATACTCTTTCATTTACTCTTTCCCAAACTACGGAATTACTAGTACTTTCGTACTAGATAAAACGGAATTTAAGTCAAGTTTTTTCATAAAAAGTGTTAATGAAGAATTTTAATTTTCCAGAAGCATCAGATATCATATTGGTGTTATTACAAGGATATTTAAAAAAAAAAAAAAGTTTTCTCGAACAAACATAACTTCAGAGACATTTTGTGTTGTTTCAACAATGATTTTTGACATCAAATTTGATGGATTCAAGTTTGGTTAAATAATAGAAAAATTATTAGTTTCAATAAAATATAGTTATTAAATTTTATCCGTATTACTTTATATTCCTGAAACATATGCAGCGTTTTATGAAAACTCTCAATATTTTCATATTTTACTTATTTGTTCAAAGGTGCTCCTTACTTGTTCAAAAATATCCGTACATGGGACAGGTTTGAACAGAAATATTTCAGCTTTTTAAATCCTCACATTTTTTTTTAAAATTTATATGGAAAACTTTTAATTTCTGGTTCATATGATGAAGAAATGCACTGTTTTTATTATGTGATACTTAAAACGCAAAAAATATAATTCAAATAAGAAATGTACTGATTTAAAAAAAAAAAATGTTCAAATGTGCTCCTCTCTCCCCTATCCTATGAAGAAAAAACATTGTAAAATATTGAAATGCAAACAAATAATATGTATTGATTTAAAACGCAGGATTAATGTTAATGTGCGAGAATCTGACATTATGAGTGCGAGGTCTTGAAACTATTGATCCATAAATGAAATAAATTACATGCATTATTTTTTTGAAAAAAAATTAATTGCTACAGCCATATGTAATCATAAAAATTATGTTTGTATTTCACATTGTCTGAGTATAATAATTATAAATGACAGTCATGGTAAAATAAATTTACTAGCAGTGTTGAATTCAGGCACTTTTCTCTGGGAGGGATTTTTGTGGCTCCGGAGGGAGGGGGTTAATTACACTTTTTGATGATTGAATACACAAAATCACAAATTTTCCGGGATGGGATATCTCATTTCTCCGGGGGGGGATGTCCCCTCCCGGGCGACCCCCTGAATTCAACAGTGTTTACTAGTGCAATAGAAGCAATCATCATAATTTCTTCTTAGCCACGATGCTGATTGACTTATCAAGAGTTTCTGTAATTTCCCAAAGAATGGAAATCACAGAAAAACTACTCAGTCTATCATCGACCATAACGCTTCGAGTCAGATTTAATTATTTTCTTTGCCGAAAAATATATTTCAGCACTGACTTTTGTTACTCTGCTTTCAAATAAGAAATGTACTGATTTTAAAAAAATGTTCAAATGTGCTCCCCTCTCCCCTATTCTATGAAGAAAAAACATTGTAAAATATTGAAATGCAAACAAATAATATGTATTGATTTAAAACGCAGGATTAATGTTAATGTGTGAGAATCTGGCATTATGAGTGCGAGGTCTTGAAACTATTGATCCATAAATGAAATAAATTACATTCATTATTTTTTTGAAAAAAAAAAATTAATTGCTACAGCCATATGTAATCATAATACGTTACATTACAGTACTAAAACTTTTAAAACCTCTGTGTTGGTGTCAACATTAGCAATTTGTTTGCACCCTAATTCATATTCAGCTTTCACTTGCTACATTGACACTTTATCCTGAAAATATTGCATCGGATTCTCTAATTTGCTTGCTTTTTCCAGTGAAGCACATCCTGGAAGATGTAACTGGGAATCTCTTAGAATATCTTCATTCGAAATAAAATCGATAATTTAAATTTTGAATAAGACTTTCTACAGGGGGAAATAAGACCGTGATATTGTAATACTTGTCAGTGGATGTAATTTGAGGGTTTGTACCTGTTGCCTGTCTAAATGTCAGTCTTGGGATCTTTATTTCAGTTTGGAAGATGTCTTCCCGAAGTTTTGATGTAGAATAAAATCTCACAAAAGATTTCTACTTCATTTTTCTGCATATTTATGTAAAAGAATTAAGCATCTTTAGCATGGGTTACAGTCAATATTATATCACGAGTTTTTTTGAAGAACCCATTATGATTGTCAGACAGAAAACCTTCAAACAGACAAGCAGACAAGCTTATGAGAAAATGATTCTTCTCCCTGACTGCCAAAAAAAAAAAAAAAAAAAAAAAAAAAAAAAAAAAAAGAAAAGAAAAAAAACTCCAGCTGTTGAAGAAATCTTCCATGTGTTTTTCGAAATATTTTCTGAGTTAATACAAATGTATTTAAGTAGCTCAACAAAAGTCAATATGCTTTCATGCCTCTCGATAAAATTTGTATTACAAATGCGGAAAAGCTATATTCTTTTGTTTTCTAGGATATATGATCAATTGCTTCTTGAAGCGCTAAATTTGCCTTCAGGTGAATTTTAAATACTTTTGTCGAAGGGAATCAGCATGTTGTTGAACTAGGCAAGATTTAACCAATGGCTTTCAGAGAGGACGCATCTAATTTTTAGATATTCTGAAGAATTCTAGAATGAACCCCGCTAACATGACCAAACTTATTGGATACTTTGTCATACGCCTATGCGACACATTTATACATGCCAAGACTTAGTTCATCACAATGTTGTAGAATTACTTTTCTTGAATTTTTGAGATATTTATTAGAATAACACGTGAAAAAAAATTCCGAATTATTGGGTTTTGTGAATTTTTTAATAATTCCCATATCTAGCACAAATGGCAAGCAGTTCCGCGCTTGAAATGTCCATAGTTTCAACGAAATTAAGCTAAAACAGATCGCAATATATATTTTGATAATTAATTCTTCGGTAACTGTATCCCAGAATATTTGATATCATTCTGAATTTCTGGGGTGAAATAAATAGCATTTCTAAGGATATTTATAATGTCTCGTTTCAATTCACTCGCTCCAGACTTTGCTCAAAACTTAAAAGAACTCTTAACTAGTAGTATTTTTTATACTAATTTCTCTAAAGTTAGAGGATCATCATCGTGGTCAGTGGCTATTTTATTGTGCACAAAATAAGATTGTTTCAAGTATTAGTTCAAGATCTTCTCTAATTTCTTCTTTTCCTGGAGCTCTTTGAAAACTCAGCAATGAAATAATTTTATTTCTATTTTCCTGAAAAAAATCTGAAGTTTGTTTATTAAAATAATATAAGGTTTGTGGTAATCTAATTGTATATGTTTTAAGAAAAACATTTAGCCTTTTTCCAATGACTGAAACATGTAGAAAATAATCTTCCTAATTTTTCGTGATCTTTCTTATGCTGTATGTGTATTATACTTAATTTTTCTTAGTCAAATTAATGATAAGAAATTACACTTAATCGAATTTTACTGCGCATAAAGACAGTAAAAATTACTTTTTAAAAAGAATTTATATTTTTAGTGGTAGATACCGATTAAAAAAACAATATATCAAAATAACCGATATAATGAAGGATTATCGTAACTGTAATTCAATAAATGGATATCGAATCGAATTAATTAATCGAATTTTACTGCGCATAAAGACAGTAAAAATTACTTTTTAAAAAGAATTTATATTTTTAGTGGTACATACCGATTAAAAAAACTATATATCAAAATAACCGATATAATGAAGGATTATCGTAACTGTAATTCAATAAATGGATATTTTTACAGCTAAAAATGCAATTGATTTTAATGTAATGGAAAATAAAAACAAACAAAACTTATTTTTTTATCATACAGATAATTTTGTACTTCCAAAGTTTCGGGAGGGGCTTCAGCCCCCTTAGCCCCCTCCCTGGCTACATGCCTGAGAGGTTCCTCAGTCAGAGTTTCTTCCGGTTCCTCACTCAGAGGAACTACCGATCCCAACGTTTCATCAGCTACCAGAGCTTCCTTCTGATCATCTTTTAGATAGCTGTGAAGGTAACAGTGATTATGAGGAGACGTCATCAATGATTAAATTTTTCAACCAGGTTGATTTAAATGATTTCAAAAGAGATTTCAATGTTTTAAAAGGAGCTTCTGAATTACTGGTTGGTTTCAAGATCAAAAGACAAAACTTTATTAGAACAAAGAGCCAAACTTACATTTTATCACACAAGACAAAATTGTCTACTACCCTACTTCTCTTAAAAAAACAATCTTGTATTTTGTCATGAATTTAGAGGACTGTTAGAAAAATTGGTTCTTCCTAAATATTCTCCAGATGATTGTCCTTGGACAGCAAAGAAGTTACACAAAATACTATTGTTTTTCTATTTTTGGAATAGCAGGGATAAAACACACCACTAGATTAGAAAAGAGAGGCCTAAGAAAGAAAACATAGATGTTGGAGAAAGGAATGTCATTAATAACACTTTAGTTGCGCAAAAGAAAATCATACTTTCTGCACTGCATATCAAGCTCTGTCCTATTAAGCAGTTTGTGTAAATTCTCTATAAAAACGGGTCATGATTTGCATATATAAGGTAAAAACACCCAAATTGAGTTATGAAGATATTAAAGCAGGAATGTCTAACGGACAACAAATAAGACAACTGATTAAGGATCCTGCTTTCGTAAATTTAATGAATGAGGCTGAATAAAAAGCCTGGGCTTTTTTGTGGCAGTTCACAAAAACATTCCGGGCAAATGCAAAGGAGAAATTATGTAGAACTGGTAAATGAAAAGCATAATAGTTTTAAATCTCTTGGGTGTACTAGAAGCATTAAAGTGCACTATTTACATTGCCACTTAGAGCATTTTCTTGAAAATAAAGAGGGCACAAGTGATAAACATCCCGAAAAATTTCACCACTATATTAAGACTATGGAGGACCGCTACCAAAAAATATGAGATATGCAAAGGGTTTCAGATTACAGTTTGAGTTTAAAAAGACACTGTTCTAAAATATATTCCAGAATGTCACGGAAAAGAAGCTTCTGAAGCATTCAATGAGTATCAGTTTCATCAGTGACGTTTTTCTCTATTTTTGTGAGTAAAAATATTTGTACAATATAATTATATTGTACAATTGTTTTGAAATTATTGTAAAAAATTGTTTTTTCAATATGTGTATATCACAATAATAAAAACTAACATTTGTGTATTATAAAAAATAAAAATCCTGTATTTACTTTTTTTACATACATTTTTTAATACATGGATTTACCTTAAAATAATGAAACATATATTTCACAAAAAGTTGTTTATCTTAAAAAACTGAGCTGATAGAGAAAAACTAATGCCATATTTGAATTCAAGACATCAAATTCATATAAAATCAGCTAAAAATACCCCGGCACCAAAACAGCTGTTGACCAGTGTTATA